>JAGDYQ010000086.1:90000-460000 GCA_021962125.1 Bulinus truncatus | reverse complement strand
AGAGAGTAATCATTTCCAAACACCCGCCTGACTTGGAGCCGGCACATCATAACCCTTTTCAGCAATGGTTGCAAGAACGTTATATGCTTTATGTGTAGAAATGTTGTTTTTCAGTACTAGAAAACCCGCTGTTGTAGTGCTTGCTCTTGGTATTTTGGTTTGCATTCAGAAGATGACGTGGAAGAATAAGTTGTCGAGTCGGGTGAAGAAGCATAGGTTTCAGAATCCGAAGATTTTGAGACAGTTGTATGTGTTTGTGTAGGTTGTGAGACAGTTGAATGTGTTTGTGTTGGTTATGAGACAGTTGTATGTGTTTGTGTAGGTTGCGATTGAGAAGAGCTGACTTGAGATTGAGTTTTGGATAGTCGGATTCGTTTTCTTGGGTTGATTGATTTTAAAGGGGTTTGTTTGATCATTGAATGACCAATATTTCCTTCACTCTTAACTTGCTTCTGGTAGAGCTATTTATCCTCCTTGCTTTTCCATTCTCCATTAGCGTTGGTGACATCAAATAACTGAGAAAGTGTTGTAGTAAATTTATCAGACGGTTTCTTTTTGTTTTTGTCATGTAAATCAATCAGACAATTGAGTTTTTTTCTGATTGGTGCGCTGGATAGTAGTGGAAAGTCTAGAATTTCCCTCCAGAGCAATTCTATATCCGTAATCATAATTTGATTCGATCCAGTCACCGTTTCTGGCTATTGAACAGAAAAGTGAAGTTTCCAAGAATTTAGCGGTTTGTCGGCATCCATGTGAGATTGATTAGCTTTTCAACAGATAGAATTTTTGGATCCCTATTCTGTTTAGAAGATGAGGGTAGATGCCTTGTTTATAAGCAAATGGAAACAACTGACTGGAATTTGCTTAACTATAAGTAGTCTAGTGTCATGTAAAAATTCAGTGTTAAATTGAAACCGATAGTCTAACTGCGCGATATGTGAAAACTAAAATGAAAAGGTGGGGAACTTTTTCAATTAAAAAAAAAATTAATGTTGCTACTGTCATCTACATACAATTGTTCCTCGAATGAGGGGTTTCAGTTTCGTTACGAATAAAAATGAAAATAGTTATCACCCTAATAGACACATACACATACATACATTTACATATACATATATAGGTATAGCTATATAGAGATATATTTATAAATAGATATGTATGCGTTTATATATGTTTCTGTTATTTTTAAGGTGGGGCATACAGCATTGAGGAGGCGTTTTACCTGTTTTGGGAGGAAGGTTCAAAGTACGACATTGCTACAGACAACTGTACACACAGTAACACATGTGGACATTACAAAGTGGTAAGTTATTGACATTTTAATGTTTCAACTGGTTGAGATCGGCCATTTTATTCTCTTTATGTTAACCTTAAACGTTTTCTTTGGGAGCGTTCTTCTTTCAAATCTGATGCGAATGACATGACAGTAACTTTAGGCTGCCTCACCGTAATCATAGATTTAAATTCTCGCTTTGGGATTTTGTCGTGCTAGCTGATCTTAATAGCACGAATTAAACTCGAGCACTTGAGTAGATCCAATCTCTGAGTCCTTTATGACAGCTTTAAAGAGTTATGTGAGGACAACTGCATTCCCAATAGACTTGTTTAGATGTATAGAATATTATAGCTTATCTGGAGCCTTAATGCAAACAAAATGTTAATATTGAGCTTATCCCAGTTATAACAAACAGATATAACAAACAGAAATAACAAACAGATATACCAAAACGCTTATAACAAACAGATATAACAAACAGCTATAACTAACAGATATTACAGATATAACAAACAGATATACTTTCAAACTGCCAGTACTTTTAGACCTAGAAATAATTTTCAGATATTGAAGGAAATAATGAATTTCTACACCAGAAATCAAAATTTTAAATTAAGCAACAGTTATTTATTCTGTATAATTTGTTCAATGACATCCATTTGACTTACTTATTTAAAAAAAATTATTGATTTTATCACTGTCATTTGCATAACTAAAATATTACATTTAACTGGTAAGAAAAGTTTCATATATATTAGAATGATTAGCGTATTCTTCAATTATTTCTTTATATTATGATGACTGGTAGAGTTGTCAAATTAGTTTAGAAGCTATCTATAACGGATAATATCACATTATTTGCGTGTGAGGGTGCATGCCTTTTATTATTGATTATATATTTTATGTAAATCTTTCAACAGATGACCACTGATCACTCCTCAAAGATTGGCTGTTCATTAAACGTCTGCTACAATTTCAGCGTTAGTAAATACCCAACACCGGCGACTCTCTTTATGTGCAGCTATGACGGAATGTACGTTTATTTGTAATTGTGTCTTTACACACACACAAATAATGTAATATATACGATGTATTTGTAATTGTGTCTTTTACACACACAAATAATTTAATATATACGTGTATTTGTAATTGTGTCTTACACACACACAAATAATGTAATATATACGATGTATTTGTCTTAAATGAAAGTAATTATTGGTTTTGTCAACTAGATTTAGCTTTAATTTTAAATGATTACAGATTTGACTGGATTAGTAATTTTGTTACATGTAATATGATGATGCAATGTTTAAATCAAAAGTTTGATACAAAGTATCAGTCAGTGTGTTATTACAAGTAAATGAATTCTACTCATTATAAACTATTTATCCCATTAGTACTTCTACTTTCTACTATAGCCACTTTCTCATACATATTTGTGATATGCACTCAAACACAATATCTGGCCTTGTATGTGGAACTTCATAAGGCTTGGCGGACTGGCATAGGGTAGGCAATAAACAGATGAACGGTACCAGAGGGACGGTACCAGAGGGACGGAAGGTCCTGTGGTAAAGCTCTCCACTGACGACTTAAGGGTCCCAAGTTCGTTCTCCGTTGAGAACCAAAGGGAATTTTCAGGTCATGGTTGAAGTCTCCGCTATATCTACCGTGGTGCTTCCATGGCCATTACAATCACTGGATAGAATGAAAGAAGGGCACCATAACAACCGTCACATTAGTGTTTTATGATATCTAACAGGTTTCATCTCATCCTTACATTGACATCACACACCAGTGCCAGAAACTACAAATAATTAATCTATAATAATCCCACGTGAATTATAACATATTTTAGTTGCTTATAATGAAGAAACAAATACATGTCTTTACATTTATTAAAGATATCTGGATAAAGTACAACCATACAGCGTTGGCCAAGCGTGTACTGGATGCACTAAAGATAGACTGGGTTACTGGTTTCAATATTGTCGTAACAGATTATGCAGTGAGTAGCTTTTGTTTCAAATGTTATCAAATAACTTCACTGTGTGATTTACTGGTAGTGATAGGGCGATATGTCCCCTCGTGGAGCCAATGGAAGCGGGTAGTATGTATGCATTTGGCTATCCCCCCCCCCAACAGGTCCTACGCCTACGAGGTCATTACAATAGTGTGAGATATATAGATTTTAAAAGTTGGCGATATTTACTCCACTAGAAAGCAATGTAACATTGCAAGGCTATGCTCTTTGAAATGTCCACATGTGTTACTGTGTGTACAGTTGTCTGTAGCATGGCCGTACCTATTTAAAAGAATATTTTGTTTTAGCACAAATTGATGAACTAATATCACCACTCTGAGACTAAAACAGTGTCTGTGATAAAGTTATCCCTCCCCACCATGGGCGTATTCATTTTGAAAAAATGTCATATAAGACGGGCATTTGCTCCCCCCACATTTAAAAAAAATGTCATAAAGTTGTTATTTGCCCCCCGGAAAAATTTTGCCCCTGGAAAAATTCCTAGCGACGCCCATGCTCCCCAACCCCACTTAGTAGTAAAAAAAATGCCGATAAGGCTTCATCTAGTGTTTTAGTGAGGCTTTTTCACAATTTTCCACCAAATGCAAGCAAATAATGTCCATCCATAAGCAGTGAATTTATAAAACACGATTAATTCTATTAAATAGAGAATCTTGTCCATAAAAAAGAAATACTTTCTATCTGCTAACAAAATAGATTTAGTTTGTCTAATCTAAAATATTTCTGAAAGAAACGTCTTGGTTTGTAACATGATAAAAAAATATAAAGTTCCATGAGCCCTAAAGATAAAGTGTAGAATTTATCAGTTTTTCGACCACGGCATGTAAATGGCTTGCGTGTTTGTACAACGCCCAGCCGCCTTTACTTCCCCAACTTAAATAACATTACGATATATATGTGTTAAATAGAGACGTGATGGCCGAGCTGTGTAAAGCGATACACTGTCGACCATATTGTCCCGGATTTGATCATCGTGAGATCCACGGAAATTCCAGGTCCATGTATAAGTTTATAAAGAAAAGTCCACACCAGCTTGACGAGTAACATTGTTTTTCTTTCTGCTGCAGTTGCCCACCTTTGAAGTTTAATTTCTTGGGATTCAATGGATCTACTGCAGTCATTGGCTTTGAGTTTAATGACATCATCATAGTGGATGATTCCAGCACTAGTGTTGCTACAACACCCACCTCTACAGCCGTGAGAACCACGACAGTACAAACTACACTCACAACGTTAATGTCAACAACTCAGGCTTTAACCTCAACCAGCTCTGTGACTCAACTGACCACCACAACAGAAGTGGTGACAACAAAAACATCAACATCCACACCTTCTACAACCACAACCACTCTTTCAGCAAACCACAGCCACACTTTCTTCAACAACACCTTCAACAACCACAACCACACCTTCAACAACAACACCATCAGCAACCACAACCACACCTTCAACAACAACACCATCAGGAACACAACCACATCTTCAACAATAACTTCTACAATCACAACCACACCTTCAACAATCACAACCAAGTTTTCAACAACAACACCATCAGCAACCACAACCACACCTTCAACAACCATAACCACACCTTCAACAATCACAACCACACCTTCAACAACCACAGCCACATCTTCAACAATCACAACCACACACCTTCAACAATCACAACCACACCTTCAACAACCACACCTTCAACAACCACACCTTCAACAACCACACCTTCAACAATCACAACCACACCTCCAACAACTTCAACCACTCCTTCAACAACCACAACCATACTTTCAACAACAACAACCATACCTTCAACAACCACAACCACACCTTCAGTATCAACAACCACACCTTCAACAACTAAATCACACACCGTCCACACCGCCAAGTATCACCACAGCAGGTATAACAGCCACCACAACACCGTCTACAACCAAGAGAGCTGTAGTCACGGGCATAAGAACAATCAGTGTCTCAACACCCAGAAATGCATTGAACTTGTGGTGCCACGTTCTAATGGTGCTATTGGTCGTTATATAGCTATTGAATGATCTTGTTAAATGTAATTCAGTGATTAAATGTGTTCAATCAGCCACCAGTACATAATAACAGAGCTATGATTAGTTTATTTATACAACTATTTATTTACATTTGAAATTCAAATGAGTTTGGAAAGAAATATTTTCACTTAAGCAATTTGTTTGTTCTTTCCATCTTCATATAATTGTTTACGAATTAAAAATGTTAACTTAAATGAATATAGTAAATCATTTTTTTTAATTGCATGCATATTTTTTATTTCTGCTATTTATTTGGTGGGAAGAAGGTGAACAATTGTAACATGTTGTAATTAAAACTATTTTGAAAACGTTGAAACATTTGTACATATCATAAAAGACTGCAGCCACAGCTTCAACAAGTCCTACATGGTCCTCCTTTGTCCCCATAGATACCAAATGAAACCAGGAAATAACTTCTGTTAAACAAGTGGCATTATGTATGTTTTAGATTTATTCATTTTATGTTATATAATTATTTAGCGAGAGTGCACAAAATTACTTTTTCTGATATCGAAGGGAATATGAGGTTGTTTTTTTCTTAATATCATCATCACATCATTTACATCAAGTTCAATTCGGCTTTATTAGTAGGAAAATTTAAAAATGTACCATCGGAAATGACGTCATAGAGGATTTTTATTTATAGCGACGGCGTTCCCATTCTGCTAAAAAAAATTGTAACATCGGGAATGACGTCATAGATTATTTATAGCGACGGCTTTCCCACACGCACGCACGGACTACAAGATAGTTACTTTATTAGTAGGATAAATAATTTACTGAAAACATAGAATTTAAGTTGGAAATAACTCATATGTTGAATGGAACGGAAGAGTGTAAGATTAAATGTTAGAAACTCACAAAAATCCGTAAAAAAAATGGCTTGAATTAGACAACAGGATGTCTGTTTCAATTGCCTATTTCTTACATTTTAAATACATAAATAGAAAAATTATTTTTTGTGATCAGATGTTTTTCAAATATATTACTGTGTCATAATATTGGCAAATATTTAAACTTTGATGTAAAGTTAATAAAGCAAAACTAGTTATTCAATCAAGAAATGTTTATGACATTGAAACATAACAACCAGTTATACACTTTTTAATTTAGGAACATATTGATATTAATATTCTCAAAGAAGAAATTATATATCCAATGATAGAAATTATCATATAATTAATTCTGTATAATTATTTGTTTAGGTAACTAATTTTGAATGAGAATTTTTTTAATGCATACTTTTAATAAACCAATGTTAAATAGTGTATCAATATTTGGTGTTTGGTATATGGTGTCATTAGACTGAACGTAGTCATATATGAAGACAATTGAAAATGTTGATCTACGCAGACAGTTTTCAGTGACAATGGTGTTTAATGAAGGAAGTTTTAGTGAAGGTGGTGTTTAGTAAAGACAGACTTCAACGACGATGGTATCCAATACCAACAGAGATGTATTAACTATTAATTTAATAAACCTTAGTCCTGAAAATATATTCCCTCCTTTATAAGATTATATTTTTTCTTTAAAAGTAACAAGCCTAAGTCCAAATTAACCTTAGCGGAATCCTGAGTACAAAGAGTGTTCAGTGAATACGATATTCAAATGAATAATATTTTGAGGTGATCAATAAGAATGTTAGGTGAAGAGAATGTTCTATAAAAAAAGGTTTTAAAGGTGGTAAACAGAGTTATATAATATGAAATATTTGTATCATCGTGTACATGAATTATTCAATCTAACCAATGATGTACATTATCGGCTATTTAATAGTATAATATTTGTTAATTCTTGCCAAGATCTGCGAAGAAATTTGTAATTTAAACAAATATAGCAGTGGCTAGTTTTCTTAATTATTCACAGAATAAACATATCGCATCATTAGACTTAGTTTTCAGATACAATTAGGTTGTTTTGACTTCATTTTGAATTTGTATTAACTAAAATAATACAATAAAATAATGTTTATGGTAGTTGTAAACCCCCCAGACTCAAGTATATGGTAGGTGTACCACCACCACTCCCCAGACTCAGTATATGGTAGGTGTACCACCACCACCACCCCCAGACTCAGTATATGGTGGTGGTGTACCACCACCACCCCCAGACTCAAGTATATGGTAGGTGTACCACCACCACCCCAGACTCAAGTATATGGTGTGTACCACCACCACCACCACCCCCAGACTCAAGTATATGGTAGGTGTACCACCCACCACCACCACCCCAGACTCACGTATATGGTAGGTGTACCACCACCACTCCCCCAGACTCAAGTATATGGTAGGTGTACCACCACCACCACACCCCAGACTCAAGTATATGGTAGGTGTACCACCACCACCACCACCCCCAGACTCAAGGCGTGTACCACCACCACCACCACCCCACTCACGTATATGGTAGGTGTGCCACCACCACCCCAGACTCAAGTATATGGTAGGTACTACCACCACCACACCACCCCCAGACTCAAGTATAGTAGGTGTACCACCACCACTCCCCCAGACTCAAGTATATGGTAGGTGTACCACCACCACCCACCACCCCAGACTCAAGCATATGGTAGGTGTACCACCACCACCCAGACTCAAGTATATGGTAGGTGTACCACCACCACTCCCCAGACTCAGTATATGGTAGGTGTACCACCACCACCCCCAGACTCAAGTATATGGTAGGTGTACCACCACCACCCCCAGACTCAAGTATATGTGTACCACCACCACCCCAGACTCAAGTATATGGTAGGTGTACCACCACCACCCCCAGACTCAAGTATATGGTAGGTGTACCACCACCACCACCACCCCAGACTCAAGTATATGGTAGGTGTACCACCACCACTCCCCCAGACTCAAGTATAGGTGTACCACCACCACCCCCAGACTCACGTATATGGTAGGTGTACCACCACCACCACCACTCCCAGACTCAAGTATATGGTAGGTGTACCACCACCACCACCACCCCCAGACTCAAGTATATGGTAGGTGTACCACCACCACCCAGACTCAAGTATATGGTAGGTGTACCACCACCACCACCACCCCCAGACTCAAGTAGTAGGTGTACACCACCACCACCACCACCCCAGACTGGTATATGGTACTGTGTACCACCACCACCCCAGAGACTAAGGTAGGTGTACCACCACTCACCCAGACTCAAGTATATGGTAGGTACACCACCACTCACCCACCTACCACCCCCAGACTCAAGTATATGGTAGGTGTACCACCACCACCCCCAGACTCAAGTATATGGTAGGTGTACCACCACCACCACCACCCCCAGACCTCTAGGCTGGGTACCACCACCCACCAGACTCCTGTATATGGTAGGTGTACCACCACCACCCCAGACTACGTATATGGTAGGTGTACCACCACCACCCCCAGACTCAAGTATATGGTAGGTGTACCACCACCACCACCAGACTCACGTATATGGTAGGTGTACACCACCACCACCACCCCAGACTCAAGTATATGGTAGGTGTACCACCACCACCTCCCAGACTCAAGTATATGGTAGGTGTACCACCACCACTCCCCAGACTCAAGTATATGGTAGGTGTACCACCACCACCACCCCAGACTCAAGTATATGGTAGGTGTACCACCACTCCCCAGACTCAAGTATATGGTAGGTGTACCACCACCACTCCCAGACTCAAGTATATGGTAGGTGTACCACCACCACTCCCCCAGACTAAAGTATATGGTAGGTGTACCACCACCACCACCCCCAGACTCAAGTATATGGTAGGTGTACCACCACCACCCCCAGACTCAAGTATATGGTAGGTGTACCACCACCACCACCACCCCCAGACTCAAGTATATGGTAGGTGTACCACCACCACCCCAGACTCAAGTATATGGTAGGTGTACCACCACCACTCCCCCAGACTAAAGTATATGGTAGGTGTACCACCACCACTCCCCCAGACTAAAGTATATGGTAGGTGTACCACCACCACCCCCAGACTCAAGTATATGGTAGGTGTACCACCACCACCCCCAGACTCAAGTATATGGTAGGTGTACCACCACCACCCAGACTCAAGTATATGGTAGGTGTACCACCATGGACGAAATAATAAACATGGTTGTAAGTTTCATTATTAGATTCGTTTGTTTGGTTGTGAAGGACTTCACCATCTGTGGAATTACGGTGCCTGTAGGGTGTCCCAACACAGTGTGATGAATATCTATTTGTTTGGTTATGTTGTACAAAGAGGTCTAAGTAAAGGTGGATATTTCGGTCACTAAATGACGACCTGTGGTCAAATGAGAGGAGAATAGTCATCAATAGTTCATAGAAGGAAGCTATGTTATTGGGAATTATTCTTAGTGAAACAGGTCGCTATATTATTCCTTTCTAAGGTTTTTGTATTATATATTAAATTCACGGTTTATTCACCAACACCTGGATACAGCTTTTGGTATAGGCTATTACCACCATGAGCCATGACAAGACTGACGGTGAACAATGACAAAGACGGATGGTGAGCTATGACAAAGACGGACAGTGAGCTATGACAAAGATGGATGGTGAGTGTGACAAAGACTGGTGGTGAGCTATGACAAAGACTGGCGGTGAACTATGCACAAAGACTGGCGGTGAGCTATGACAAAGATGGATGGTGAGCATGACAAAGATGGATGGTGAGCTATGACAAAGACTGGAGGTGAGCTATGACAAAGACTGGCGGTGAACTATGACAAAGACTGGCGGTGAGCTATGACAAAGATGGATGGTGAGCTATGACAAAGATGGATGGTGAGCTATGACAAAGACTGTCAGTGAGCCTGAAAAATGGACACTGAGCTATGACAAATATGGATGGTGAGCTATGACAAAGACTAGCGGTGAGCTATGGCAAAGATGGATGTTGAGCTATGACAAAGACTGGACAGAGCTATGACAAAAAGATGGATGGTGAGCTAGGACAAAGACTGGCGGTGAGCCATGACAAAGATGGATGGTGAGCTATGACAAGACGAATGGTGAGCTATTTTTTAATTGAAAATGCATTTCCAAATGTCAATATATTTAACAAGTGGGTTTATACTTGTTATTTTCTCAAGAAAATTACTTTGTTACATATGCCAAAAAAGGAAGAGTTTAATGTCAGACTCTTTTTATTGTGTAACCACCACCATGGTGCCTTTTATTACCAAGTATTCCTCATTTTTACATCTTAACAAAATAAAAAAAATTAAACCAGTCATCCCACCTAAATTAAATACATTTAGTTAAATACAATCATTATTTCAAAAGAAATAATTGTATATTGTCACCAGACAACCAGATGACGTACTGATTGTACAATCACAAAATATGAATTTTATTATTTAATTAAGATACCCCCAGAGAATTTTACATTAAGAGGACAATAAATATATTAATCAGTTATCCACAAATAATACAGTTACTCACGTATATGGTGTGTAAGAACAAGAGGAGAAAAAATAAAATAGTACAATCATAAAAGAGAGGCCTATATTAAATTAACCCATTGAGTCACATGGATAACAAGATAAAAATCTTACATATATTAAAATTGAGTTAACGTATATTTTTAGTTAAAATAATACCATATATGAGTAAAACTCTTGATACATGCCAGAATACTTTGAATACAATAATATAGGTGCGCCATTTTAGCATTAAAAAATTAAATGGTAGTTAAAAATTTTCCATAATAAAAACAAGGATACAAAGAGTATGACACCATATTTATAAAACAACTTTAATTATTTAATAGCTCCCCAACACAAGTAACGAGAATGTAATGGTAAGGTTAGATCACAAAACACATCAGTATACAGGTGTACAATACCAACCCAAAATCACGTATATGGTAGGTGCTAAATTTGTAAAAATGCATAGTAAGTCGATGTTAATCAGAAAACCATATGAATGGGAAAACTCACCAAGACCAATGCTCGATGTTTAATGGTTTGTCCTCCTGGGAAGTTGAGTCAACAGTTTAATATTTGATTGCTTGCTTGCCACCACCAACTACGTAATGATACTTAAGTGAACCACCACCACCAGAAAATTTTGTCGGAAGTTACCATGATAACACCAAACATCAACATCTATACAAATTTACATCATATGTTCCGCTCCGTCCATATCGCTACTTCCTCTGTCATCATCGACTTCCGTCTGTCATCGCTACCCGTCTGTCATCCAACATACCACCACAAACAATTCAAAGATATGAAACATTTACCGTTTTTCCAGAATCATGTATATGGTAGGTTACCACTGGCCAGCCGAGTAAGAATCACGTACATGGTTGCCAGAATTGACATTGACCAGCCTTATATGGTAGGTGTCGAGGTGACAAAACACCCAGACACAACATACGGTAGGTGGTAAGATCGTGAATGCCAAATGGCAATCACAATGTTATACCACCACGACCGCCTCAATCACTTATATGGTAGGGCAAGAAGGATCTAGGGAAAAGTAACCTGCAATCATGTTAAAATATTCACCATACTCACTCTCCGAAATAATTTAAACCGAGAGTATCCAAAGGTATATGTAGGTCTCAACAGTAACGTAATAACCTATAGGTTCAATTGTTATTAAACCAGCGATCATAAAAGAAATATTGGTAGAAATCGTTCAATTAATATCTCTGTAATGTTATATTCCACAATCACCACTTTAAACCAAAATTAGTGGATACTAAATATAATGTAATATTTGATATTGTTTAAATTGTTATTATTTAAAACAGGTCTATTTCTAATGTACAATTATATTTCCCCAGACTACACCTAAAAATAGTCACTTTTTTTTTCATTTTTTGACTATTACGTCACATGAATGAATTGAATAAGTGGGCTGAGTTTGAGTAGCGCTGTACACAACGTTTACAATGCAAACAACCCATTTATGATGGGGGCACCACACAGAGGGTGCATGGAGGGGGCCAGTTTGAGAGGGCCCCAAAAATATTTTTGTAAAACCAATATTAAGTACATTATCTCATGTCAAAATGTGTGGCTCCCGAAGATGCCCAAAACCCTTGTCGGCATTGGTGTTCACAGAACCATAATCACGTATTTGATATGTGTTTTTCTTTTTAAGACTCATGTTTTTCGCGTCCAGGGCCTCAACCGCATTGATGGACACCATGTTTTAAATTGAAGGTCAGCCAAGCCACACAACGATTCTTTCTTCTCGGGACCAAGCGTCGCAAATTTTTGGTGTACATGTCAATGCAGGGCAGCTTTCATAAGAGGTGTACAAGCCCACTGCCCCTAAACTGGTGAAGTTCTGCATCGCCGGGTCGGCAATTTTTTCTTAGTAATAGTACTATGCTACAATGTATACAGTAAATGTCCACGAGTTAAACATGGTAGCGTTAACACAAGCACTAACTCACCATTTTTTTTTTTTTAAATACGATTATGTTGAACATCATAAACATTAATGAACAATAGTTTGGAAATGAGTTCATTAAAATATTAGCTGAATTATGATTTGAGAGTTGTTGTTTATGTTTATATAGTTACATTAGTTTTCGGGATGAACTATATTTAAATATTGAACTTAATTGATGTAATAATATGAATCCCTGCCTCAAATGTATTTTATGATAAATAATCTGTTCATGTCTGGGGCCACTGCAAGTAATAATAGACTGATGGTTAACGCGATAAAATATATAATGAGCTATTTTCAACTCTAATTGTAAGTGCCTACTCGCCGGTCCGTGTACGGGCCTTGATAACTATGTGTCTATAATACAAATTTACATCATATGTTCCGGTTTCCGTCTGGTCAAGCTACTTCCGTCTGTCGCGACTTCCTGTCTGGTCATCACTAAATATGAGGTATAACAATTCAAAGATGGCAGAAACATTTACTGTTTTCTTCTTAACATGCATGATCAGGTTACCAACTGGCCAGCTGAGAAGAAAAAAGCTCTGGATACGGTGCAGAATGACATTGGACCAGCCAATGTTTAGTGCCGAGGTGACAAAAACACCGACACTAACATACGGCAGGTAAGATCGTGAATGCCAAATGGCAATCACAATGTAATTATTGTTTTCGACCGCCTCAATCATTTACAAGGCAATTAGGCGATCTTAGAGAGGTAACACAAAATGGCATGCAAAAATATTCTGTGATACTCTCCGCCAGAAATTTCAAACCAAAAGTGGTCCATATGCAAGACTGCGGTAGCCATGACAAAGAACGTAATAAATTTATAGTGTTCAATTTGTTATTAAATGAGAAGCTGATCATAAAGAAATATTATTAGAAATCAGTCCACAAATATTCTGTGAGTTATGTTCTACAATTTAAATTTTAAATCAAATTATGGATACCTCAATATAAATGTAATATTTTATATTGTTTAAATTGTTATTATTTCTAAAATATGTCTATTTCTAATGTACAAGCATTCCTCTATTACTAACCTAAATACGTCACTTTTTTCTTTTTTTTGACTATTACGTCACATGAATGAATTGAATATGGGTGAGACATAAAGCGCCGTACACAACGTTTACAATGCAAACTAACCCATTTATGATGGGGTTTACACAGAGGGTGTAGAGGGGCCCAGTTTGATGAGGGCCCCTAAACCATGTTTTAAACTAAATATTAGGTGATTATCTATGTCAAAATGTAGTGGTTATTGTCGACGCCATAATACTTTGTTCGCATTGGCTTCACAGAACTATAATGTTGAATTTTCTTTAATATGTTCTTTCTTTTTAAGAGCCCTAATGTTTTCTGCGTCTGTATCCACAATCTGCAGTATTGATGAATACTATGTTTAATCGAAGGTCAGCTATGTGCCATATAACGATTATATATTTTTGGGCTTGAGCTTGAGGGTTGCCCCAAAATATTGTTTACATTAAATATCTATTTCATTATCTCATGTCATGGTGTCGAATGTCAAATGCAGAGGCATCTAGAAGAGGCCATGGCCCACAGGCCAATAATCCATAGGTTCGACACGCTTCGGAAGGCACATTCAGTATACTCTCAGTACGATATGTTGTAAATAATTACAATGGTATAACAGTAGGTAAACCACTACAAACATGTAGAGTTGCTTAAATTACAGGCACTCACTAATTCTTTAAATACCCAAGTTGAACATCATAAACATTAAACGAATAACTGTTTGAAAAGGAGTCCATTACATCTACATGAAGGAATATGATTTTAAGAGTTGTTTTTATGCTTACCCATTTGAGGATTGCTTTGGGAGGAACTATTTAACATAAAACTTTATATGATGTAATATTAGAAAACCTATTTTCAAATGTATTTTGGCTACAATAATCTGTCTCATGTCCTTGGGGCCACAGTGCTAATATAGACTGATTGTTAACGAGCTATGTATATATCACCATTTTCAACTCCAACGGTGTGTCTTAAGTTGGTCGTGTACCAAAAAACTTTGATAACTAGTAGGCAATCAAAAATGCATGGATTAAAACAACTGTGATACATGTAATACTGAGTGGATGGATATTGTATTATTTTATTATAGTCTACATATTCTGATCAGTGGAAAATTTAAAAAAAATGTTTACTTCTCGTTTCTTGAAAAGTTAACATTGTCCCCGAAAACTCCTTCTCTTTTTTCTTCTGTTTTTGAAATGTGTCTGAGACATAGGGAACAAAACAAAAAATAAGAACATAAAGAAATGTATTCACAGAATTGGCAAGAACATCTTTCATGTATCATTTGATTAGACTTTACTTCTAAATAAATGAACCAAAGACTTTACTTAAATAAATGAATCAAAGACTTTACTTCTAAATAAATGAATCAAAACATCTTACTTCTAAATAAATGAACCAAAGACTTTACTTCTAAATAAATGAACCAAAGACTTTACTTCTAAATAAATGAATCAAAGACTTTACTTCTAAATAAATAAATCAAAGTATTCATACCAAATAAAGATGTTAACTGCAAGTGACCATTATAAAATCTGGTAAAGTTATTGCATTGTCTCTGTTGCCATATCTCTGTACAAGTATGATCTGGTGCAGTGGCTTATTGAAAGACCTGTACAATTAGTAAAGCATTGTAAAGATTTTTAGTATTATTATTTTATTATTATTGTAAAAAAATGTAAAATTAGTTAATTTAATGTCAGACATTCACTTTTATAAAAAAATTGTGAATGAAATTCATACCTAATTTTGAAAGCAGAACTCCTAGTTTCAAAGTATCTACTGAATTGGAATTATTTCTGTTATATTGTTTAAAAACATCCTAAAGGAAAATGAGAAAAATGATGCATGCTAATTTTCTAAGACATCTGTGGTTTAAAAAAAGTGTTTTTTGTAAGGACAGAAACAGCTTTCTACAGATAAAATGTGAATAAAATGACTTCATAAAACTAAAGCATCAACACCATAAAGGTACTTGACCAGTAATCCCAGACAAAATGTAGTAGGCCCTATAGAAACTTGGAATGGGAAAAAACCCAATTTTACATCAGCACTGTATTAAAGCAAGCAGAAATGTTTTTGTCAAAAGAACATATTACATTAGTCATGAATTTAACATTGGATGGTATCTGTTAAAGACTGCCACTAATGTCATTATAATTGTTTCTATTAAACCTCGTTATGTGAGTAGCTTTTGTTTCACTGAGTTTTGCCAGACAAGCAAACATTTTTATATAAATGTTTCATAATATACAGACAAGGTGAGCAAATTTAAAATAAAATTTAGTTATATAAAGATCGACCTCTAGCAAAATGTGATCACTACTTAACTGATGGTTTACTACTTAGCTGATGGTTCACTACTTAGCTAATGGATCACTACTTAACTGATGGTTCACTACTTAGCTAATGGATCACTCACTTAGCTGATGGATCATTACTTAGCTGCTGATCATCTCTTCCTGCTAGGTCTTACTCAGCTTGCTTCACTTGTATAGTTGACATCTATATAAGTGCGAATTGTATATTGTATCGTTTACTTGAACAAGTTTTTATGAATTATGTAAATTAGAAACTCAAACACTGCGACACAACGAAATTAATTTCTTCATAATTAATACATTTAATTTCTCGGCTCTGCTATAAATAAAAAAATATTTGGCCCAATTTTTAAGGAAGAAATTCTTCATTTTACTCAAATGTCATATTAGAGTTGCTTCAATAACTTGTGTTTATTTATAGTCTACGGGGCAATTCCTCTACTAAATGAAGTCGATAAGTCAAGTCTGCTCTTTAGCTGCCTTGAAAACTATTTAACTGTGAGAAAATGAATAATTTCAAAAAGCTAACTGCTTTCTTTGTTTTAAATATATTAAAATTCGTTGTAAGATTATGGTTAACTTACGATAGCCTGCCTTCACTATGATAGCTTTGATGTGTTTAATAGTAATTAAGTATTTAATTAAACATGGTGTTTGAAAATAGTTTATAACAGCTAAGCATGTGTTTGTATGAGAATTATTATTCAAATTTGACATGGAAACATAGAGTTTGAGCTGTTATAATTATATAAAAAATTTAATTGCAATAGCCTATTTTTGCAAGTTAATATTTTGTAGTTTAATTTGTGAATGAAAACGAAGAATCGAGAAAATAAAGGCTCAACTCTAAATTTAAACTGCTGCTATTAGCAGGACACTGGCCACTAATCATGTTTTTTTCTGTTGACTATCTATGCCTCTAATGAATAAACATCAAAGCATCAATATAACCCACAATATAAGCCCAACACCAATGTATTTTTTGTTTCACATTCTTCTATCTAACCCACTAAATTAAAAGAAAAACTTATTTTTTCTAATGTTTAAAAGTCCAGTTTCTTTTGAAAAAGTAAGTTGCTAGTCATGTCGCCTAATAAAATAACCTAACGTTTAACAGTTATGAATACTTTAAGATAGTATCTCTGGATTTTAGATGCTAAATACTTAATACTTACTCTATAAACTTTGATTTTTTCCATGCTCTCTTAGCTTCATTGAAACTTAAATAACCAGATTTATCTTCCTAACACAGAGTTAAGTCTACATAGTTTTTATTATTGGCATAGACTTAAAAAATGTAATGATAAATTATTTCATGATTAGTACAACATACTTCGTTTTTTAACAAAATTGTTAATATTTTAAAGTAGACATTCAAGGATACATCCAAAAAAGATACCAGACTTCGACAAGACTCAATTGAAAACGATAACCTTTCTCTAAGTTCTGAAAAATATATAATTAATGATGATTTATCTATATGTCGAATTTGAAAATTTACAATATAGCATGAACTCCAAACATTTTAATAAACAGACAGACAGACAGACAAACAAATAGATAGATAGATAGAATGTGCCTTCTTTACGCAACTTAGATCATATAAACCATTGCTTCTCAAACTTTTTGAATTCACGGCCCCCTTGGATCGCCAATCAATATGTCGCGGCCCCTAATTTTTTTTTTTGGTTTAGATTGCTTAAATTTATAATTTTAAACTTCTATATGCAAACTTTTACTAGTTAATACATGCTTTTTCTAATGTTAACAATGAAAGAGTGAAAGGATGCAACAGATAAAATAAACTAGATTATTTTAAACATATATTAATACTATTTACATACAATACATTAGGTTAATTATATTTTATGTGTCACATTTTTACGAAATTTCACGGCCCCCTCCGGACAGTCCACGGCCCCCTAGGGCCCACCACTTTGAAAAGCACTGCTATAAACAACTGGGTTTTCGCGCCTTTCTTTCATCCCCAACAAAGTCGAAAATGCAGTGACCTAGAACGCATTTCGGGAGACAGGTAGGTGAAATACACAGCATATATATCTGGCCACTGCTTGTATAGTTCACTGTAACCGTCAGGGGGGGTAAAAAGTTGATCATCAATTTCCAAGATTCGATTGAAACTGTGATCTTTTGATAAAACAGTGATTCAAAACGGAGTCTCAAGTGTTTTCACACTTATAAGAAAGTTACTTATCACATTCCATATTTAATTATTGGTTATGGTGGTATGTATGCATTCAGTATTTATTTATTGGTGGTATGTATGCATTTAGTATTTATTTATTGGTGATATGTATGCATTCAATATTAGATGTATTGGTGGTATTCATGCATTCAGTATGTATTTATTTATTCAACTTGTAACGAGTAATAATTTTTCCGACGAGCATATAAAAACAACAAAACATTCAAAACAATGTTGACATTGCCTTTGTTCAAGAGATCATTGGCTTGAAGATGAAACAAAATAGCAGGAAAAAATTAACACCGTAATGGTTGTTCAGAGGAAGCAGATAGGAAGGCTATGTTCATTCAATCATTGTATATCATAAGAAATGTTCAGTTTCATTCTATATCTTTATCCATGTTGGAGAAAGATTACACACAAACCTATCCAGTCTTTAAGAAACTCAACAAACTGACCTGTTTCAACTGTTCCTAAAGTGACCTGTTTCAACTGTTCCTAAAGTGACCTGTTTCAACTGTTCCTAAACTGACTAGTTTCAACTGTTTCTAAGCTGACTAGTTTCAACTGTTCCTAAACTGTCCTGTTTCAACTGTTCCTAAACTGACCTGTTTCAACTGTTCCTAAACTGACCTGTTTTAACTGTTCCTAAACTGACCAGTTTCAACTGTTCCAAAACTGACCTGTTTCAACTGTTCCTAAAGTGAAAGTTAATCCGCCACTACACCCCCCTCCCAGCTCAGTTTCTCTCAGCCCGACGCCTGCATCTCCTCTTTATGTCCAAAAGAAGTGTTTTTTTTGTGACCTTTTAATGATAACTTTTTTATCGTAATGGACATGCTGCAAAATTACAGATAACTACTAAATGGCCACAATAGGTTCTTAAATTTGATTGAAGGGTCGGACCAAGAGCTGATCAATGGAGTGTTTATAATACTTTATCTGAGCTAACACAAATGTAAATGTTATCAATGTAAATGAACGACGGGTAGTACTGCGAGTTGGATATCACGGGCTCTAAGAGACTAAGTCTCAGCCCGCAGTTATCACTGAGAAAGTTCAGTATACTGCGGGTCAAATCAAAACGTTTAACGGGACGTAGATTGCCCATGTCTGGTTTAGAAGCAGAACATTGTTTTCAAGATTACTAGCTCGGCGACCTGTCTAGCTCAGAATAGGAAAGATAGGAAAACGCTGCAAATGTACCAGTATATCTAGCCTGTATCAAACTCAATAGCTGCATAATATGTTAACGAATATTACTAGTCGATTTCATTATATACACTGTAGGATGTTGGTATACTGTCAATACTTTTACATTGTAAAATTGGGAACCTGCAATAGTACTAGTAAAGTACTGAAAAAAAATGATCAATCACGAAACTATATCAGTTCTACTTTAGTAATCTTAAAGAGTCAAATGATCAAGGTAAATGTGTTCAGTCAATTTAAAATACTTTTCAAAACACTTCATGCAATAGGCTTAGAATTAGCTAGCAAAATTATTTCAAGATTCAAGCAATTAAAAGTGGGATGTGGTGGGTGATAAATAAGTTTTGGATGTGTGCCCAAAAGTTATTATGCTGACCCTGCTTGTATGTGTATGTTTTTTTGTTTATCATCAGATATTACATTCAATAAATGCTTATTGAAACATTTATTCTCTTTTGATTATAAGTGTACATTGATTTTATAAAGAGTCGGTAACAAAAGTAAATATATATTAATACTTTTAAACAAATATACTTCACTATATCGCAATATATCACTTTAGTATATATTGTTTATTGAAATTATACATTAAGTATCGAAAAAATCGGTAGAAAAGAAAGACTATAAATATATATTTAAACGTGCATCTTTATATATAGTATGAGTTACAAGCAAGGAAAATAAATACACAGTTATTTCCCTTTTGCCCCCCCCTCGGTGGTGTCGCTGCAAATATTTCTGCCCACACTCACCCCTGGTTTTTATTAAGTAGAAAATATTTGATAGAGAAGAATTATAGCTTTATTAATAAAAAAAACGGTTGAAAAATAGAAAATATTGGCTCATTAGTAGCCACATTAAAAAAAAAACTCATGAAGAGCCACACTCTAGTTAAATTAGTACCTAGTGTTGAAACCTCTTCCAGAAATGTGCAGAGTTCACCAGCATTCATTCTCTGATCACTGCCTGCATGCTTGTTAAAAAGATCCAACAATTGATCTTTGACAACTGGTTTAGTCTAGAGATTTTAGATTAAATGATATTCATAATATCACTAAGTTGTGTTCATGATATCACAAAATTAAAAGCGTGAATGATAACAATGGTCTTAACTAGTTGATAAATAAAAATAGATAAATGTTATATATATATATATATATATATATATATATATATATATATTAGGGTTATGACTTTTTTGTGACCCCATGTTCCTGGGTCATAAATCGCTGAATGTTTGTAAAAGTAATAAAGAAAACTTTAATTTGATTTTCTTGTTGGAAAAGGTCACCCACAAAGCTAAATTTCGAATTTACTATATATACGTATAGATAGAATTTCAAACAACTTTATGGTCTTTTTAAATTCTATTTTTTTAATTAAAGAGTTATTATATAGCTTTTTAGCCTTTAACAGTTTACTGTTATATTATAACACTCTAAATTACAAATAAATATAAAATTACAAACTTAAAGCTACTGTAGGCCTATGTATCAAAAAATGTTGTGTAGTATTCAGCTTAATTAAAGCGTAATATACAAATCTTATGCTTTGTTAAGCAAAATAAATCTAAGCTGGAGGTTCTCTTTCTTTTTACCGATGGTTCCTGATTCCAAAACTTTTTCACAGAGTTTAACGTTTTTTTCGTGACCACAAGGTGTTACATAGCTTCCGTTAATCGTGTGCGTTGTACATGTGGTCAGTAAACCAGTGGTCCGCCAATCTGTAGGAGATGAATCTACAAATGTCGAGTATTAAGTCTCTTCTCTCTGGTAGAAGAATAAATGCCAAAAGAGCTTGTATTGTATTGTCTTTTATTTATTGAACTGTATTTATTGTATTGTATTGTATTGTATTGCTCGGGAATTCTATCTTGCATTATTTAATTTAGGTATTTTCTGACCTTCGCTTTAGGAAATACTCCACATTCTTCAAACAAAGCGGAATACCCGAGTTAAATGAAATAGAAATTTCATATCATCACGCCATTCTGGTATTTCAATAATCACTTCTTTACCATTCTTGAAATTCTTCCTGAGCTGTTCGTAGTTCTTTACAAGTTCCGGGGTAAACGGATATTCGATATTGGGTGACATGCTGTTTTCCAAGTTCTTCATCCATTACTACGCGAAGAACTCTGTCAAGAACATGTAGTTAACAACGAATCAATTGTGCTTCTTCCAGTTTTAGTAAAGCGTAAATAGCAGTCATACCTTTAACAACAGTATCTGCTTTTCCGTCTGATAGATTTAGTGCTTATAACTTAACTTCTCTTTGTTCATTCTTCAACACTAACACTTGATGTTCTTGGTGACTCATTCGTTTACCATCAAAGTGCAGTGACCAGCTTTTAAATGTAGTATTTTCTTCATCTCTTCTTTAAAAGTTTAACAGCTTCTTTAATAATTGATCTGAATATACCAGACTGTAAAGGTGTCTGAATGTTGATCCTATCTTGAGCTCACTGTCGACAGATGGTTGCTGCTTTCCTCCAAAACGATCGGACTGTGACCTATAAAATTAATGCGCGATTGATTGATATGTAAGTTAAGTAACATTAGTATGTCCAGCACTAAATGGATCAACTAGGAATTAACAATAATTTGCCAATCACTGCTTATATACTATTTTAAAAAATTCATGTTGTGGATGACCTTTTTTGAAAATAATCCAAATAAAACACATTTTCATTACCTTTGAGCAAAAGTTCATCGATTTATTATTTTACAAAAAGTTAAAAAGTCATAACCCTAATGTATATATATATATATATATATGGAGATTCACTCTTATATTTTTAGTAATGATAATTTATAGAAATATTTGTATCATCTAAGGATTTTTTTTTTTACTTTTAGGGCATTAAAAAAATCTTCTTTTGAAACATTTTTTATTTATTTTGTTGTTTTAGTTTGTATTGTAGCTCATATGTAGCTCAATTCAGTAAATGTAACAAAACAGATGTAAGATATATATTACATATTGTACAAGACTAGTGATTGAATGTATTTTGGAATACTTACAGGAATAAAAGCCACTTTCTTGAACCCTGCAAGATTATGAAATTTTATTATAAATTATTTGAAACTCATTGCTGTTACTCACAGTATTTGTTTGCCTAACATTAAATTTTTTTTAAAGTTTTCTATTATGTTACATTATTATAGATACTGCAATGCCAAATAGTGACTCGAAAATCTATTGCTTTTAAAAACAAATTAGTTTTCGTCAACAAAAATCTATTTTAACAATATTTCGCACATTGTTTTCATTTCTAAAAATTGATTAAAAACTAATTTACTTTGAAGTACATGTACTGTTTTACTTTGAAGTACTTGTACTTAAGTTGTTCTGTCTCCAGCACTCACCCAATGTCTTCTTTTTTTCTGTAAATACTCTCAGAATAAACCCCCTCCTCACCAGGCCTGACGGTACTTGGGATTATTATATACGTTCCTGGACTAAGTGAGAATCTTTTAGTCACCTCTCGATGAACGCTATAACCTTCGGAGACCAGCAAAGCACTCTCCGGTTGTGTGGTTTTATCTAGTTGCCAAGAATTAGGAGATTTCAGCTATTTCATTGAAAAAATATATATATATCATATTTACAGAAATCCACATTTTAAAACCAAAAGAAAAATAAACATCATGAGACTACATGTGTTTATTCCTGCTAAGTCTTGGAATATATGCTAATTTTTCCTTTTATTTTCAAGATTTGTGAATTTTTACGTTATTTTAAATCAAAATATGTAGTTTTATTTTTTTATCTTTTAACAGTCAAAAAACCACAGAGAATATACCGACCTGTGTCCCTTATAATTTGAATGCTTAATATCTTTAAAAAGTGCTTAGCACAATTTAAATCTCCATTTATTCACTTTACAAAACATGAGCGTGGCATTCAATTGTATTTAATTCTATGCTTTGTGTATGCCTACATATAATGGTTTATTTTTCTATTTCCTTTCTTTGTATGTGTGATCGTGGATGTGTGTGTTGTTGTGAGATGGGGAGTGTATTTGTGGTTGTGGGTGTGTTTATATGTGTGGGGGTGAGTGTGGGTTGTGGGTGTGTATTGCAAATGACATCATTTTGAGCCACCAACCAAACACATGAAGATGGGTTCATGCCGGCATTTAAAGTGCAAGTTCAAACTGTCAACACTATTGGATCATTTCATCAATAAAATAAGTAACCGAGTCCCTCCAGACGTACTTCATGGGAGTTGTTTCTGTTTCGTTGACATGGCAAAATCCCAACCATTGAATTAGACATATTTATATAATTTGCAATGATTTATTTTTGAGAACACCTAAAAGATTGTCCTATTGAACGTATAGAAATGATTTGGATGGGGCTTGCATATAGAAATGAATTGGATTTATCTGTTTGTTGTTGTTTTTTTTCGTGCTAATAAATGCTTTCATGACAGGGTGTTATGTGCCTGCCACATCAGCTTGAAGGCATGTCTGCGTTAGCATGCCTGCTACTTTTACCAGCATGGCAAAAAAAAGGTTTTAAGCATTTATCCAAATTTGTCAGAGGTAGATGAGTACCAGAGTGGTACAAACGCACACATAGAGAGAATATAGAGATACTCACTTACAAGAGAGAGAGAGAGACATGTGCCGGAACCAGAGGATAGACACAGAGCGAGTGCCAAGGACAGAGAGCAGAAGAGTTCAAGAAGAGTTTAGACTGGAGAACGCCAGGTCTGTTGGTGCAGCGACTTCGTTATTGACACGTCAAAATAATACGTTTAACGTTGTACGCACAGTAGACTCGCATTTCGCCTGACATCCAGACAAAAAGACATTTCATTATATTTTTTTATTTTTTTAAATCTTTAATTTTTGCAAATGCTTTTGTAAGTTTCAAAGAGAAAATTAACAATTTTTTTTTTCAAATTTTTAGTATTGGTCTCAAAAGAAACTTTACCACTTACCTTATAAACATGAAAATCTATAGCAATATTGAATCTTCTTTGTTTGTCTTTCTTCATCAGTGATACGATGAGTGTACAGCCATGTCCATGTCCTAGTGTTGGGTGTACAGTGTCCAGTGTAATGTAGAACTGCGGGTTTATCCAGTAGAATTCTTTGAAAATGAAACAAGAGCTAGTTTTCTACTTCAGTAAATCAAAAATTTTTTTGAGAAATAGGCTTTACGAAACAATGATTTAAAAGCCATGATTTAAAAACAATGATTTAAAAACAATGATTTAAAAACAATGATTTAAAAACAATGATTTAAAAACAATGATTTAAAAACCATGATTTAATACCATGACTGTACATACAAAAATGTACTGAGGCCGTTTATTTGTTACGTGATGCTTTTTTCCTAGGTTTGTAGACTGCCCCCTCTTATCACAATTGTTATATTTTTTCACACTTTACAACGCTACCCTTTAAAAAATTACGTAAGATCTGACTCACCTCCCTTTCTTTAAAAAAAAGACAAATTGAAACATAACATAGAAGCTCAAAAAATGAATACAATTAGGCGGTGGTTCTCATTTTTTTATATTTGCGACCCACTATGAAACATTTTTGGTTTTCGCAACCCACGAGCAAAGAAAGTTTCAAAGAAAATCTGAAATTAATTTCACACCTAAATCATTCTTTATTAAGAAATTATACAATTTTTGAGCGGCCGACTTAAAATCAGCTCCCGACCATTCACAATTTGAGAGCCACTGCAATCAGATGTATACTCAGAGTATACTGTCAACAAGACCTTAAAGTATTAAACAAGATTTTTTTTTTAATTTTAGCCCAGAACTTGTTAACTTTAGATTGTGTAACAACACCATTTGTTATAAAGAAAGGCTTGTTTAAAAGACTTGTACAAGTCCCCATACAGCTTTCCTGTATCAAAAGACATTTGGATGTACCAAGGGATGTTTTCTGTAATTTTCCAAAGACTGTAAGCGGCTAAACATATTGACTGCGCAACTTTTGAAATGTTGATTACGGTAATCTGATATACTGGCCTACTCAGCGAAACATTTGATAGCTCACTTGTAATGTTTGTGCAGCGCACAGTTTAGAATTTTAGATAAAACACTGGTACCAATAATCCTTTTAAAGTTTGTTTTCTTGGAGGGTGAAAATATATTTCATTTGTTAACTTTGAGCAGTTGGTTTTTGAGAGTACATAAAACACTATTGCCTAGACTCCGAGATACGTTCTATTCAATAATGAAATGGTTTGCATAACTTTAACACTATGACAATA
The DNA here is from genome assembly GCA_021962125.1 of Bulinus truncatus. Lineage (NCBI taxonomy): Eukaryota > Metazoa > Mollusca > Gastropoda > Planorbidae > Bulinus > Bulinus truncatus. The sequence goes on along the minus strand of JAGDYQ010000086.1, from coordinate 434,170 downwards.
AATAAAAAACTGCAATAAAAGTAAGAAACTAAATAGATTTTCACCCTTTTACTTCACAGATTAACACTTTCGTTTGGTAACGTATAGAGCAAGAAATCTGTAATCATACATACATGCAGATTATCCAACCTTCAAATGTGTTATATAGAAGAGAGTTGTAAATATGCAAATAAGCAGATTATCCAACCTTCAGTTTTGTAACATATATAATAATAGAGTTGTAAATATGCAAATAAGCAGATTATCCAACCTTCAGTTTTGTAACATATAGAATAATAGAGTTGTAAATATGCAAATAAGCAGATTATCCAACCTTCAGTTTTGTAACATATAGAACAATAGAGTGGTAATTATTAGGGAGCGACCGATTATCGGATCAGTATCGGTATCGGACCGATATTGGCACTATCGGTTAATATCGGATCAACCGATTTTTGTAGGGAGCGACCGATTGTCGAACCGATATTGGCACTATGGGTTAACTATCGGACCGGCCGTTTTTTGGCTGCCGATACATTTTTTTCACAACAGAGTTGCAGGAAAAAAATCCGTAAATAACCCAATTCTATAACCAGATCAGACAAGATTTTAAAAAAGGAAAAAACCCGTACACAGAAATTGTAACGTCCACAAAAATTGCATCAGCCATATGACCTTGAAACAATAGGATTGGCATTTTTTAATTCTAATGTATGACCTTGAATGATACAATTAGTGAACATCTGTGTGTATTTTTTTTGGGATGGGAAGGGGAGGGGGAACAAGACTTACGTGGGGGCGAAGTGTTACGAAATATGACAGGGAAGGGGTGAGCATGGGTTGACATATGTCATTAGCTGTAGCACGAGAAAAACACGTGTTTGGCATTGTTGTTGATTAAAAAAAATATCGGTATCGGTTTCGGTAAAAATGCTGGGGAAAAATATCGGTATCGGACTATCGGTAAAAAGGCATATCGGTCGCTCCCTAGTAATTATGAATGCATGCAGATTAACAAGCTTTCAGTTTTGTAAAATATAGAGCAACAGAGTTGGAATCATGAATTCATAGATTCTCGATCATTTAAGTTTCTTTTTTTAATTTAGTTGCTTCAGTCCTAAAATTTGTCTCGTATTAAAGTTTACTATAAGATGTAAACGACTGCTCGCGCATACAACTCACCATGCGTATACAAACATTACAACAGAGAGCACAAATGTTTTGTTTAAAAGACCTCAACATGGTCATGTAACTCTCACGGTTTCAAGTTTGTTTTCAGTAGTCCGCATATCTAATATCTTATGGCGTACAAAGAAGCCTTAGTAAAATTAAAAGAATCATTCTAATCCGCGACCCAGAATTTGAGAAACACTACATAAGAAAGTATGTATATTTTACTGCCAATGTTTGCTAGCCGGCCAATGTCACATTTCATTAGTATGGTATGAAAATGATAACATCAATTGTGAACTCTTTGAGTGGATAAAACAATAAAGTATGATACATTTGTTACCAATAGATTGACCACTGGACATGACAAGGAAAAAGATCCGAAACATTTTTAGATTAAGCTTTTTTCTTTCTCTTATGTGTTACTAGTAAAAATATTTTAAATAATAGATCATCTTTCTTTTAATGTTTTTAATACAATGTGGATAGATGTGTGATCAGTGTGGTGGGAAATGTACTATTTCGAACCTATTCTAATTATTGAAAGTGTCGATTTGAACAATGTTGTACCAGATGTGTGACATAATAACGACATTATTTGGTGTGAAAAGATAATTTATTGCAAACAAGGCTTACCTAAATTTAAGCTCCACACTATCAGTATTTTTTTTGCAATATTGTTTGATTTATTCACTAAATGTGAATCCAAATATTATTTCTTTGTCATCATTTGTTTCAACTTGTGTGACACATAGTAAACCATTAAAACAAGATAAATTTATTACAGACAGATTTACCACTGGACATGACCGACTGCCTTTATTTAATATAATTTGTGTGATGTCTATCAAAGTGTGTAACAGATCGTTTGTACAAAGTGTGTAACAGATCGATTGTACAAAGTGTGTAACAGAAGGTTTGTACAAAGCGTGTAACAGATCGTTTGAACAAAGTGTGTAACAGATCGTTTGTACAAAGCGTGTAACAGATCGTTTGTACAAAGTGTGTAACAGATCGTTTGTACAAAGCGTGTAACAGATCGATTTTACAAAGTGTGTAACAGAAGGTTTGTACAAAGTGTATCAGATCTTTTGTACAAAGTGTGTAACAGATCGTTTGTACAAAGCGTGTAACAGATCGTTTGTACAAAGTGTGTAACAGAAGGTTTGTACAAAGCGTGTAACAGATCGATTGTGCAAAGTGTGTGACAGACCATTTCAAAGGTAAAGATAATAAACAACTCTACAGCTCTAGATGTCACAAAGGTTTATCTTCTTGCAACAAATGATGACAGAAAGATCTCGTATTATTTAAGATATTTTAAATCGTTAACCCACACACACAAATAAATGTCTATAGACATTTTTTTATGGTTCGTTTGACGCTGGATGACATAGAAAAATAATAAATCGTTTAACTTTCTTACAAAAGAAAAGTACAACAAATCGTAACCTAATCTGTTCAAATTAAACAAAAGCAGTCGGCCACTTCCAGTGATCAATCTGTGTGTAATAAACTTATCCTACTTTTTCCCCACACTCTGAGTTTGCTATTGATTTTATCTCTTTTATACGATATTATTAACTTCAAGAAATCAATATTGGCCGGTCGCACCAGCCACTGTTTACATTGGCGGCAAATGTCTGACAATGGCCGACCGATGTGAACATTGACAGTGTTTACTAGCCAGTGTCTAGCTTTGGCCGGTTAGCAAACGTCGGCCATAACATATACTTCGTGTCAAGCTGGTATTTCTATTAGGTCGTGTAACTAAAGTAATATTAAAAAGAACAAAAATGGGTAACATGGGCTGTCATACTTTGACTAGGGTCCTGGGCACATTTAAAATGGAATAAAGAAATAATTATTGTTGTCAAGGTTCGGCAGCTACTACTATTTCAAGGCCAAAATTGTTTATGACGTTGTGGCAAAATACGTCTGAACCCCCTACTCCTCCTGTCACATCTGGTCTAGGGAGCGACCGATGTGCCTTTTTACCGATAGTCCGATACAGATATTTTTCTCCAGCATTTTTACCGATACCGATATTTTATTTTAATCAACAACAATGCCAAACACGTGTTTTTATCCTGCTGTAGTTTCCAATCTTATGACGTATGTCAACCCATGTTCACCCCTTCCCTGTCATATTTCGTAACACTTCGCCCACACGTATCTTGTTTACCCCCCCCCAACTTCCCATCCCAAAATAATACACACAGATGTTCACTAATTGTATCATTCAAGGTCATACATTAGAATTAAAAAATGCCAATCCTATTGTTTCAAGGTCATATTGCTGATGCAATTTCTGTGGACGTTACAATTTCTGTGTACGGGTTTTTTTTTTTTTTAAATCTTGTCTGATCTGGTTATAGAATTGGGTTATTTACTGATTTTTTTTTCTGCAACTCTGTTGTGAAAAAAACAATGTATCGGCAGCAAAAAACGGCCGGTCCGATAATTAACCCATAGTGCCAGCCCCGTAGCCAAGGGGGCACTGGGGGCCGTGCCCACCCCCGCTAGGTGTGGAGTGCCCCCGCTTAAAAAAAGAAGAAAAAGAGGGAAAGTAAAGAAAAAGTAAAGGTGCCCCCTTGCTGGGTATTGGTGCCCCTGCTTACTTTGACCTGGCAACGGGCCTGCATAGTGCCAATATCGGTTCGACTATCGGTCGCTCTACAAAAATCGGTCGATCCGATATTAACCGATAGTGTCAATATCGTCCGATACCGATCCGATTATCGGTCGCTCCGTAATCTGGTCACACTTAACCTACCCCCCACCCGACCCCTGAGGCGTTACATAATAAGTGAATAACCCCTTAATTAAAATGCCAGACATTATTTCACAAGTTTATTTATTTCTGTCAATCAGACAAAGCCCACAACAATGTAGAAACTTACTTTCATGTACATGATTGCGACGTCCTCCAGCCGTAACCCCTTTGATCCAAGCATCATGATAAACGGTTACATTCCACGCTTGTTTTCTCTGTACAGTTATTTGTATTTTATATCAAAACTTTTAGTAGTGTGATCTTATTTTAGTGTGATGAATATTTGATTTAGTTTATTATTATAATTGAACAACTCAAATGAATCAATTTTACGCATTGCACATTTTAAATCAAATACATTTTACATTCTTTTTGCAGAATGAAAATATTTTTTTTATTTTTTATCAAACATTTGGTAATGCAGGCTAAAATTATTTTACAGGAAAATCCCAGTCTTCAAAATTTTTTTTTAAAACTAGTAATAAAATGAATGATAAAGTATAAAATTTAAATAATAGAACCATTGGAATTCTTTCATTTGAAATACTTGACAGATTTTGTTATAATTAAATTCGGAGATCACATCTATTTATAGGGCATATACATCTATATATATATAGTGCTTTTATATATATATATATATATATATATATATATATAGAAAGCATGTACATCTACTTATGTAGGGCATGTACATCTATATATAGTGCATGCAGATCTATATATATTTCTTTGTCTTACATTGTTGTCTTTAAGTTCTTGAATTAATGAATCAGGCTGAAGATGACAAAGTCGTATTACATCAAAAGTATTTTTGAAATCATCATAGCTCATCCTTTAAATGAAATAGATGATTATTTCAATTTAAAAATCATACTTCCAGTAGTTAATAGGGATGGGGGAAAATAAAATGAATATGTCACTTACATTAAAATATTATAAGTATATTTACCAAAACTCTCCATCATCTTTGTTAATAAACCGTAAATCAATTTTTACGTCCCGTGAAAGTTTAGCCATTTCAGGTGATCTGCAAATTTTAATTTTATAAAAAAATCTTAATTTAAAAGCCATAGTATTGATTCATCTAATAAAGTAAAACTTTCTTGATTAGAGTTCCTGCTGATAGAATTTCTATTAGGTAATAAAAAAATTGTGGTTAAAGTTTTTTTCACAGAATTTTTAAGTAATAAAGTAATCAAATACATGGGAGAGTTCTAAATACAGCGCAGTGTTTAAGAATTTAAAAAAAAAACGTTACGCTGTTTTGAGGGAAGGGTAAAATATTTTGCGTAATAATTGAATGACTTTAATATAGTAATCAATCTTTTGGTTCCAGAGAGACAGCAGCATTTATCCCTATTTGGTCTTCTTCACCGAAGTGATGCGTCGGGCCTTCAACAGACCAGGGACTCCTTTCATCGACCAGACCATGGACTGTTTTTTTTTTGTTTTAGGGTTGAGGTTGAGGAGCCAGGCTTTCGTCGCCAGTGTTCAGCCACGACAAAAGTTAGTAGCAAATGACAGAGCGAAACTCTCTCACAGTCAAGGCCGCGCGAATTCTGTTGTACATTGGTAAGACAACACTAGTATGATCCTGCACCCTTACATCTTGCAGGAAAATTAATGAAAAAAAGAGAGATCTCCAGTAAATGAATTTAAGGGGGGGGTAACGTTGGAACTGGTAGGAAGCTCGAGATATTTTGAAGTCCGTGTAACTGTTTAGTTTAAATGATAAATTATACTATGAATTTTTTAGTGTATTGCCTCCTTTAATCCTGATGCCCCAAGCACTTGCTTATATGTTAATCCTGTCCTGTGTAACATGTGTAGCATATATATGATTGAGACATATAGATGATTGAGACATATAGATGATTGAGACACATATACATATTTGAATGTGACATATAGATTACTGAGACATATATATTTGAATGAGACATATAGATGACTGAGGTGGTTATAATTAATTTTGCGGCATATATAGCACTGTTTCGTTGAACAAAGTTTACCATGCCACTTCTATGACCAATAAAATGCACATGACTAAGTATTTTTTATCTAACTTTCGGGATTTAGCTATTCTAGGATTATAAAAACTGTAAAGCTTTTTTTAATTTAATATAGACACGTTTAATTAGATTAACGTGCACAAAACTTAATATCAACAAAATAAAAAATTAATTAATTAATTTATTTTTCCTTTGTTTTAAAAATGCACTTAAAAGAGAAAATTAATTCCTTAAATCATATAAATTATCATTTTTCTAAAAATATGAGCGTGAATGTAAAGACTTTCTTATGGACAGGTGACCTATGGGGCTGTCTGGGGGCCCTGCCCCGGCATCTGGAACATTTTGTTGTGTACAGCAATCTTAAAATTATCTGTCATCGTCAGGAAGAACGCTTTTCCAGTGCTAGATTACAAAGAAACATCAGACTCCCTTTATAAAATTTCAAAGATTGATAGATTTGTTCCATACAGTCAAAACTCGGTTTACGAGAGATGCTTGTAATCCAGAACACCCGTTTATTAATAAAACAGATGTGATAATGATATCACGGAAACTTGATGATTGGTTCCAGAAAATTTAAATTAATTTTATGCATTGTAATAAATAAAATGCATGATGTATATTTAATTTGTATGAAGTGATAACATATAATTATTTTTGTGGATCGTCTTTCAAAGTTTCTAACGTAATCGATGCTTTCTATTTGTTTATCACATAATATGATACTTTTTGTGTGACGTTATTGTTACGTTATCCTGGTAAGTATCGAGTAAAATTGGTTTCGTCTTCTCTGTAAGAATTCCGAGTAAATTCAACATGGTATTGTGTCAACATGGTATTTTATCAACATGGTTTTGTGTCGACATAGTATTATGTCACCATAGTATTGTGTCAGCATGGTATTGTGTCACCATAGTATGGTGTCACCATGGTATTGTGTTGCATAGTATTGTGTTGACATAGTATTGTGTCAACATAGTATTGTGTCAACATGGTATTGTGTCAACATGGTATTGTGTTAACATGGTATTGTGTTGACATAGTATTGTGTTAACATAGTATTGTGTCAACATGCTATTGTGTCAACATAGTATTGTGTCAAACATGGCATTGTGTCAACATATTATTGTGTCAGAATGCTATTGTGTCAACATGGTATTGTGTCAACAAGCTATTGTGTCAACATGGTATTGTGTCAACATGATATTGTGTTGACATAGTATTGTGTCAACATGGTATTGTGTCAACATAGTATTGTGTCAACATGGTATTGTGTCAACATGGTATTGTGTCAACAAGCTATTGTGTCAACATGGTAGTGTCAACATAGTATTGTGCTTAATAAATTCATGATTCACACAGCTACGAGTTACCCATGGGTTCCCTACATTTTACACGCCAGCCCTAATTTTATTTTTTTAACTGATGAATTTCTCACTTTTATTTCTTAATGGGCCGTAGGAAGGAGGATTTCCCAGTTTCTGCACGCACAACACATTTGTAACAAATACGCTCACTCTGATGTTGACTACATGTGAGAAGAGCCTTTGGCTCAGTAGTTATGACTTAATTGAGAGTATCTGTGCACCCTCCCCCAAATATAAAATAGTTCGTCTCTCTTGGAGATGTACACTGAGACAAGTAGTTATGGACTTATGTGTGCTATTGCTGATGGCCACATGTGGTGAAAGCAGTTTTAGTCATGTAAGATGTTCCTTACACATTTTAATCTTTTTAAATTTCAAAAACAAAATAACAAAATTATAGGCTTATATACAAAGCCACAATTTTTCAATATTTCTTAATAGATAAAATATAGAAAAGAAACAATTGTATATATATATATATATATATATATATATATATATATATATATATATATATATATATTTGGTACCCATAAGCATTTCTATGCGTTTACATAATTTTTCTGTTGACAAGTATCATACGACTCTACTTAGCGGAGATTAGCCCATAGAATATTAAGTTTTTGTAGATATCGGATAGTCGTACAACGAATGCAGATCCAATAATGACAGAATTGAATGTACAAACGTTCTTCTTACAATTAAACTTATAAGGCAAAACAAGTCCTTTTTTGTATGCGACCAGTTGAAATAATCCAAAGCTCACTTTCCGCCAATTTTTCTTTTACTTTGTTAACAAGTGATTGGGAAGTGGCAATATTATTGGTGCGGTATTGAAACCAAATATCACCACACGTGAAACTAAATAAGTTGTACTTTAAGAGTGAAATGATCGAGGTAAATTTGTTCAGTCAATTTAAATAAGTTATGTTAAGTCAATTTAAATATAGTTTAAACACATAATTTTGTTAAAGAATTTAAGATTTAAATAGGATTGGGGTAGATGACAAGTTTTGAATGTGCACCACAATAAGTTATTAAGCTGATGCTGTCACAATGTGTAGGCTATATATTTTTAACTGCTTGATAGCAATTAATTAATAAGTGAAATATTGTTTTACTTTTTAAAGAATACATAGATTTATATAGTGTCAGTAACAAGGAGTAATTATGTATTTATACTATCAAACAATATATTTTAAATGTGTGTACATCGGAGCGAATTGTTCATGTTACCCGTGTTGCCGGCGGCAACAGTCTTACAAACAACTACAAAAGCAGTGGAAAAACAAAAAAAAACAAAAATAAAAAAGTGTGCGTTTATAGTAGTTTTAGTTGCTCAACAACATTCAATTTATATTTTGATAAGATCGCTACATTTGCCTTTTCTCACAGAGTTAAATGATAATTGGACATTATTGCAAAGGTGTTCCCGATCTGAATTCGAGTTACACTTTGTATATACTTTTACCTTTCATTGGCTGAACTAAGGGAAAAAACTCACATGAATATGTTGTGTATTGTTACCTACGGAGAGAACGGCAACGAGACGACGACGTCATATTTGACCTGTCAACTTTCTCACCGACGAATTATTTATAAATATATTTTAATTATCCAAAATTACATAAAAATTGAGGGAAAAGTGTAAATTTATATCTGACTAAACACAAAAATAAATAATTCTAGATCTAAACAACACCCTGCGTTAATAACATGTTGTCTATTATCAAAATAGATTTTTAGATTGATCGAATAATATAAATATGGTAATAAAATATCACAGTTGGCAGCTCTGCAGGTATAAAAAACATCAGCAAACTAGAATGTTTGTTTAATTTCGTCACCTGTCAACCCCTCCTCCCCCACCTTTTTTCCCGTGACTCGTCGTGTTTTAGCGATAACAACAATGGGAGTTAACTCGTTTTTTTTAATTGCTGGCTACTGCTACTGAACTGTTGAATTGCTCAGCATAGGGATATAACGTTTTATTTTATTTTTGTAGATTTCTCTACTCTTTATTGAGTGTATTTGAATGTTTTAGAGCAAGATCAGTATAAACATTTAATAAATATTTTCCAAATGTATCAAGACTACAATAATATATATATACATATATATATATATATATATATATATATATAAATACTATATATATATATATATATATATATATATATATATATAACATATATGTAAACATACCATTGGCCAGAAGGCTTAATTAGGGGAACCTAGCTCAATAAACAGGAGTTGTGTCAACTTCTATGCCCAGTTAAATGAACAACACTTTTCGACCTAGTAGTCATAACTAAATGAAGGATATTTATATAGCCGCAAAATTTGATCTTATAACACTTGATTTTGATAACTAAATTGAAATGAACTGGTGAAGCTGGCTATTTGTATGAAAATCAAAATTTCTAGAGTTTTCTAGAATTTTAACCTTCATAAGTTTTTTCCACGTTTTTAGAAGCTTCTAGAACCTTCTAGGGATTTCATAGTACCTTCCAGAACCTTCTAGGATTGTATAGATTTTTCTAAAACTTTTCAGAACCTTCTAGCATTTTCTGTGTACTTTATATTAAATATTACCAATATCAAAACCATTTAAATGATTTAACATTTCAGTGTCGATGAGGCATATATTCATGATTTTTTCTGTGCTGTATTGAAGTCAAAGGGAACACAAAAAAAAAAAATAAAAAAAAATTTGACAAAAAGTTATTTTGGGCCAACCTAATATATATATATATATATATATATATATATATATATATATATATATATATATATATATATATATACATATATTTATATTCTAGCATATAAATCTATTGTAACCAAAATCGCCCTCTAAAAGCTTTACAAATTTTGTGGTGACTGACTGCCAAGTTGATTATACTAATGGAAAGCTCTCATAATGCTCTTTTCGTTGATATATAAAACACATGATTTATATTATGTAAGTGAACGTTATTATATTAATAATGACCAGCGGTACCACCCTTTAAAAAGTCACGCCTCGTCCCTGGTAGTCGGTAAAAAAAATAAACTATCAATACATAATTTAAATTGTTTATATTACATTATTTATATATTTAAACGTACTTATTTGTGCGTATACATTATATAATATGAGATACGAGCTAGAAAAGAGAAGCTTAGTTAATTCCCTTTGTCCGCCCACCGGCGTCGGTGTCGGCAGCTCTTAGAATACCCTACACAGTTCTGTCAGCCTTTGTAGAAACACACATTAACTAAGTTACTAGTAAACAGTATGTAATTTTTCCCGCCCAGTGGCATATGTCGTATTAAGTATTAAAATATACCTCAGAATCATAACTTATTCCGATGAAGGCAATGGCTCAAATCTTTGAATAATTCCAGTTGATCTGTTGCTGATCGTTAACGTTAGATTTATATACTTGCTAAATATGTTACAGCAATTTTATAGGTCGAAAAATATTTCAAATCAATTTGACACTCGTCTAATATGTTGCATTACTTGGTACAAGTCTAAAACAGAACTCAGTGTAGTACACTATATACACAATACTTTAATAGAACTTTAATAACACTTTACTTCTCTTCTGACTATTTCTATTTAAAACAAACTACTTCTATCTATTAGGGTCATCGACGCTGAACTAACTACGTCTTAACTACTAAGCCTGTCAGCACTACTCTACTGCATCTTTCTCTCATCTACTGTCTACTAACTTATTATAACTTAACTTATTAAAGGTTGGGGTAGGGATGATCACGCTTGCTATGCATGTGTCACTACTACAGGCATCTAAGTAAGTTGGGAGTTTGGCTTGACCATGACCTCTGACTACGTAACATGGTCAACTAAGATGGGTCACCAGTTTGGTAAAGTTTCACCTGCTGGTGTAGAGAGGGGTCAAGACGTTGGGGTAAATTCTCAATGTTACACTTAGTAACCTGATTTTTCAATTTTTATTCGCCGGCCTGGTTGGCATCTAAGTACTTACTCATTGAATCTTAATATGATTTCAGAAAATAGTTGGGGATCTAAATCATCAAGATGAATGGATCCGTTGAAAGTTCTCTACAACTAGATTTTTCCTTTTTTCCAGTATATACGTGACAGAAGGCCTAAATAGTTCGCGATGAGATTATATGTGATTCTATGGCAAGTTTCATATGCTGGTGTTGAGACTGACGCAAAAAAATCTATAAGTGCGGTCGTCCAAGTTTTAACTCATTAAGGTTGTTACTGTCAATACATTTTATAATACCCTGTTACAGATGGAATAATAGTAGCATGGTTACAGAGGGTACGAATTACAAATTACAACAACATATAAATAACACGTCTGATACTCGAATTTCGGAACATATTCACTTTACTGCATGACGATCTGTTCCAGCACATCATTGTGTAGAGACAATTGTAATTTCCACATCCTCCAAACCCACCAGAGATGACATTATTTTATTTTCACAGACATCCACATCCTTCCAACCCACCTGCTATGGCTCTATTATGTTTTGACACATTCCCTAATGCCAGACCAACAGCTGTGACAGTATTTTGTTTGACAGCTATCCTTCTCCTCCCAACCCACCAGCTGTGACAGTATTTTGTTTGACAACTATCCTTCTCCTCCCAACCCACCAGCTGTGACAGTATTTTGTTTGACAACTATCCTTCTCCTCCCAACCCACCAGCTGTGACAGTATTTTGTTTTGACAAGCATCAATTTCCTCCCAACCCACCAGCTGTGGCAGTATTTTGTTTGACAAACATCAATTTCCTCCCAACCCACCAGCTGTGGCAGTATTTTGTTTGACAAACATCATCTCCTCCCAACCCACCAGCTGTGGCAGTATTTTGTTTGGCAACATCAATTTCCTCCCACCCCACCTGTTGTATGACAGTATTTTGTTGACGAACATCCATCTCCTCCCAACCCAGCAGCTTTAGCAGTACTTTGACAAACATCAATTTCCTCCCAACCCACCAGCTGTAACAGTATTTTGTTTGACAAACATCCATCTCCTCCCAAACCACCAGCTGTGACAGTATTTTGTTTGACATACCCATCTCCTCCCAATCCACCAGCTGTGGCAGTATTTTGCTTGACAAACATCCATCTCCTCCCAACCCACCAGCGCAGTATTAGTATTTTGTTTGACAACTATCCTTCTCCTCCCAACCCACCACCTGTGACAGTATTTTGTTTGACAAGCATCACCCTCCCAACCCACCAGCTGTGGCAGTATTTTGTTTGACAAATATCCATCTCCTCCCAACCCACCAGCTGTGACAGTATTTTGTTTGACAAACATCCATCTCCTCCCAAACCACCAGCTGTGGCAGTATTTTGTTTGACAAACATCCATCTCCTCCCAAACCACCAGCTGTGGCAGTATTTTTTTGTTTGACGAACATCCATCTTCCCCAACCCACCAGCTGTGTCAGTATTTTGTTTGAAAACCATCTTCCTCCCAACCCACCAGCTGTGACAGTGTTTTTTTTGACAAACATCCATCTCCTCCCAACCCACCAGCTGTGGCAGTATTTTGTTTGACAAACATCCATCTCTCCCAACCCACCAGCTGTGGCAGTATTTTGTTTGAAAACATCCATCTCCTCCCGACCCACCAGCTGTGGCAGTATTTTGTTTGACAAACATCCATCTCCTCCCAACCCACCAGCTGTGGCAGTATTTTGTTTGAAAAACCATCCTCCTTCTAGCATTGACAAAAGGCGCTCATTACAGTTCCAGCAACAAAGTGTTTATCTTTAGTTGTTGTTTTTCATCCATCACAATTTAAAGAAAAATGGCTAAAAATATTCTACAGCTGGACCCTATTATAGTTATGAGCCGGCACTTTAATTTTTTAAATTACACGTCATTGTATATAACTATATGATGCTGTAACTTGGATATGCCATTAAAGGATATTCGTTTGACGTTTTTGTTAAAAAATTCTTGAGAACTGTTTGCTTTAATTTGCTTTAAGTACTAAAGTGCTTGTCATAACTCTGTTATAACATTTGGTCAAGTGAATGTTGTGAGTTTTTATTCAGTATGAAAAAGTGTGCTAGTGGTGGGGAAATGAGGGCTAGTGAAAATGTGAACTGGGGTGAAGTAGTTAAAGGAACAGTTAATGTGATATTAACAGTTAGTGTGGTATTAACAGTTAGTGGTATTAACAGTTAGTGTGATATTAACAGTTAGTGTGATATTAACAGTTAGTGTGATATTAACAGTTAGTGTGATATTAACAGTTAGTGGGGTATTAACAGTTAGTGTGGTATTAACAGTTAGTGGGATATTAACAGTTAGTGTGATATTAACAATTAGTGTGGTATTAACAGTTAGTGTGATATTAACAGTTAGTGTGATATTAACAGTTAGTGTGGTATTAACAGTTAGTTTGATATTAACAGTTAGTGTGATATTAACAGTTAGTGTGGTATTAACAGTTAGTGTGGTATTAACAGTTAGTGTGGTATTAACAGTTGGTGTGGTATTAACAGTTGAGATAGTAAAGATTTTTTTGTAGATAGTTGGTAGTGAAGTATTATGGAAGTGATGATATGGAATGTTTTTCATATGGATCTATTTTAATGTTTACTTTATGACGTGTTAATAAATGTTAATTTAACAAATGGTGACTTTATTTTCTTCGTTAATGGACATTTGTGTCAGGCTGAGTGTAACATTTGAGGATAATTTGAAGTAATAAGCCCACAATAATCGAAGTAGTAATTTAGCAGAGACACGACAGTGCTTTATTTAATTTTTTTTTCAAAAAATAGAAAAACCAGGTTTTTCCCAAAATTTTAAATTGGCATTTTCAATCATCACATAAGTCTAGAATTCCGATACTTTCAATCAAGTCTAGTTTTGCAATATTTTGAAAAGTGAATACTTATTTATATTCTGATAACAAAGAATTATTTTTATAAAATAAATAAATGGCTGCATTATAAATCTGAAAATTCCGTTTGACTACATGACTTTAGCTTGACTTTATGAAGCCTTACATAGAAGATAAACCAAATTTAAGATTACATACCTATCACTCCATGCTCCTGTCCACTCTGTTTGACCCCATGGATTTCTGACGAACTAGGTAGTTTGTATCTCTTCCAGTTGTAACCTGTTTCACAAACTATATTATTAATGTAATCCAAAGAAATCTAAACTGTACCATTGATACCATCCTCCTCCCAACCCACCAGCTGTGACAGTATTGTGTTTGACCAACATCCCCTCCTCCCAACCCACCAGCCGTGGCAGTATTGTGTTTGACCAACATCCTCCTCCTCCCAACCCACCAGCCGTGGCAGTATTGTGTTTGACCAACATCCTCCTCCTCCCAACCCACCAGCCGTGGCAGTATTGTGTTTGACCAACATCATCCACCTCCTAACCCTTCCAATAAATATAAATCATATAGAAAGCGTTATTATATAAAATGTCATGTCATGATCAATAAAGATATTCTGACATGGGTGACATTTTCCTTTTTAATAGTGCAGCACATTAATATTAATACATATAGTACGAACACACGAATATGGCTGCTTTAGGAACAAATCAATTTTAAACTGACGATGCGCGTTCTGTGTAATATATAATTTGTGACTGGTACTGTATGATAGTGTATGTGTGTCTATCATTCAATATCGATATTGTTCCTTTAAAATGATTAATGAAAAATAGAAGTTATCATATTAAAATGTTTGAAGAGTCTAGGCCTACCGTTCTAAATCCTGTGATACTATATCCATGTCCTCGGTACAATTCATCAGGGCGTCTTTCTTCATATTGTTTAGAATTGTCTTGCTTCTAAAAATAAAAAGAGAATTGACCAATCACAATATTGAAAAATAACAAGATTCATTCAAATGATATGTTTAAATACTTCGAAGTTTGTTTGTTTGTTTTTTTCAAAATACACAAAAAGAAATTATATCTCCATGTTTTTGTTGTTTTCGATCTTACAATCATCATTGCTCCCATTAATGTTCCCATCTTGTATGCTGTGTAGAGTAAATTGTAAAGGTCTGAGGAGATAGACCCATGACTTCTGTCCTGAATATTTATCTCTTCAGATATTCCTCCAGTTAAATCCACCAAAGCGTCATGAATAAAACCACTGACCAAAACTTGATAGCTTCCATACAATCTAGTATTAAAGAAATTTACAAGCAAATATGAATAAATTAACAATATTTATTTCTAAAATATTTCACAGACAGCATTTGAAACAAAAAAAAAATGTAATGTAATATATATATATATATATATATATATATATATATATATATATATATATATATATATATATATGTCCCGAACGACAAAAATGTATTAAGGTGTAGCTCTATCGTTTAATGAGGTGTAATACACCTGGTCGGTAGCCTCTAAAATGCGTCAAAATATAGCCTGAACACAGAATTTTTATTTTAAAAAGGACGCAAGAACGTCATTGTCTACTGGCTTATGGAAAACAATTTAAAATTATGCAATTAGTTTTTTCTTTTTTTAATATTATTTTTTTAAATGTACCAGGTATGCTATAACATTGTTTAAAGTTTAATGAAAAAAAAGAAAGAATAATGCGTTGTATATGAGAGTTAAAACATAATGCTTCGTGGGTTTAAATCGAATAATGATATAGTACATTTTTATTTGAATGTATAAATTCTTGTCTTTTGTGATCAAGTGACATGTTTATTTATTTATTTTTTTTTTTACAGTAAGAACTTTGACAGGATTTTTTATTCGCCCGCAAAGGGCGGTTTTACCCGACTCGCACCGTAAGGGTGCGGACGTTTCGCGTTAAGAGGTTATCTAAAGAAAATGTCAAATGATAAATATTTTGATCAAAATGTACAAAATATCTCAATCCCGAAAATTTAAACAGAAAAAAATAGCAACGTACATTACCAAGGTCAACCAAAACAAACATGTTAAGTTCCGTGTTATTTTTGGTTCACAACCGAACTAACAAACATATAGGCCTATTTTTGGTTCAACGTTGTGTATTTCTATCACAACCGAACTAACATACATAGGCCTATTATTTTGGTTCAACGTTGTGTATTTCTATCACAACCGAACTAACATACATATAGGCCTATTTTTGGTTAAACCTTGTGTATTTCTATCACAACCGAACTAACATATATATAGGCCTATTTTTGGTTCAACGATGTGTATTTCTATCACAGCCGAACTAACATACATATAGGCCTATTTTTGGTTCAACGATGTGTATTTCTATCACAACCGAACTAACATATATATAGGGCTATTTTTGGTTCAACGTTGTGTATTTCTATCACAACCGAACTAACATACATATAGGCCTATTTTCGGTTCAACGTTGTGTATTTCTATCACAACTGAACTAACATACATATAGGCCTATTTTTGGTTAAACGTTGTGTATTTTTATCACAACCGAACTAACATACATATAGGCCTATTTGTGGTTCAACGTTGTGTACAGCAACGGGTCTCAACATTGTGTACGACATTACCCTAATGGGTGTGATAGTAAGTCCGGGGTACCGCTCATGCGTGGATTCGCGAGTAAATGTATTTCTTTTCCTAATGGAATGTACTCATCTTTCTAATGCTATATTTGTGATGGTGGTTTGGTGATGAGTCGTCGTCTTCAAATTCTTTGTTTTAAGCGAAAATTATAAGTCGCTGCGTACACCCGCATATTATTTCCCGCATTACTTGTGGTACAATACCACGGATGAGTACCGCGTGTCTTAACAGGCCTTATTAGAATTATTTTCGGGGGGTTAATGGTTTAAAAATCAGGGTTGGGGGTATAAATCATGAAAATTTGTTATTACATATGACTCTTTTTAAATTACCAAAATACTACCAAATAAACTACATTTGTAATGAACAATGACTACTGCAATCAATGTTTTATGCTTTTTTAATATAAAAAATATTTTAATGATTATAATTTTTAAAACAAAATTATTCTAACTTGGCGTAAGCTTTTTCCAATAAACAAGGCCAAAATTCATTTGGTTTTCCAACATTATGACAGTAAATAAGTTTCCCATGATGTGTAGGCAGATAGTCATCCACTATAACTTGAGTCCATGTTCCAAACCACCAAAAATTAAATCTAAACATTCCTTTAAAATAGCAGAATTATAATTACATTGGATATGAAGAATACTGTAACATATAAAAAAAATGATTTTAAACTATTTGTTAAAATATGTAAAATATATCTAGAAATGTGTGTAATTAAATACGCAAATTTGAAGCAAGCAAAGAAGAATTTTGAAAAAAGAAATAGGGCTAAACAAAGCCTCTGTAGTTTGTTCTAATAGAGATATATTAAGGCACATAACAATTTGTTCTATGCAGGGCTATCGGGGTAGTGGTCCAGTTCAAAAGAAAAACGTATAGAACAATGTCAAGTCATATGTCAGGGGAACAACAAAGGTAGCAGTCGGGGCTCTCTGAGAACCAGTTGAGGAAAATTAACACTCGAGGGGCCTCTGCATTTGCCAAGTTTGCCTCAATATAAAAATGGCGCTGTTCGGGAAATTTATGAATTTTAAATCGATCCGAACAAATCTTAGATGCATGTCTTGAATAAATTCTCCTTGTGTTATGACTTTTAAAAGAATGTAATACAAATGATGGTGTTAAATGAAAAATCCTTAATGGTCCCACTTAAATATTTTTTAACTATTTTTTTGTGGAATTTATTAAAATTTTACATAGTGAATTGTTTCAATAATTAATTAAGTACCCTTCACTGCATAATTAGCAATCACCATATACCTGTATAAGTCTGTGGATCAAAACTCTGATCTGGTGGTACAACTCTTTGAAACTCAGCTGGATGTGATAAAGCCAGTGCAGAAGCACCGGCTATGAACCAACAGTTACCTGATGCACAAATAAAATGAATTTAAATAAAACATTTCACTTCATAGAAGTTACAATTTTAAAAAACATAAAATAACAATAAGATAAATTGCAAATATCTCATTCGTTATGATTTCAATGGGAATAAATAGATAAATACCTATATCACCTTGATATACATCATGTTGATTAACACCATCAAAAATAAATTCTGGAATTTTGTCCTCTTCCTGGTATTTTTTTTTAATTAAGAGAAAAATTAATCTTAAAATGTAAAAATTCGAATAAGCAGTTCATGTTTATCACCTAATTATTTGTTTCACATTTAATATCTAAGGTGCTGTATGCTTTATTTGTGTGTATGTTCTTTATTTAATCTATATATCCAAGCCTCTATGCCAGTGGAAAGTGGTCCCTACGGACTCCCAGGGTCCCTGGTAGCTTCCAGGGGGTCCGCGGAAATTTTATTCATTTGGGGGTCCCTGAACAACCCCAGGGGTCCGCGCAAGGTTAAATGTCAAATAGTAAAATTAAAATCCATTTTATTTTAATGGAAATAAAAATAAAAACAATAATAACTAACTAGCACCAGCTAATTAAGTTAATAACAAGCATGGCATGTAAAGACAGACGGCAGAAAACACGCTAATGCAGAAAATGCGCCATATTACTCTGACTCTCTGAGATTACAATGTCGGCCATGTTTAGAGAGAGTTTGTATTTTTGGTGACACATACCTGTGGAAAAAAGATGACCTGGTTAGGCTGGAATCAAAAGCAATGCTAAGCGCCCTTTTATTTTCAAGAGACAAATGTTGTGATAAGCTAATTATCTACTGTCTGGTTTCGTATGTATGGCGCCAAACTTTCACATGGGCTTGATTAATGTTACAAAGAATCAGCGTCCCAAAGTTTCTAGGTTGGGCATTGTATTTTCAAGTTCAGGGATACTGCTGTTTTGACAGAAATAACAGAATATCACCTATTAGGGACCGACCAATCAGAGACAAGGATGTGTGTTTGAAGACGTTGTAATTAGGGTCTTATAAAAGAAGCTACCAGATATTTTTGACAGATAGATTGTGTGGTTTACAGTGATAAAAATATAAGGATTGAACGCTTTTTCAAACAGTCAAAGAAAAATATTTGAATACTCCGTCACTGCAGAAACTCATTGGAACAACATATACGTGAGATGATGATTGACTGCATGCTTCTTATAACATTTTTTATTGATTGCAAAGTCGGAAAGCTGCATACTATTGGTGAAGACATTATTTTACCAGCTGTAAGTGAGGTAATACTCACCGTGTTGCACAAACCAGCTTTCAGACATTATAAAAAGAATTCCACTGAGTAAAGAAGTATAAGAAGGATTGACGAATTGGCTCAGTCCGTAGAAAATTCTTTATGTGAGTACTTTAAAACATCTGAATTCTCTATACAGCTTGATGAGTCAACTTTACCAGGAAACGAAGCTTTACTTTTAGCTTATGTAAGATTTATAAAAAAAGAAATTTTTTGTCAAGAATTGTTATTTGCTAATTTTTGAAAACCGATACAAAAGAAGAAACGTTATTTCCTCAATTAAAAAGTTATTTTGATGTAAAAGCTATACCCTTAACTAATATCATCTCTATTGCTACTGACGGTGCTCCGGCATAGTAAAGTAGTGTTGTTTTAGTCCCAGGTCATATTTTAGTTTCAGTTTTTATTTCGTTTTTTCTGTAATAATTTTAGTTTTCGTCTAGTTTTACTTGCTGCTAATTTTAGTTTTAGTTTTATTTCTCGTTGACGAAAAGTTAACATTTTCGTTAACGAAGGTTTTAGTTTTAGTTTTCGTGAACGAAAGCAACACTATATTTTAGTTTCAGTTTTTATTTCGTTTTTTCTGTAATAATTTCAGTTTTCGTCTAGTTTTAGTCTTGCTGCTAATTTTAGTTTTAGTTTTAGTTCTCGTTGACGAAAAGTCAACATTTTCGTCAACGAAGGTTTTAGTTTTAGTTTTCGTCAACGAAAACAACACTAGTAGGAAGATACCGAGGCTTTCTGCATACTTAAAACAAGCTGCACCAAATGTATTTTCAGTACATTGTGTCATGCATCGACATCATTTGGTCGCAAAAAATCTTAAAAATTAACATGGATCACTAGATCATGTCTTTAAAGCAGTTAATAAAATCAAAAGGAATGCTTTCAATGAGAGATTATTTGCTCAACTTTGTTTGGAAAATGATGAAGACTATAATCGTTTACTACTTCACACAGAAGTATGTTGGTTATCCAAAGGTACATGTTTAAATCGCTTTTATGCCCTCTTTGATTTTGAGTCTGAATTTTTGGAAAGCAAAGACAATGATTTGCGACACAATTTAATTAACCCAAAAAATGACATAGCCTATTTTACTGATTTATTTGACAAATTTAACGAAACTAATTTGAAACAACAAGGTGACCAATTAAATTTAATCAAAACTAAAAGCGTAATGTGATAATGTCTGCGATTGTGGCAAATTTTTCTACAAAACAAAATTTGGCCAGAGGAGAATGTTCTCAGTTTCCAAATCTTTTAAAATTGCAAAACAGGGATGATTTCCTTGCCTACTGTCAACACTTAACGGCTCTTCATGCAGACATAAACCAAAGATTTGAAGACATTCTTCACTTGGATATTCTCGACTGGGTGCTGAACCCTTTCGCAAGTGGACAAACTCACATACCTAGCACAAATGAATCCGTAGAAATACAGGAGCAGCTTATAGAAATATCCACAAATGAGGAACTTAAACCATTGTATGAACAATGATATCACAAATTTTGGTTATAAAACAGATAACAATTTTATATCCCGCATTATGGGTTATTGTACAGAAGTTATTGACTGCTTTTCCGTCTTCCTTTTTGGTAGAACGTGGATTCAGTACCGTCATGAATCTCATCACAACAAAAAGAAACCGACAAGAAATTAGTGCTCGTGGAATCTTGCGGCTGCTACTCACAAACCTTGAGATGGACATAAACACAATCATAGCATCTCATTAAAGTCATTAATTTATTTTATTTTAAACAGAAATTATAATTTCAATGAAAACTTCTTCGTCAAAATGTTTTTTCTTCATTCATTTGTAATTTGTATATTATGCATTTATGTAGGTCTTTCACTTGGGGGTCCGTGGGAAAGTTTTGATTCTAAAAGGGGTCCACGGGTCAAAAAGTTTGGGAACCACTGCTCTATG
This sequence comes from Bulinus truncatus, assembly GCA_021962125.1. Taxonomy (NCBI): domain Eukaryota; kingdom Metazoa; phylum Mollusca; class Gastropoda; family Planorbidae; genus Bulinus; species Bulinus truncatus. Next base: position 412,718 of record JAGDYQ010000086.1, on the reverse strand, counting down.
CTCTTTATTTAATCTCTATATCCAAGCCTCTATGCTCTTTATTTAATCTCTATATCCAAGCCTCTATGCTCTTTATTTAATCTCTATATCCAAGCCTCTATGCTCTTTATTTAATCTATATATCCAAGCCTCTCAGCTTTTTATCAACTTCCATTTCGTGTGTCTCATAACCAGGACTGCGACGTAACTTAATTAGTTTTGTTGTGTATTTTAGTCATAAAGTTGTTAATTTCATTGTTGTGCATTTTATTATAGCAAACATATTATATGTTGTATTAACTGAACATTTATTGCCGTCTACTCGTTTAAATATTGGAGTCATTTTGATTTAACAAGTATCATAAATTGGAAGAAGAAAAGTAGAAATATCTATGTTTTGTAAGATTTAAAATTTTGTTTTTGATTGAATATTGTGGACCCTATAAATTACAGCCCCATTACTTTACAAATTTTTTTATTAGACTAGGAAAGGGATGGGTGGCACCACTTAATTTTTTGATATTTCCGGAATCACATGGGCTTAATCCGGCATATGTTTGAGGTTCTCAGTCATTGCTTTGCATACCCCTAATGATGCTGGAAAGGTTATCTAAGGGTACGCGGAGGCCTCTAGTTTACGTTTGAAACAACCAATAAGTTTAAAGGTATCGCCAATAGTGCCAGTTTGATGCGTGACGCATCACCAAAATACGTCACCAAGTATCGCCACTAGTCGCCAGTTCGATGCGTGACTCATCACCAAAACAAGTCACCAAGTATCGCCACTAGTCGCCAGTTCGATGCGTGACTCATCACCAAAACAAGTCACCAAGTATCGCCACTAGTCGCCAGTTCGATGCGTGACTCATCACCAAAACAAGTCACCAAGTATCGCCACTAGTCGCCAGTTCGATGCGTGACTCATCACCAAAACAAGTCACCAAGTATCGCATTAAATAGGAAGCACATTCGATTATGAAAATAGGTACATTTATTGGCGACTTTACGTGAGAGGGGTACTTGCGAACATTTTTCTCACCCTTTGAGTACAGTCGATAAAAGGCTTAGAACCGATGGTTTATATGCATTGTGCATTAGTTCTCTTTCTCTATGATTAACAATTCACATAAATTATAAAAAAAAATTATAATAAACAAATATCGTTATGGAAACCAAAAACTAACGGGTTGCTTTAGGCTATACCGGAGAACGATTGTTTGTTTGTTCAATAAAGCATATTTAACTAGTTATTTAAGCATATTTAACTAGCATATCTTAACTAGCATATTTAACTAGCATATTTAACTAGCATATTTAACTAGCATATTTAACTAGCATATTTAACTAGCATATTTAACTAGCATATTTAACTAGCATATTTAACTAGCATATTTAACTAGCATATTTAACTAGCATATTTAACTAGCATATTTAACTAGCATATTTAACTAGCACATTTAACTAGCATATTTAACTAGCATATTTAACTAGCATATTTAACTAGCATATTTATTCCCGACGTTGCCCTGGACTGTTTCGTTATTGTATGCTCATTTTAAATTGGTTCATCTCTCATTTTCGAGAAAAACAGAAAAACGATAAAAAGTGTCTTAGAATTGATCCAACGCAGGTAACCTCCATCAACGAGAATTCATTAATCTAAATAAATTAAAATGTAAATAGGATGTCGGTCGTGACGTCATCACTCCTAAAGTTATTCATGGATTGTTTTGAAATTCTGACACACAACTGCAGAAAATTACTTGGTGAGTTTTTATATACTTATTTATAAGGATATCACATCTGTTATATTAAATAATAATATTTAATCAACAGTTTGGTATAATTATCTATTTAATTAACTTTACTGAAAAACCATAGATGTAAATCAAAATTCTTCGGATGCTAAGTAATATTTTGTCAGTTTTTTTTTTATTAAACATTATCGTAATTTTTTTCTTTTCTTTAGTGATTATTCTTTTAAAAAAGTCACGGGAGGTAAATTTTACAATATACAATAGCTTCTTTCTTCACTGCCTGTTCGTAAATGTGTCTGGTTCAACGTTCTTCTTTAAGCCAATATTTAATAAATAATAGTAATAAGTAGTGAAAATATGTTCCAAAAGCATACGTGACCACAACCAAAATATTCCATAAGCAATGAAAATATTTTAAGCATTTAAAGAAAACATTTATCTTTTTACCTGCAAAATTTTATTGAGATATTTTATGGATTAGACCAAATGTTTTTGGCTCAAAAACGTATGTCATTAACGCAATTATAATAAAACTAGTAAACAGGCCCGGTAGCCGGACCGGCTATTAGGCACGCAGTTGGATTTGAAAATGGTGATATATATTCGAGCGCTTTAACAATCAGTATATATACAAACAAGCAATTTAAGTCTTTTCCGTTTCGAACAAAGGACATTTTAGAGCATTTTCGTGTACGCAGTGGCTACGGTTACGCCGGACGAAATCCATATTTTTTCCGGGTGACAGCCATAGATTTTGCTGGGTTTTGATTTTGATAAATAGAGAGGGAAGTCATCATGTTGAATAACTGTTACAAAAATAAATAATGATTAAGCCCCTTTGATTAGCTTTTATTATTTATATTTAAAATATAAGCAAAACGGTACTTAAAACGCCCCCTTTTTCGGCCCTCAGAGGTCAGATCGCAAAATGGACTTTTGATGTACACTTGGCAGGCCAAGACCTACAAAATGATATATACATCATGGGTCTAGGACTTATGGTTGCTTAGATGTAGGGCGCTACTTTGTTAATATAGCTTTATATAGTAAAAAACGGTACTTAATACGCCCTTTTTTGGCCCTCAGAGGTCAGATCGCAAAATGGACCAAGGTGTTTTCTTGGCAGGCCAGAACCTACAAAATGATATAACATCATGGGTCTAGGACTTATGGTTGTTGAGATCTAGGGTGATGACGAACAGACAGACAGACAGACAGACAAATGAAAAGGTGGATGAACTTTTTTAAACCTAAAAAAAAAATAATGTTGCTACTGTCATCTACATACAATTGTTTGTCGAATGTAAGGGGTTTCAGTTTTGTTACGAAAAAAAAAGGAAAATAGTTATCACCCTACTTTTGGTATGTGATCATTTCGAAAGAAAGAGAGATAAAGAGAAATAGAAAAAATAATAATAATATAGATTTAGCACTCTTTTAAATGTTTTTTTTTTTTTGAAATACCTCAATTTCAGAAGAACTATTTTAGAAAACTTGGGATTAAAAACAGTAAAAAAGAAACAAAAGTTGAAGAAACAAAGGAAGAGGACAAAGGAAAATGTTGTGCTTCATGTGTGAGAATTTTTTTTTGACAAAATTATTTTGAAAATTATAAAGTAATTTATTTATATATTTCTGTATGAATTGATCATTAGACTAGTCTTTAGTCTAAATTTCTATTTTAACCTGAGAGATTTATGCATTTGTGATTCTTCGGTTTATAATAACATTAAACAAATTAAAATATCATTAATCATCAAAATTCATTCTAAGCTGTCGATGAAATAAAGTTTAGAAAATGCACCATTAGGAATCAATTTAATCAGCACATTTTTGAGAAAATATGTAAACAAAAACATTCATCAAACTGCAACTTTGAACCCAAAAAATGCATACAGTTTTAGACTAACCAAAGCAAAACTGTAGATTTTATGCCAAAAAAACATGATTGAAGATAATTACGGGTTCGACTCCCACTTTGCCCGTGGTGCCTCAATGGCCATTGCACTATTGGCTATGGTGATAATTAATAAATGACATCATAAAACCGTCCCTATAGATGTTTATAGGATCTAAAAAATAAACATCTCACCTTAACAAGCACTTTACATACACAAATACACACACACACATAGACTGAATAACACACTGGAATTTTACCATAACCTGTCGAAGATAAAAAAAAATACAATAAGACAAGGCAATATATTTTACTTTAAATCGCCAAAAATGATGTCCGTTTGACTTTAGCGATAATCTGTTATGTTTCAGCAAACTTTTCATATATAGAAAGACTTGAATAATGACATTTTTTTTTTAAAATACGGATAAATACTACACAACAATTTTATTTTTAGAGCATTTTCAAAAAAAATGCTCTATTGTCCCCGTTTTGTCCTAGACCCATGATGTATATATCATTGTATAGGTCTTGGCCTGCCATGTGTGCATAAAAAGTCTATTTCGCAATCTGACCACTGAGGGCCGAAAAAGAGGGCTTATTAAGTACCGTTTTTACTATATAAGCTATATTAACAAAGGAGCGCCCGAGAACTCAGCAACCATAAGTTGTAAACCCATGATGTATATATCATAATGTAGGTCTTAGCCTGCCATGTGTCCATCAAAAGTCCATTTCGCAATTTGACCTCTGAGGGCCGAATAAAAAGGTTTATTATGTGCCATTTTTTACTATATAAGCTATATTAACAAAGGGGCGTACAAAGGGGCGTAACTCATTATTTATTTTTGTAACAGTTATTCAACATGACATACTTCCCTTACTTATACATGAAAATGCTCTAACACGTCCTATATCCAGGCTTAGATTGCTTGTTTTTCTATTTCAAATAGGTCAATTGCTTTTGCTGTAGAAAAAAGAGTGGAAATAAAAGACATCCAGATGTTCAAGGGGAAAAAGTGGAGGTAAATAGGGGGGATACATTTCTGTCCTTCTCATTGTTTCTGATAAATTGGATTTTTTTTTCTTTACTAAGATTTTCTAGCTTGTATACAAGAGTCGTTATTATACAAGGCAGTTAAGGCATTTTTGGTTATTTCAATGTATACAATAATAACTCTTCCTTTAATTCAAAAACTGTTTTTTTTCTAGAAGAACAGATGTAAAAAGTATGTGTTTATAAATATGTACACGAAACAAATCATCACATTTTATTGTATCTGTTTATTCACAGAGCGTAAGACATAATCATGATGGGGACGATGATGTCAAGGTAAAGATATATACCAAATATTTTTCTTAAGAAAGTCATTCGTTCTTTTTATATAAAGACGTATTTTGAAATTCCGTAAGACAGAAATATTTCCCCTGGCTTATAATCTAAAATAATTATAAAAAACTGCTTTGACCACAACAATGTGTGGGTTATGAAACTTTGACCATAACAATGTGTGGGTTATGAAACTTTGACCACAACAATGTGTGGGTTATGAAATTGTTTGTTGTAATGGAGAATACACATTTAGGGGAAATATTAATATGATTTGGATTCGGAAAATTAGTGATAATTATTTTTTCTTCCAATTTTTTTGTTTCATTTTTATTGTAAAGAAATAGTACGTTTGTAGGTAATTCTATTTTTTTTATGACTAGAGTAGATTATAAAAAAGCTCATAAGAAAAGATTAATATTTCACTTTTCAAACAGATGCATTATTCTCTACTTTATCTTATGTTTCTTTTTTTTACTTTACTTTATCTTTGTTTTATTAATGACATCGTCCTTGTGGTTTATGTTTCCATTATAGTGATTAAATTACTTTATAATATAACTTATGCTTGTATTTTTATTTTAAAAAGCTCATTATTAGACTTGTAGGAGCAGTTCCTGACAGTTGTAGAGAGAAGACATCTTTTAACAACGTACGATATTTCCTATTACTACTAATGGAACTGGTAATAAAAAAACGTGAGTAAATTAACTTGATAATTTTTGTTGGTTGTCTGTCTCAAAAGTTAAACGACATAAATTGCGGTCCAATTATGTTCTAAGAAAGTATGTTCATTACTTAAATAAATGCATGCGTCATTAAACGTTACTTGTTCACTTTTCAAAAATTAAGACGAACATTTAATAAAATAAAAGCGATTTGTGTTCTGCGTTAGATCGAAAGTAAATAATTAATACAACAGTATTTCAGTTTAAAAAAAAATCATGAAAAAATCGGAAATGCCAGAAATCAAAAATAACCTAGACTTCCTATCAAAACTAAATGGATATCTCTATATGCAAAAGTTTTGTAGGGTACAGCTAGTATTGTTTAAAGAGTAACTTTCCCATAAGGGCATGTACAATTCTTCTATTTTAGTAACCTCAGCACATTACGTTATTGTATGGTCAAAACAGTTCTCTGCCGCCATTACTACCCCACGTGAGGTACCCATTAAAAGCTGTGTTGGTTTGAACATTTTATCAGAACCGGAACATACCCAAGTTTCTTAATCTCTGGTCGACCACCCGTCACTTACATTCTGTGAAAATATATATATTTTTGGATACAGTGTACACATTTAAACTTGTGACTAGAGTGTGTGTTAAATACACCTAACTAGTGTTTGATCTAAAAGTCAATTTCAGAAGACGTCAATAAAATAAGTCACAAAACGTCTAATAATACGTATTCAATTTAACTTGAAATGAAATGTATAAAAAGTTATAGAATGTATGCATTTATGTATGCAGTTTAATGTTTTATTTATGGATAGTTGTCACTTTGAAATTACAAGTATCAAAATAAATATAATCATTTATTTATATAATTATGTTAGAAGACATTTGCGCTTAATGTGATAACTTTTCTTTACCAACATGTTTAATTATTTTTGTAACTTAAAAATGACAACTACTTTTGTATGCATTCTATCAGAGTGTTGGCTGCTTATACCTGAAGGAAATAACAAGTCACTGGAAAAATTTCTTTGGAAAATGAATGAGGCAGCGGCAGAACATAAAGAGCTGATGTTTGCCGAGGATCCAGGAGAGGTAAAGATTAGGGCTGCTGATTAAACTGCGTTAATTTGCGATAAACGCGTCAAAAAACAATTGCGATTAAAATTGTTAACGCATTACCTATATGCGTTAATTTGACCAAAATGCTGAAAGTTCACCAAATCGATAAATAACGGAATTTCACGCAACAATTTGAAGTTGAAGTCCGTTCACTTATTAAGTAGATCTGCCACCCCCACTCTGACACAATTTACACACACCCTCACCCCCAGGTACGTCGACAAAAAGCCCCAATTGTAATATAAAATGATGATGTTTTGTTATATAGCCCTTCGACAAGTGAACCTCCTGCTCCCTTCCCGCGTCTTGCATCAGCTGCACTAACAGTTTCATGACACTTGAAATCAATGTCTATGCTATGCAAACATCAGTACACGAGACAGTGTATGTATTTTTTCAGAATTATTGTGAAACTGAGCTAAATTTAATATTTTATATTAATTAACGTTCTGAAACTAGCGGTGTCGATATGATGTAAAGAAAGGCATATTTTCGTTTATGCTTTGTATATAGCAATAAAAATATCAATATATTTTTCTCTAAGAGTTAGACCGGCAAACACTCACGCCTCGCCCCTGATACAACTATTGCTATAACCAAAATAAAACGAAAGAAAGAATTTTTAATGTTGACACACGAAAGAAAGAACAACAGAAGATGAAAAATGAAAGCCGACCTATCAAAATTTTGTTTTGAACGTTTGAATTGGTAACATTAAAGAGTTTCATTTTACAAGAATTTTTTTTTATTAATATAACTGTCAGACAGATAAAAAATTATATTTTCTTTTCTGTTGTTCACTAAAACATTGAACAAATAGTTGGTAGTATGAAAGTAATTAAATGAAAGAATATAAGAGTAACATTTATAGGCGTCGACTCGCAAAGCAAAAACTTAAAAGAAGATTAAAAATAAATTTGTCCTTCAACTCGGCGACCGTAGTTGTCATTTCTGACGCGTGCTCCTTGTCTGAAACAATGAAACCGGTGTTAACATATTTTTGGGGCATCTTTAAGTGGAGAGAGAGTGTGTTAAAAATGTGACTTGTTGGGGAAAGTGGGGGGGGGGGGGGAATAAAGAAAAAAAAACGCGTTAATAATTAGTGAGCGACAATTTTCTGGCTATACTATTATTTTATGAAAGAAAAGTTACATTTGAGATATAAATGACGTGTGTATTTTTTTTTTTTGGAATGGGAATTGGAGGGAAGGGTAAACAGACTTACGTGTGGGCGAAGTGAAGTAAAATATGACAAGAAAGGTTAGACATTGTTGTTAAATAAAAATAAAACAATTCGCATCATTGACGTGATTGATACATCTCCATAACCTGGTTGTTCTCAATAACTAATTCAATAGACATGTATGCTAATGCTTAATAAATATGTTATAATTCATTATACCTCTTTCGTAACTTAAAATGACTTGTTTATTATGCCAATGTTATGTTTTGATATTATGACATATTAGTTTGAATACAAACAATTGTATTATATTGTGTCAATTAAAATGTGCGTTTATTTGCGATTAAAATTTTTAATCATGCATTAATTTCGATCAATTTTTTAATCGAACAGCAGCTGTAGTAAAGATCTATAAGTTGTTGTTTATTTCAAAGAAGATGTTATATATATAGATTAAACCGATGATCTTCATAGTTTATTGCTGCATTATATTTCTTGATTAAGAACAAATTAAATTAGCTGTCTGTATCTGATTTATATTGATTAAAAATTTATTAACATCGTTTCAATTGGAATATTGTATGTTATGTTAACCGATCATGGACAACAAAAATGTTATGAAAAAGGCGGAGTATTTTAGCATCTTGCTTTAACAATGCGTTCACTATAATGATTTTTATTCAATCTAATATTTCTTGTTGTGCCCATTTCATTAAAACACTATTCTGTTCACTAGTAAATCTGATGATTCTGCAAACGGGTTTTTTTTTAATTTTTTATTTAAATTGTATTTACTTATTTCTTTTTTACAGATAGAAATGAACAAATTCATAGAAGACAAAATAAACCACAGAACTAAAGGTAGAAAACTTCCAAGTCTTTACGTAAAATAATTGTAACATCTACACTGTTTACTACATTTTATCAAACATATTAACAATTGATTTGGGTTTATTAATCTAGCGCTTCAGGGTAATCAACGGTTTTGTTGCTACATTTTGCTGCTCAATGGCATTGCACGTTATGATAGTAAATCGTGAGCTTTTTTTTTTTTTCTATTTACTATTTGTACATACTTATATAACAAAAAACACACCACTTCAAAGTAATAAAGTAGGTACCATCAACTGATTTTTTAAAATGGTTTTACAGCTTTTTAAAACATGAATATTTCAACAACTCGAAAATCTAAAGAGGTGGACATAATTTATCACTATAGCTCAAATAGTTTATGAGATATAAATGTTTGAAAATGTGACATTTCCATTTTTTCTCTACACCTTCAAAAAAGCCAGTTTTGCCAAGCGTTATCTGCAAAAGTGTTTCCTGTACACAAATCATTTACACTCAACACAGACACAAATATGCATAGAACAAACTCATTTTTAAGGGTCTAAAAAGATAATATCATTTAAATGTATAGCAATGAAAATAAAAAGGGAGATACATTTTCAAAATTTGCGACATTTCCGAAAATCATAAAAATGTTTGTAAGAAAAACATCTTAGAACTATTTACATCAATCGGTAGGGTAAATTAAGCTCTAAACATTCAAATAGTCATATTATCTTAAGAATATTTATGATCAATATAATAAAGGTTAGAATGAGGTGGGGTAAAAAAAACCAAAAAAATTGGTCGTTTTAAAAAATTTACAAAAAAAGAACTGTTATGAATATATTCAACATCTATATATTAAAATATAGGATATACATAGCTCTTAACTATAAAATAGTCGTTGGACCTATTACTTTTATATATGCAGTACAGGAATAGATAAATCCATGCATGTAAAAATGAAAAAAACAAATCAATATAAAATATATTTTTCATTTTGGAAAAATCTACTATTAACGATTTTTTGAAAAGTTATATTAGTAACAATAGTAACAATAACATTAGATGCATATATTTAAAATTATATTATAACTCGATATAAAGCCCGGCGATTCCCGGGAAATATATGTGTAATTTTAAACCCATTTCTAATCAATTTAATTAATTTAATTAGGTGCCGTTTATGCCACCTTCCTTATGTGCAGAAATAACCTTCATTTCATACGTCAAAAGATGTGGCTGCCCAAACCAACAATCCATCATTAAAAAGTAATCAATCGAGGGAAAAATAACCTCCAGTACACAATGTTAACAAACTATAATAACTTTGCATGATTAACAAATGTGCGGCCGATTTACTTGAAATCAAGTGCAGAAATATTTTTTTTTTATTTGACGTCACAGAGGATTTTTATTTATAGCGTTTTACCCTGAACTCATAGGTTATAGGTTATTTACGAACGCGCTCGCTAGTGACCTAGTCTGATTAAAATGCTTTATGTTGTAATAAAAACTAAAATAATTGGAATGATATAATATAATATTATTATTTTATATTTAGGACTATTACATTTTATAATAAAAAACCACAGAAACTATTTAAAACTGTAGATTGTTGAAAAATAAATATCGAATCGAAGACGCCATTTTTAATTATATTTTCGTGACCTCGCTGGTCACGTGATTACTTTATCAAAAACTATTGTTTTATTTATTATTTCTGAAGGTCGTTTATTTATAGAACGGATTCCCCACACACCGCCCGCCGCCAGCGACCCGGACAAGCTTAGCTGCTTTATAATGTAGATTATTTCATAACTAGCTGCAAGTACCCGCCTTTGCCCGGGTTTAAAATAAGGTTTTCAGTTTACCTTCTGTTTTCTTCCTACCCCCTCTCGTCCTTCCTCTCTCTCCCTCCCCCTCTCACTCCCTCCCTACCCCCTCTCTCCCTTTCTCTTTCCCTCCCTCCCTTTCTCCCTCCCTCCTTCTCCCTACCTCTCCCATCTCCCTCTCTCTCTCTCCCTCATTCTCTCTCCCCCTGTCCTTCCCAATCCCTCCCTTTCTCCTCCTCCCTCCCTTCCTCCTTCTCTCTCTCTCCCTCTTTGCCCCCTCTCACTCTTTATCTCATCCCTCCCATTTCTCCCATCCTCTCTCTCCCTTTCTCCTTCCCTCCCCTTTCTCTCCCTCCTTTCTCCATCCCTCCCTCTCCCATCCACCTCTCTCTCCTTTTCTCCCGCCCTCCTCTCTCCCCCTCTCCCTCCCTCCCCCTTCCTCCCTCGCAAATTTCCTCTCTCTCCCTCCATGCCCCCTTTCTTTATCTCTCTATCCCTCCCTCTCTCCCTACTTCCTCTCTTCTCCCTTCCTTACTTTTTCCTCCCCTCCCTTTCTCTCTCCCTCCCTCCCTCTCCCTCACTTCTTCTCTCTCCCCCTCTCGCCCTCCCTTCCTCCTCCCTCCATTCATCCTTTCCTCTCTCCCCCTACCCCTCTCTCTCGCTTGATCTCTCTCTCTCTTTATATATATATATATATATATATATATATTATGGCTTCACACTTCTTCTAAAATCCTTCTTCATTTACCTTCCTGAAACTGTACAAATCGGGAAGCATGAACAAATATCAACAATTCTTTCCAGCACAAAGGCACGATACAGCACCAGCGCGCAAGTTCTATTCGATCATCGGGAAATAACGTCACAGAAGAGTTTTATTTATGGCGCCGACGAGATTACTTTAATATAGTAAATTATACTAAAATAAAAATAATTTATTACAATTAAACTACCCATTGAGATAAAACGAAACCTGTCTTATAACTTTCCCCATGTAACTATGTGTACGTGTAACGAATTTCACGTTATTTGTTTGTCTGGATCTTGAGTTATAAGGGAACAGACAGATAGACAGCAAATGTGTCTTATAAGTATAGATTCATGGAAAGCAAACAAATAATTTACGCATTTTACAAGTACAAGAGCTCACATACATAAATGCAACTTTCGAAATTTAAGTAATGTTACTTTAAAATTAATGTAAGCAAATACCATTTAAATGAGTTATTAATATACCATTCAATTAATCAGCAGGACCGTATTTAGACGTCATAAGGCCCTAAGCGATTTGGGATATAGAAAAGATCCCTTAGCCCTACTGGCCCAGCGGGGCAGATAAAGTGTAGTATTCTTTTTTTTCTTATAACTTCGGCATATGAAGGGATTGTGTGGTTAGCACAACGCCCAGCCGCCTTTACTTCCCCAAATTAAGTCAGGTACACCTTTAAAACGGAATGGACTTATGCACCAGATAACATGTCGACAGTCAGTTATCTACATTACTTGGCCATTCCGTCATTTGGGATATGGGGCACTTTATAATTCCAGAAATTAAATGACGGTGCCAAATATCTAAGCAGGTATGGCAATCGCTCACTTTAACAATTTTTTCAGGGCCTCCTAAGAAGGGGGGGGGGATTAAGCTATAGTTATATATAAATCCTGCATTGTTTAATGTCATCTTTTGATGCCTCTCAAAGTAATAAAGGTTTATTTTTTGGAGCTTTTCAAAAAACATCTTTTTTGTTTCAATTCATGCTTCCTTAGAGATAATGTACTGTTTTATTTATCATTTAGTGATTTTAACTCTAATTTCTTCTTGATATAGTACTACTATTTCATCGAGGCCTTTTTTTAAATTACTGACCCTACCATTAAAAGTTTTATTTGTTTTAAATGTTGTATTATCTTTCCATCTATTTCTCTATTATTTTTTTTTTGTTAATCAAGAGTTTGAATGTCTGATGTTTACTTAATATAATAAATAAAAAATGAATGAAAAGTTCATTAGTTAATCTCTGTAGTTTTGAAAGAACAGACTCATTCAGTGGACTGTGCATATTTATTTTATTCACTCCAAAAGTTGCAAGGCTTTAAAACATATAACCCACATTCAAAATTGGTCCAAATAGGTTACATAATATACTGCTGATATGGTATTTAAACACATAAAAGATTTTTTTCTTTGTGCTTCTTAACTTGATTACCAGTTCTTTATTTGGATTTGTGAGATCTATGTTTAATTAAAGCAAAAATATGTTCAAACTTCAATATATTTTTAATACTGAAACTGAACTAATATTAATAATAATACTTAAAAATATTACAAACGCATGAGTGGCTAACCGATATTTTATTTAAAAAAATACAGGCTTAACAGTTACATGAGTCCATGACGTGCCGTTTTCCTCTTTTAAAACAAGAGTTGAAAAAGTAATGTATTGCTAGTCTAGTAGCCAAGGCAATAAAGACATTCAGTCCTCTTAGCACAGAAACCTTCTATAACCTTATTGTTAACAATCTGATAAAAATAATTATGTTTTTTTTAAATGGCTCTAACTTAGATAATAGTGAATTCAAGCATATATTAAAAATAACAGTTATATTACAACCATAATTGAATAAATATTTATTCAATAATAGTTATTTAATTCGGTCGGCCTACAATCTACTACATGTTTACATTGACAACCAATTACCGACCACGTGACCTGTTATATTTGTTTAAATTTGAGATAATAAAACTATCTAACAACTGTACAAAAAATATAGCGTACTAGTCAATTTTGAGTATATAATCTATTAGAAAATAGTATTATCTTTCTAAAAAAATAGCCAGAAAAAACTAGAAATGTCCCCAAACATGAGGGCTATCGTTCAATGTACACAATCATCAAAATGGTTTCGAGGTTTATCAAATTAAAGTTATTATAACTACATCAATCATCATTTTCAAATAAATATAAAGCTAAAAGCGTAATGAACAAATAATGTAACTATTTATCTACAAGTTTTTATCGTGTTTACTTACATACTAGGTGTTAAAGACTGGTGTATCGTTGCCAACTTGATTGTCGGCCATCTTCACGGTCTTGCAAGAATGGGTGAAACTGTGTGTTATATAATATTCCTTAGCGCTCTGCGCTTCTGTGCCATGCTTACAAATTAAATTTTATTATCGTAATTTAAAGGAAAAAATGGACGGGCTTTCTAATGATACTAAATAAAACCTACAAAATTAAAAAGTCACATAATAATTTACTTTATATTTTTATTATTTAATATTTAAAATATTTTTAAATATAATTTAAATAAGTGGTTCGTATGGTTGTAAATGGCATTTATTTCGCACACAATGATGTATCTAACATTACTGTTGGACGAATGGCTCAGAAGCGTACGGAGATTGAAATAGGATGGTCAAATTAGATCGCGCGTCGGCCGGTAAAAAGTGACTTCGGTGAGAGTTTTCATTTAAAAGATTCAACCTTTTGTTTTGAATCAACGTAAATAAAAAATTACATATTATTGTAGGGCTTAAAATATACTTCAAAATTGTATACGTGTTTTTCAGATTTGATAAGTTTTACATAGAGAAATCATTAAGTTAAATGTATCGATATATTGACTACAGTGACGCAAAACCACGATTTTGAGCCAGTTTATGGCACCTATATAAAGGCATAACATATTGTTAGAGTCGAATGAGAATACAGTTACTTAATGACTAAATTTACCACAAAAGATTATGTTTTGACTTTTTTTATTGACTTTTTCTACAATCAGATAAACTTATATGCATATAAATATATATATATATATATATATATATATATATATATATATGTGTGTGTGTGTGTGTGTGTGTGTGTGTGTGTGAGTGTATTAGGGTGGCCCAAAAAACTCAACTTTCACTTACAGAGCAAGACACCCTCTTACTTTTTTTCTTATAGCAAACCTTTAATTAGGGCAGAGTTTCAGCCTCTTGTGCAAACTGCAAGGTGATGGTCAGCAACCATGAATTTTCACAATTTCATCGAAAATTGCCGAACTTTCATGCAATTTACATTTTGCATATTTACTTACTGTATCATGTTCTTTGTGTTAAATTTGACTTATATAGGGTTGGCATAACTTCCTGTTGATGATGACTGTGCATTTGCCAGCTTTTTTCTTGATGATGAAACTAAAAATGACGACGAGTATACACCGACCAAAATTAGCAAATCAGTGAAACAGCAGGACAAGATAACTCATATAAAGAAAACCTCTCAAGACTAAATGTTCAATCCAAGTGTATCAAGTGCCTTTGACCGTAATAAAACATCACAATCACAATGCACTTTCTATTTCACATAGCACTATTCAACGAGCGCAGTCAAGTGTTAGGCATGAAATTTCTAAAGCAATGAAAGATAATTTTGAGCCAACTTGCCTATTAGTAATCCATTTTGATGCAAAGATACTTCCAGCAATATTTGGTCAGGGATCAGTTGAAAGGCTACCAGTTTTAGTTTCGGGTGATGGGATGGACAAACTGTTAGGTGTGCCAAAGGTGAGCTCTGGAACTGTTGTTAATAAAGCAAATGCTGTTCACAAATTTTGGTGAAGTGGCAGCTGGTTGAGAAGGTTCAGGCTTTTTGTTTTGACACATTCTCAGTAAATTAATGGAGTATGTGTTGGTCTTGAAAACAGGCTAGGTCGCGATCTTCATTAATCAGTTAGCCTGTCGTCATCGTGTAAGGAGATCATCTTGTCAAAGGTTTACACTATCTGCTTTGAACCTTCAAACTCCCAAGATATCCCGCTTTTCAAACGATTCAAAGTCTGTTGGAGTGTCATCACCAGGCAGAACTTTTCAGAATTCCAAGTGACACCTGAAGCTTCAAGTTTGTCACGTGCAACCATTGCAGTCCTGACCAAAGAGTACCTTAAAGGAACAAGTCAGAGATAATTACATGAAGCTTATTGGGTTGACGCTGATTGTTTGAGACATCCACCGTGTGAAATCCACTGGAGGGCTCCGGGACCAGTACATCGTGCTCGCTGGATTGCGAAATTAGTTTATGCCATGAAAATAAATCTTTTCCGCAACCAAACATATGTATTGAAGCTTACAAAGAAGAAGCCCAAGTTTAGCGCTTTGTAGTTTGATGTCACTAATTTAAACCAAAAATTGGGTAACTAGTCCTCGTGCAACTGAAGCTTCAGCCAGTGATTTACAGCTGCGGACTAATCTCAGCAGTTACAAGATCATTGATCCTGACATCAGTTCAGATGCAAGAAAAGTCCTTGAAAATCATCTCTGGTATCTTTCAGACGAGCTTGTTAGATTAGCCCTGTTCTTAGATCATGTGACAGCAGCTGCAAAGATGGGAATCGTCCAGGTAATCACCTGTGAAGCTTGCAACGAAAAGTGCGTTGAGATCCATCAATTCTAAAGAAACCAGATGTATGTTTAGGTGACTTTGAAACTACTCTTATTGCAAGTTGTGGAAGCAAACCGCAAGCTGTTCCAACACAAATCATCAGAAAGTATGCTGTTCAGGCCTTAATGTCAGAATGACAATAACAATGACTTGCAATGCATGCTTTTGTGACTTGATTTTGAGTAGGTTATATTTGTACGTTTTTTGATGGAATAGCACAATTTGACCAGTTAATTGTGACAAATGCCAATAGCCATATGTTTAAGCTAGATGGTTAATTTGCAAAAGATAGTTGAACTGTTGATATTAAAAAGCTATTGCTGGTTGAAATTTTAAAACATTCAACATACGCATATTTCTTCATTTTGCTAGAATTTCGTAAAATTTGGATAATACGTTGCTCTTAAGCACCGTCTGGTAGTTGGAATTTAAAGCTAAAACTTTACCAAAACATTATTATTCGCAGATGTAAAAAAATTGGGAGGGTGTCTTGCTCTATAGCACACTTTTCATTTTTAGCCATATCTAAATGAACCGCCCTAATGTGTATATACTGTTTGATTTATCCTAAAACTTAACTAAAATAAATTAATATTGAGAAACTAATTTGCAGAAATACGACAGTTACTAACATATAACTGACAATAATACAGTAGACAGAAATATAGTAACAATTAACAATCCATAACTTGGAGGTACGAGCTAGATGGAAATTGAATATTTAATATTAAAAAAAAAACAAAAAAAAAAACAACTAATTTTACTTTGCTTGATATAAAAACGATTACACCACATCTATCGGAAATTAGAAGAAGGTATTTATTGTGACATAAAATTGGCTGATATTTTTGGGTCGGGCGCAGTTAAAGATATACAAATGTAATTTAATTTTATGTTCTTATGGTGGTGGGTGTGCAGCAAACACGATTTCATTTCATCCGCACCCTCCACTGTTGCACGTGAATTTAGTTTTGACAACCTAGTAAGATATATCTTATTCATTCCACACAAATATATTTCCCAGAATGTGTTATCATGTGTAACGGATCAGACACTAGACGATGGGAAATTGAAAAATACATGGTCATTAAAAAGTCAGTTCTTATTTTAAAGGTACTTACTTGAACAAAGTTTAAACATCTTTTTATGCAAATTCATAGATACTAAAACGAAGTCTTGAACATTAATTACAATTTTAAATACACTATTGTATTGTTCAGCTCTGAGACTATGTACTGATATAAAAAATGCAAATTGAACTATTTGAGATTGATCACATTTTTATATTAAATAAAAGTTTATCATTAAATATATTGCGAAATGTTTATTATGTATGTCTTTAGGGATCAGGAGACATGGCCGATATCATATCGACAGTACAAAAAAAATGGTAAGATCTGCAATTTCTGATTTATATTTACAATATATTTAATACTATTTATATGATGTTTTATAAGGATTTTTATTTCGTCGAGTCGACACATTTTTTCGAGATTCAGCACATTTCTCAAAGTTTCAATGAAGACAAATTATTATAGCTTCTAGATATATACAAAAGTGACAAAGAACTGTAGTAACATGCATTTATAAATGAACAAATACATAGAGAGATAAATAAGTTATATCTCGTATAACTTATACAATATCACAGTATATTTTGTTTCTGTTTTTTTAGTACTTTAGTCAAAGTGTTCTCCATAGTTAAGACCCTACGGAAATGATTTTTTTTTATATGTATAGTCCATTGTGTTAAATTGGTACAATTTATGACGATTTAAAACTTTGTTTTAATAATGCCTGAGATTATAAAAATGTGTGTGCATTAATAACAAAACAATTGTATCTAGGTTATAAAAAAATGTCGTTAAGGGAAGATAGGTCTTAATGAATACAAATTAAATAAATCAAAATTATAGTTAGATAAAAAAAAATACAGAGGAGCGTCATTTCAATTTGGCCAATTAAGCTCCTTCATTCTGACTCGTCTCCATTTAGCCAATAACCAGCCATTCATAAAAAGAAAGATAAAGTAGCTAAAGCCATCAGCTAGACAGGTTAGCTTAATTTATTAGCTAGAAAGATACGAATGATATATTGCAAGATAGATTAGCTAAATAAATAAGCTACATAGATTAGATACATAGATTAGATTAGTCGAAGTTGTCCAATGTAAGAATTAGGCTAAAAATGCTTACAGTTAGGATTGTGTGTTGATGGGTAATATTTTCGCTCCGAATATTGTTGAATATTGCATTAGTACCTTAGTGCGCAAAGGACAACAAATATAATTTTACATCACATAATAACATTATTTACTACATGTTCCCACTTTTTGCATGTGGAACTAGCTATTAGAGCCAATGCAATAAATCATTAAATTATATAAACGTTTTTGATTTATGTGAAGGTCTTATAATTATTTTTATCAAGGTTGGAAATGAAAACAATTGATAAGAACGACAGGGAACAATTAAAACAAAGGTATTTATTTACTTATTGCACATGTGGTTTTTGAAATGATAAATGTTTATTTTAAACTAAGAAATGAACATCTAATATAATAATCGCACTTGTTACGGGACCATACGTGACCATTATATTAGGGTATAAGGAACATGACATATATAATTTTTTTTTTTTTTTAGAATTTTTTTTTTCAGGATTAGGGTTAGGGATAGAGATAGGGTTAGGGTGTGGAGCAATATTATCTACGGCTGGTACCCGAAGTAAAAAAAATACGGAGACCATACGTATGGTCCCGTAGCAAGTGCCTATAATAATGCTGGTCCAGGTTCTGCGTAAAATTAAGTGGAAAACAAGAATTGAAAAATGACGAGTTTCCTGCGTCTTGATTCGATATTTTTTTGTTTTTCAATATATCATGTTTTGAACAAATTCTGCGGTTCTTAAACATGAAAGTAAAATGATTCCATTGCATTCTTTTGATATATCTTCAACATATTTCATCTTTAAATTGTAATAATATGAAAAAATGGGATCGTTCCGAAACCAAAAATAACGTAGCCTGCTGATCAAACATATGGGAATATAACTCTATCTACAAGTTTTTCAGGGCAGCTATTAAAATTTAAAATTAAAAGCAATAAGTGCGTATTTTTTAGAATGAATTGCACAATTACTATAACACTCAGAAATTATTATTTTATTTTTTTTAACCTTGAGCTACCAAAAATGGATGAAAAGGACGAGGTAAAATTAAAACAAATTTATTTATTATCGGACGTTATTTTTTATTAGATTTAAAAAAAGAAACAATCATATTTATAAATATAAAATGAATAAAGAAATCTTTTATTAAAACGAAATATATCTTAAACGCCTTAATCGTATCTTTATTTTTTATTAAAGACTGAAAACCGATAAATTTGATAAAAAGGTTGCTTGAAAATTAAAAAAAAAACAAAAAAACAACTATGTAGTTATTAATCCCATTAATACAATCAGTCCAAATATATAATTTTATTAGGGCTTAAATTAAGACTTTAATATATAATAAATTTACAAATATTTTATGAAATGTGCCACTTATAATGTATCTTTCAATCAAAGTACTTCAGTGGAGAATATAGAGACCAGTGAAATTGCGCAATTGACAGAAACGTAAACGTCTTATTTGTTATGTTTAACTGAAGTCTAATTATAAAGTTTCTTTAGTTAAAAAAATATTAGTTTTTTTGTTGAAAAATCAATTGTTTTTGAACTATAGTCATGTAAACTGAATTCTTTACGTAAAAGGTCTACTAATATCCTTCTAATAATATTAATTCCATTGTGTATTTACAGACTAGAAGCAGATAATGCAAACAAAATCGTCGACAGAATAGAATCGCAAATTAAGTATACAATCCTAGATATTGGGATTAAACTGACTGACCATGTAATTATTAGTCACATCCTACAGTGCATTTTTGGTAAGTATCTGCAGACTAGATGTATTAGAAAACATAAAATTGAAAATAAACAGCCTGTTTCTTTAGTAACAAATCTTAATTATGTTCACCAAAATCGAGTTCAAAATAATGTTTAATTATTTAATACAGTTTTATTACCAATTTTCGGGTGGCACAGTGGAGCACAATCTGCATGCTATAGCATACATATATATTAGTTTGGCCCAAAATTACTTTATGTCAACATTTTTAGAGCGTTTCGTTTTGTTGTGTTTCCTTTGACTTCAAAACTGCACAGAAAAAATTTCATAAATATATGACTTTATTAAACGCTGCCTTATCAACACCGAAATTTTAAATGATTTTGAATGAATTTTGAATGTCAGCATATATATATATATATATATATATATATATATATAAAACGTGAACGTTTTAAGAATGATTCAGGAAATTCTACAAAATTCTAGAAGTTTTGATTATCATAAAAATAGTTATCTTAACCGGTGCATTTCCATTTAGTTATAAAAATCAAATGTTATAAAGAGTAGCGGCTATATAAACATCATTCATTTAGTTATGACTACTTGGTCGAAAGCCGTTGTTCATTGAATTGGTGAAAAATTTTCAAGATTTTCTGAACGAGTTCTTCCATCTGCACAAAATATTTTAAGTATATACATTCATATACGCAAAATTTAATAAAGTGTCCAAGAAAATAGTTGTGCAAGGACTGTTGAGCGTCTGGGATAAATCGCCTATCACTATGGCTAAACGCGCGCTATCATTAAAAATTTGAATGTAATTATTAACAATTTTCCGAGAGGTTTAGAAGATTGCTAAAAGAGACATTCAACGAGTGAAAGAAGCTTAATTTACATCACCCATCTTTGACATCGCACACATCAATGCTCACACTATGATCAGAATTGAAAAAGGCAGACTTTTCTTGCATGACCAGCTAACTGAACGTAATTTTTTTAATGACAAAATTAGACAGAAAACCCTTCGACACACCAACTTCACGCCCGTTTTCTGTCTCGGTGTTAAGCTAAGTTTTAACACCGGATATTTTTTACTGCCACGAGTAGCTCGTTTTACCCTTATTTAATTTAGTGACTGTCGGTTAGGATTGTTTAAACGTCCTACAGGTGGAACCTTAGAGAGAGGAACCCATTTATTATTTCTATATTTTATAATGGCAAGTGTGACAATATCAACAGAACATAGTGTCCGAAATGAAAGATTTAGTTATCCGTTTGTCAAACGGGAGAATAAAATATTTGGATAGAGCAAGAGTCGAGGCAGAAAACATGTATACAAAGTAGAAATATTAACATTTTTTGGGGTAGGGTTGTGAGAGTTTTACTATTGGGAACATGGATACACGTTAGGACAGTTAAATTGAGTCTATTATACATAGTAGAAACACGACGTTCATGTGGGATGGGGGACAATTGGGGCGTTAAATAATACAAGTTTGAATTTTAAGATAGAATGGCAAACATTATTACAACAGTTCTATAGTGACATTGGGAACACAGTATCTGGATAACAAAAATAATTGTTTATCAGTCCATCTCAAGAAGAGGTGAGCGGAATATTTGGAATAACCAAGTCTTAGTGATGAATTTAAAACAATATTCTAATTGGCCCAATTCGGGGCGTTAAGATAGAAATTAGACTTATTGGTTCTCCTACAATACAATTGAGGAGACACGGCTGAAATAAATGTGCATTTTGCTCTGGCTAAGAATTTAGGTTATCTAAATGTATAAATATATTCGCTGCAACACATTAGAGCTGGCATCTTATTTAGCAGTTGTTGATTTTAACTACTGACCAATGGTTTGAGAAAATATGCATATATCAACCACAAATGTCATAAATAGGATAGATTTTAAATAAACCTTGCATTAAGATGACGCTTATTTATTTACTAATAACAAATCAACATTAATTTATTTACCAAAATCTACATTGTAAATTGTATTATTTTACTCTATTATCTCGATTTCCTTTCTTTCTAACTCACTATTTTTCTTTCAAGCCTAACACCTCCCCAAACACCCCTAGTTACTCAGATAAAAAAAACTACCAAACCCATTATTTAGCCTACTCGCCACCCCCATAACCCTCCACCTAAACAGCTTAAGTGCAATTAGAGTAGCTTTGGGCGAAAGCAGGTGACAATACACAACGACTGCTAACATATTCCGGAGGTTAGCACTGGGCAAGACATCCCATTTATAGTGCTTAGCATCGAAAGGGTTAGAAGCTATGGATGTTGTTTAGCCATTGGTAGTCTCTGCTCTTGATTGCACTGGGATAAGTGATAGACATGCAGTTGACATTCTTGCTCTGACGAGAGTTTGTGATGCACAAACAAAGAACCCGAAAAAAACATCGATCAAAAAAAGCAGCTGATATCAAAGAAAACTTCCAAGCTGATGGTCACTTGGAAGTCCATTTTGATGGGAAGTGAATTCCTGCAATAGATGGTAGTCCAAAGAAGGAGGACCGTGTCGCTATCATAGTCTTTGGATTAGGTATTGAGAAGCTTTTGGGTGTGCCTAAATGTAAACAAGAAACAGGAAAACTTGTTTTAGAGGCAGTTTCAAGTATTTTAAAGGAATGTCAATTGACAGAAAAGATCTCTGCTATGTTTTGTCGACACAACTGCGGCAAAACAGGTGACATCAATGGAACATGTGCTATTCTTGAAAATAAATTGAGCAAGAAGAAGCTTTGGTTACCGTGCGGTGTGTGGGGAATCCGTTCTATAAATAAACGACCTCCAGAAATAATAAATAAAATAATAGTATTTGATAAAGTAATGAATTGGCCAGCAAAGTCACGAAAACATAATTCAAAATGGAGCTTTGGTTTAATCGATACGATTTTATTTTTTCAAAAATCTAAAGTTTTAAATAGTTTCTGTGGTTTGTAAAAGTCCTAAATATTTAATAATAATAATACTAATATATAATCAGTTAAATTATTTTTGTTTTTATTACAACATATAGCATTTTAACATCGTCATCTACAACAGATAGCATTTTAACATCGTCAAAGTGAATCAAACGTAGGTCAAGGTCACTAGCGAGCGCGTTCGTAAATAAAGTTTATAATTCAAAAAAGAAAGAAAGTATGCAAATTTTAATACAAATTAAGTGACTATCTACGTTTGTGAAAAACAAAACTTCTGCATCCGAAGGTACACATTTTTTATTAATTTAAATTTATACTATTTCTAAATATTACTTTTGCTAATATAAAGGTGGGAGGTATATCACAGGGAATACCCTGTGACAGAGCACCAAATGGATGATCATGTTGAACGGTGTTAAGATTAAGAAATGGTGAAGTAATGAATAATGATAACTTGGGTGGAAACTCCCAATTTAATGTTATGCACTGGCAATTTAGTTACTGAAGTCTATGGAACTAATTTGAAAATAAGTGCAATTAAGAACACCATGTCACACAGGGCAATTTTGTGTCCCAAAAATGATGACGTCAAGAAGTTGAATGGGAAAATTATAGACGTGCTGGAGGGAGAATGCGTGTCCTACTTAAGTTGTATTTTAACAGATGACGATGAGGTGATGAATAATGTTTCAGTTGAACTGCTGCACATTAGGAAGGTGGCATAAATCAGCACCTAATGTACAATGCTTTCAGCTTGGCAACAGCATTAGATTTCTGTGTCGTTGGGATGTGTGTTATAAAACATATAGCGAAAACTTCATCGATCACGTGTGAGCAGCTTTCATAGAGAGTAAGCTTCTGACTCTTCAATTAATAAAATAAACGACGCAGAGTGAGCCCCATAGTTGGTAGGCTGTTAGAACAAGTGACTAAATCAAGAGATGATAACTGTTGACCAATTAACCAGATATCGGATTCAGATCTAGTTTTGTAAGTCATTTGAGGTACAGATGCCATATTAATTATTACAACTCTAAATGTGAAATATAAAAGAAAAAGAACATACATCAGTGTAAATTGCAGAATGAATAATGCAGAATTAACAATTTAAATTTCAATAATAGTACACTACAAAGACAATTTAAAAAATCCGTTCCAAAATGCATCAGATAGGCTTACGATTATGTCAAAAGAAGGAGACCCTTTGAGCAGTCTGTTAATGTCAATCTTTTTGACTGAATTTTTTACTGGTAACCTATTACATCAATCCTCGTCCATTCACGACCTATGCGGTTAAATTTGAAAAAAAAAGTGAAACACTCTAATATATATATATATATATATATATATAAATGAAAAGGTGATTCACACTTCTATTGGTATCTCCGAAAGTTCTTCACCAATTGCCTTAAAATGTACACACACAATTGCAGAAAATTACTGGGCGTATTTGCATTTATATTTGATATAGACATCACATCAATAGTATTCACAAATAATATTTAAACGATCGGTTTGGTAAAATTATTTCTTTACTTCACTTTAGTTTTTTTTAAAACCCACATGAGGTAAATCAAAAGTCACAGAGTGCTAGCTAATATATATCTAATACATCAATTTGCCAAGAAAAAACTCATATTGCAACATATTCCTTTTCAGTTAACAAAACTATATCGTAAAATATTTCTTTCTACTTTAGTTTGTAAACTATTATTTCAACAGTATATGTTTAGAGCATTTTCGAAAAAAAATGCTCTATTGTCCTCGTTTTGTCTGTCTGTCTGTTTGTCTGTCTGTCCGTCATCACCCTAGATCTCAACAACCATAAATCCTAGACCCATGATGTATATATCATTTTGTAGGTCTTGGCCTGCTAAGAAAATACTTTGGTCCATTTCGCGATCTGATTTCTGAGGGCCGAAAAAGGGGGGCGTTTTAAGTACCGTTTTTTACTATATAAGCTATATTAATAAAGGAGCGCCCTATATCTCAGCAACCATAAGTCCTAGACCCATGATGTATATATCATTTTGTAGGTCTTGGCCTGCCAAGTGTACATAAAAAGTTCATTATGCGATCTGACCACTGAGGGCCGTTTTAAGTACCGTTTTTGCTTATATTTTAAATATAGATAATAAAAGCTAATTAAAGGGGCGTAATCATTATTTTTTTTGTAACAGATATTTAACATGATTACTTCCCTCTCTATTATCAAAACCTATACGCGTGGAGCAAAATCTATGGCTGTAACCCGGAAAAAAAATACGGCTTTCGTCCGGCGTAGCCGTAGCCGTACACGAAAATGCTCTAAAATGTCCTTTGTCCGAAACGGAAAAGACTTAAATTGCTTGTTTATTCATCAAACAATATCGTAAAATTGTTCTCTTAATTAACTTTAGAGATTATTCTTTTGTAAAACCCACGGGAATTAGTTTTCTTTTATATTACACAATTGCGTGTTTCACCCAAAGTTGTGAAATTTGCTTTCGCTCTGTTCATCACTCGGCTTTATGTCAATATTTAAAAAAAAAAATAGATAAATAAGTAAGTATATTTTTACCTTATTGTATTGTGAGTGCAAACTAATATTTATTTCGTCTGTATTTTATTTTTTTTATTTATATATATATATATATATATATATATATATATATATATATATATATATTTATATAGCTTTAAATGATCGATAATTGTTTTTCTGTTGATTTAAAAAAAAAAAAAACTGAATATATTTTGTTGTAAAGTTTTGCAAACGTTTCTTAAGCTTGTGTGTGGCTTTTTTTTTTACAATGCACTGCCATTATATGTTTCTTAAAATTACATTTCGCAGTTCTTTGAAAAATGTCTAGCAGAAAAAAACATATGTTATATTCGAAGAGTTGCAACAATGTAGTGATTAACTAAAAATCAGAAGACGGGGCAAGTGAGAGACATGCAGCAACACATGACGGTGTACAGTCTGAATAATATAGTGTGCCTGGCAAAAATTCTAAAATCATCTCATTAATAAACATAACAAATTTAGAAACGAAGATCCACTTGATAGAACTCATTTTTCTTTGTTTATAGTTTTAAATGATTGATAACTATTTTTCAAAAATGTGTCAATCAATAACATCATCAAGAACAAATTACCCCGAGTACCCAATACCTATGTGGCTGCAAAATCCAACAAACCACCATCACAACAGTAAACTTCCATTTAGTGCACTTGAGAACAATAACCTCCCATATACAATGTTAACAACAAAATATAATATATTGAGTATACGTATTAATAAAATGCCAAATAATAGAAATAATGGTTCCGGGACATCTTCCCGTTCAATAAACAAGTTACTTATAATGTATCATATCCAGCTCGCAGTCCTAATTAGTAATATTCATTGCTAACAAGATGACCCTCTATGATAAAATGACGTCGAATACATATATTATGACAAAAAAATTCACAATAAATTCAAATAACATAACAATAGTTTAGTCTACTCAATCACTAAGTAAGTCTCTTTAAGATCGTCGACGTCTGCCTTCCAAGAACAGGTGTCCTTGATGCCGGTTCTGTCATCTCTCGGTTGTTTAGATAACGTTTCCACCACCTGGTCCCAGGTAGAACCTCCACAACAACTGTAAAATTCTTTAGTGGCAGCGCCCATCGTCTACTCTGGGGTGGACGGACGTTAGTTTGATCAAATAGTTCAAGGGAACATAACCTCTCTGAAGTATGAAGTAGCCGAACGTTGCATATGCGACCAGGGTGATTACCACACGGTGCATGAAGGCCACAGTAGAGAGTATTTTTCTGAATGAAAAAACGGCCAAAGTTCAGACCATGTTGGTGATGTGGTTTGAATGTTGGCCACGTTGCCGAGGTTGAGGTATTCTCTCCACTCTTCACTGGTTGAGAAATATTTTTTCCCGTGCTGGATAGCCTGTTGTCTGTAAAATATATTTACGATTGGTTTCAATGAAGATGGCCAGGCATATTTTACACTCCAAGAACTTCAGCCAGGAGAAAGGATAACTAAGGTACACTGCCCGCACAGTACTTCTCCCCCGTGTTGTAGATACCCCACACGTCTTGTAACACATAGGTTCTGAATCACTTCCACTGTCAGCCCCGAGTACTTCCTCCATCTTTCTCGCTTTCTCCGCTATCTGCTGGTCTCTTTGATCGCGTTCGATACATCGTTTTATAAGGCTGTTAACTTTTCTCCTTGTAGCCCTATTTTCTTTCCTAACTTTTCATATACCGCCCAACAGCTTTGATATTTCAATTCCATAGTTATTATGTAAATAATATGGTGACGTACCTTGAACTTGAAACAACTGTTTTTTGGACGAGCTCCCAAATATCACAATATACTTATAGATTAACTCCAACAACTATAACGGAGGTTATAAAAACAATGTATTCTTTCCTTGAGATTCAACAACCGTCACTACGTCGCACCTTTTTCTACTTCCGTTCAACATAAACATTAATTTGATGCACTGTCATGGGGAATACCCTGTGACATAGTTATTACATACTTGACAATGGTGGGGCTGTAAAACAAATTTCGTTAGCTAAATAGTACAATGTTTATTAAATTTATAATGACAATATACAGGTTCTAAAACTTTAGGCTCAACGAGAGTCTACTCTGCTAACAATCGACCCATTTGAACGGGTTAAATCAATAACGAAGTTTTGGCAACAACATACCTTGCATTCTCTTACGACAAGCTCTGACTTGTTCTTAAATTAATCTGCTCTACTTGTCCTCTCAAGGTGTGCATTTGTCCCTCTCTGGTACTCGTTTAACTTTGCGTCTTTTGAAAGTATGTTTGACTATCTTAATCACACCATTGTCCCTTTTATGGCGAGACCATTAACGCTTATGACAAATCTTGGGGGATTAGAAGCAAGACGGTTGGTCTATAACATAAAATTAAATATGTATTTGCCAAAATGCTGGTGGAGTTTATTGATGCAAGTGTAAGAGGCGAATTATACGTTTTATTATTCTAATCAAGGCAGGCGTAACCCATTATAATACATAATTGTAGACGTAATATCAACTTTCATCTCTTGAAGGCGGAGGACTGGAGTAGGAAGGAAGTAAAGAAGATTTGTAAGAATTTACATGTGTATTAGAGTGCCACTCAAAAAAAATGTCTGATTTTTTTCCTGCTACCCGAAAATGTGTTAGTAATGTTATAAGAATGAAATTGGCAAAATTTGAATGTTTTCTGATAATATTTATTGGTAGCTCAACAGAGTCAAAGTTTTGCAATAATCAGTGTTTCGCGACATTACCATACGGTAATAGGTAATCCTGCTGTAACAAAAAAATCAAGTTATTTGAAGACACAAATTGCTGTAAAAGAGAACAAACAACTGATGTGTACATAGCACCAAAATAGTAACTTTCTGAACCTTCGGCTAATAAACATAAATAGTCCATTCAATATAGTTCATACTGAAATATCACTATTCGCTAATTAAATGTATTCAAGTACAATGAAATATTCTTACTGCGGCTGGGACAGTTAGGGTGGATTTGTTAGCAATAGGCAAATTAAATTAATTAGTCCAACTAATGTTAACTTTAACCCTAAACTTTTTAGGCTTTTGATAAGCCAGAGATCATTTCGAGGCGCTGAAGTAGCTGATGGTGCTGTAAACCACGCTCTTGTAAAAATTCTTGTGGTAAAAATGCATATGTTTATGAGACCCCGTTCTTCTTTTACTGTGAGTCGAAATTGAGCCCGAAATAGCCATATTTTGATGGCATATATGGCTTTGGCCATCCACCTAGCACGATGAAGTCCAGCTGTTTGTTTAAATGAGATACCTTTTGCTAAAAGCCATCAAAGATAAAAAACAAAATGACTAAGTCAAGTAGCTCTCGGTAATCATCATGAGGTTGAAAAGTTGTGAGCTGTTTTTGTGCTACTTTGATAATTTCTTCAGTAATGTCAACAACAACTAATGTACTAGACTCATCTGTTAAACCAGTCTGAGATTTTGGTTTATCAATGAGTTGCCAATGTTCTTTAAACCACTGAAATATTGCTATGTCTGGACTTGTAGAAGGACCAAATGAATGCTTCACACTTGCTTCAAACATAATTTAAAGGATATTATGACGACAGGCCAGCCACAACATTTCCTTCTGCATCTTTGGCTCCAGTAGGACACATGCTCCATTGAATTTTCCAGTGTCACTGCCATAGTGTCAAATGAAATTGCTTTAATACTTTGAAAACAGTCTCCATGAAACAGCACATTCAAAAAACTGCAGTAGCTGCAGCTTCACCTGTTCCTGCTGGCAATTTAGGAACCACAAGTAGCTGATCGATTTCTTCCCCAGACACAAGTACATGAAGTCTATCCACATGTTGTTCTCCTACAATATCTTCTAATATTTTGCTATCCCAATGGATAGTTAAGGAAACATTAGGTTTGAAACCACTTTTTAGGCAAAGAGCTGTTGACTTTCTGTGTTTTATTCTTAGGCGGCGGATGGAAGAATAACTGATATTGATTTTGTGTCAACGCGGCCAAATGAATTAGACAAAAAAAAAAATAACAGCAAAGAATAAAATTAACTGAAATAAACAAGAGTGGCATTGTATCTTCACCATTTCACACAATTAATAAAATGTTTTGGGCATAGTCAGTCAGGCAGTCACGTTATTACCAACAAGGGGCAAAATAATTGAAATTTGTAACATTCACAATGTGGTAGCAACCATTCAACATGAGTCAAAATCAATAAAAATTTTACTGGTTTATTTGTTCATATATTGGAACATTCTTATATGGTGCCACATGCAAAATTCAAAATTTCATTTTTTGAATCCCCCTAATATATATATATATATATATATATATATATATATATATATATATATAGGGTGGTGTGAAAAAATAAAGTTTAGAATTTCTGAATGTAATAGTGCTAAAAAGTTGTCTTAAGTGTTAGTTAACAACTCTGCAAAATTTCAGAATTTTTTGCTTATTTTGAGTGGTGCCCCAATCATGTTGAAAATTTGGACTTCCGTTATAAGCAAAACGGTATTTACAATATTCGTTTACCCTCTATTTTCAAGTGTTTTAATTACTTTGGCGAATAAACGTACATTGTATTTTCTACACAGAGTAAGTATCTATTTCTTTTTTAGTATCTACTGCTTAAATCAGCATATTTTAGTAACTTAGCTCTCGGTGGAGTTCATTATCTGCCGTTCGCATTTAATCTAGTCCAGATATTATGGTGCAGTTGTTGTACATTATACTGGCACTGGAAATATTATCGCTTTATGAGTATACATAATTGAATAATATACCAAATATGTTAAACATTTTTTTATGGCTCACTCATTTTATATGGTTATATAAAATCCTTCCTTGATGCTTTCTCAGATAATCACCGGGATAAAAATGTCATCTAATGTTGACACCAGAGCTGCCAATAAATGCCCTGTTTTTGGTCATTCCTGTGAAGTGGTTACAAATGTTTTGCCAACCTATATGGACATGATGAAGTATTACAGTCACATCAGACAAAAATTAAGTTCTGATCAAGCCAAAGAGCCCACAGTAAGTGAAATAGCTGAAATCGTTGCAACAGACATTGAAGCTGTATGGCATAAAGCTTCCATTCCGGTTGTTTCACACACTAGAATTCTCAAACTGATCAGAAATTCACATGATGAACTCAGAAAACTCATGAAGCCATTTAAAGGAAGGAAAGCAGATAACAAGTATTTGCTGAAGTTGCAAAGAATATGCTGACAAAAGTAAACAGAAACTCTTTGACGTTGCAATTTGCAAATGTGTTCCTGGAAACTGTGGTTGTGCAAAAGCAAAACAAAGTGCCACCTCAGGAACAACACTTTTTGCAGGAAACCAGAGAACATTGAGGAGCATGTTTATTGGTAGTGTTGATCTCCAGTTTCCTCAGCTAAACTAAAAAAGACCTATGATCGCAAGTTGAAGGAGGACTCCAAGAGCCAAAAAAGCACCCAAACTCGATTTGAATGACCAATGCCCCTGGAGTTATAGATTTGAACAATGATGATTCATCAGATGCCGAAATTGGCCTCAATGAAGATTTATTTCAGACTGAAGCCGAAAGCAATACCATGATTACAGATACTGAGACACCTACTTCATCCAAACCGAGCTCTAGCCAGATGAGAAGAAAACTACCAAAGTTAGCAAAAATATGTGATCGATTTGCAGTATCAGACAGGGTTGGTGCAGCAGTTGCACATAGCAGTACTAGAAGACTTGGTATAGTTTCACAAACTGAGGCTGCCAATGTAATTGATCGCTATAAACTGAGACGAGAGCGAAAGATGGCCAGAGATCAATTAGTAGACTCTACTGATGCAATTCTAACTCTCTATTTTGACGGCCGTAAGGATAAAACAATTAAACTAGAGAAGAAAGGAAGCAATTGGTATCGAAATGTAGTAAATGGGGAACACATCACAATACTGAATGAACCTGGAGGAAAATTCATCACACATTTAGCACCTAAATCATCATCCAGCTCGAGATATTGCTGACTGCATATATACATATTTTGACAGCAATGGGCACAACATAACCAACATTTTAGGGATTGGATGTGATGGTACTCGCAACAAATACAGGACCTGTTGGAGGTATCATAAGACTTTTGGAGACTCAAACTGGGTAGACCATTACAGTGGTTGCCATGCTTGTTGCATGCAAATGCGAGCTGCCTTTGCGCCATTTAATCAAACGATCTTGGATGGTAAAACAACTGGGCCAGCAAGCGATTTTCGGGTCCAATAGGTTTCTGCCCTGCTAAATTGCGAGCTCACAGCCAGGTGTGCAACTTTGTTGCAATTAGCGGTAGCATTCCTGATGTGTCACTTTCAGAACTAAGTACCAGAGCAGGAGGTATTTATATGAAATGTGCTTAAGTGTGATGACCGATTGCCATGTTCAGAAGAACTTGCTAGAAGAAACCCTGGCAAATGGCTCATTCACGGTGGTTGACAACGGCCAATCGCATTCTTCGATTGTATATTTCACAACAAAATCAACTGAAAGCTTACAGATGTTGGCAAGCTTACGATTATGCATGTGTACAGCTCCTGTGTGGGTTTTGCAATCAAAAGCAAACCCAGCTGTGTAGATGGTACTAAACACATTTGATTGATAATTCACTTGTCTCGTTCACTGCCAACAGAAGTTAAGAACATCATTGATCCTGTTATCAAAAGAAAATGCCTATTTTGGCTCATCCAGAGAATTTATTGATAGCAATGGTCACTGATGATCGAGATCACATTAAACAACTTGGACTGCGCAGAATTCTAAAGGCTCGTCAGGAACAGAAAACTGGCATCAGAAAATTTTGTATTCCAAGACTGAACTTTGATTCAACAGACTATGTTGACCTGATAAATTGGCAGGAAGCTGAAGTAACTGCACCACCATTGTTGGCCAATATTCCAATGTCTGAAATAACTAGCAGAATACATGATCAACACAATATTATGTTGCCAATTATCCAGGTACCCTGTCACACTCAAGCCGTAGAAAGACATGTGAAACTCGTTACAGAAACATCACAGTCGGTATGCGTAGAAAGGGGCCAGAAATGGCTTCGCTAAAGAACAGACGGTCCAGGGCAGTCAAATGACAGCATTCAACCCAGAGGACTGATTATTGTTTTTGATTAAGTTATTAATTGGACAAAATGGATGTTTGGACATTACAGTTTGTTGTTAGCCGATTTTCAGTAAATTATTCGAGATTTAAGGGATTTCATCAATATTTCATGTCATTGGGGCAGTTGAAAAAATAATAATTTAGAGGTGAAACTTTGGCTACAAAATCATCTTCTATAGTGACTACTTTTCCAAACTATTACATATTTAAATTCAAAAAAATTTTTTTTTACCTCTACATTCACACCACCCTAATATATATATATATATATATCGCAGTGGCTACGGCACCAGACAAAACCATTATATTAATTTATAAGGAATATGGCATATATAATTATTTTTTTTAGAATTTCTTTTCAGGATTAGGATTAGGGTTAGGGCTAGGGATAGGGTTAGGGTGTGGAGCAATATATATGGCTGGTACCCGAAGTAAAAAAAAACGGGTTCGGCCGGACCGAACCGTAGAAACTGCATATATATATTTCTTTGGCATTCATTTGAATATTAAAATAAAATATTTTTTTTATTATGTAGATGAACCTGAAAAAATGGTTGAAAATTTTGATAGAAAAAATGTAGATTTTTTGCTTCTTTGTGTAAAACTCAATCAACTAGACATAGCTGATAAAATAGGAGGCCTTTGGAAAATAGCTTTCCAGGTATTTTTTTTTATTTTTTTTTTATTTTCATAAATAAGTATTTGGTAAAAAAAATTTGTTAGCTGTCTCAAGTTTTTTCGGCTGTCAGCCTTAAATCAAAAGTAAGAAATAGAATGAACAATACTAATACCTTTTTTTCAAATATTAATCATTACTTCTTGCGCGCTTCTCGACTCGAAAACTCTTATAAAAAATCTACAGTTTAAATATGTTCTGTGGTTTTAATTACGAGACGTGAATATTTCAAATATTAAAAAGTGATAATATCATATTATCAATCAAATTGTTGCTGTTTTCATCACCAATGATATCATTTAAAAATCGTAAAACTTAAAACAATAGTTACAATTAAAATTTCCTCGACGATGATAACAGCCTTCTTTGTCTTGAATAATTTCGTATATAAAAATCTATTTAAAAGTCGATCTTATAATAAAAAAAAATTCTGCAAAATTTCTATACAAATTAAGTTCTCAACATTTCTTTGATTTATCTTTAAATTTCAAAATAAGACGTTTTACTCAGAACTACATCAAATGCAAGTATAAAATAATCAATATAATATTTTGATATTATAGAATAAAATACAATCGACATAGTGGTTGTGTGGCTAAGCTACTTTCTTATTTAAATTGCCCAGTTTCGTATTGCTTTATACATAACCAAAACTGTTAATATTTTGTACATTTGTTAACTTTTTGTATTATTTTTTTTAAACCTTAAAAAGTTTCTGGTTTGTTGTTTTATTAAAGGTAAATTAATTGATACATTAGATGCAAAGTGTAGTATTAAAAACAACTAAAATAATAAGACACTCACTAACGAAAATTCGCCGAGTAATATAATAATTGTAAACAAATAAGAAGTAAACAACGTCTAAGAAGTCAATCAACATTATTACAGAGTGGTCGTACTAGAGAACTTTATTAATGCGGGTGATATCACTTGTAAGGATGATATGAAGTTGTCCTTTGTTCTATTATTATTTAATATATGAATAAACTTGACTTGTTTCCCTGATTTTGACAGTTGAAGTGTTTTGCTAAAGTGTAATTAAGTGTGTGTTGTTCTTGTGTTAGAAGTGCTGACACATTTGACGTAGTGATGACATTGAATTAAAGGCCCGATAAGATCCCTGTACACAACACTATGAATAAACTCTAAATATTCTTTATGGTGTTTTTTATATAATTTTCGTAGGTTGGGGAAAAGAGATCAGAGTCTCAGAAAACGACCAAGTCCAAGTCAGAGTCCAATACTGTAAAAAAGAGTATACTTGTAAGGATGAGATGAAGTTGTCTTTTGTTCTATTATTATTTAATATATGAATAAACTCTAAATATTCTTTATGGGAAAATCCCAAGGTGCGGTTGAACGAATGCATCAGTGATGAACGAAGGAGTGCACGATGCGAGAGATGACGGTCGACGTTGTTATTGTAAAACTAGTATTTTAGTATTTTGATATTAAAGTAGTTGATCATTATTATAGAAGGAAGGAATACTTGGCTTGTTTCCCTGATTTTGACAGTTGAAGTGTTTTGCTACAGTGTAATTAAGTGTGTGTTGTTCTTGTGTTAGAAGTGCTGACACATTTGATGTAGTGACGACATTGAATTAAATGCCCGATAAAATCCCTGTACACAACATAGGTGTGCGGATCTTGAAATTTCTATGAATGATCCGCGTCCGCAGAATCTTACAACATTGGTCCGCAGTCAGTCCCGCGTCCGCATTGCTGAAATTTAGTTGTTTAAATGACTTGAAATTTTTTTTTATGGTAACGCTAAAGAAGATCCGCGTTAGTCCGCGAGTCCGCAACTTAACCATACGAAACGTCCGCTGTCAGTCCGCGGATTCGGAAAAGTCTGCGGATCTGCGTCCGCAAGCTGACGCGTCCGCTGTCCGCTCATCTCTGGTACACAACATTGGTGGAACAGCAGGTTTGTTGGTATTATTAATTCTGGTTTAGTAAAGAAAGAAAAAAATGTCCTAGTCAGAATAATTCTCTGGATCTCTGGAAAGAATAGCGAGAGTCGGAAAGGAAATAATGATGTTAGAAGGTGAGGAACTAATGAAGTTTGTAGATAAAAAAAATTGAAAGAAGAAGAGAAGCAAAAAAAAAAAAAATTTTAAGAGAAGAAGAGAGGAGAAAAGAAGAATTAAATCAGAAGGAAAGAGAAGAAGCAAGGAAAAGAGAAGACATTTTAAGAGAAGAAGCGAGGAGAAAAGAAGAATTAAAATTACTGAGACGACAGATAGCGATGAAGAAAATTGAAATGGGTCTAGCGGGAAATGTCATTTTGGCCCCGTACTACACAGGTGAGGTCAAGGACTATGTTGTCGACAATGCCGTGTGTGACCGTAATCTGGGGAATATTGCATGTGTTAAAGAGTGCTCAGACAATGACATTTCACGTTGGAATAGAGATAACCCCGGATGTGACGATACTCAATGTATTGATGTCAGCAATGAAGACGTAGAACGAAGCAGAAAAACTGCACCTAAAGAGCCGGAAACATCAGAAGTACATGAGAAAGTAACCACCAGAGCTACAAATGAAGCTATCAGAGTCGGGCATAACACTGCACATGAAAGAAGCCGCGGACGCGGTAATAGAACGCCCTGTTGATGCAACACAAATAAACGACTGTAGAGACCATCATATTTCAGGACTTGTTATTAAAGATGAGGTCTTTGATAAACCATCTGTCATTCGACAGTCCAACGAAGCATGTGGAACGCTAGAGGAATGTAAATCACAAGGTCAGAGAATTTTTTCTGCAAATGCTGAGGATTCTGGTCTCAGACAGAAAAAATTTTTGCCTACTCATAAAGCTGTTATTGGTTCTGGTTTCCCTGTGCTTCATGTCAGTAAGAGTAATGTAACGTCTCAGTGTTTACCTAACGAAAGTAACAATTTGTCTTCCAAAGAAAGTGTTAATCAAAGTAGAAACTTGTCATCAATCTAAAGATGGTGTTATTTGTGGACGAAATTTATCATCAACTAAAGACAGTGCTGGTAAAGGTAGAAGTTTGGTGTCGTTTAAAGACAGTGTTAGTCAAAGTTTTGAGGAAAATACACCAAAAATCAATCTCTCAGCACGCCATAGTAGACAACAGAAAAATGAGCATGTTGCTGAGTCCTCTGATTCTGTTTCTATTAAGTTAAGACACCCTCCACTTTATCAGGAAAAAAACAGCTGGCTATCTCAGAAATGAAATCATCACTACACGAAGAGCCTTCATTTAATGAAAGCAGGAGTTCTTCTGATAATACACTCAACTCAGCACCTGAATTGCCTCAGAAGGACAAAGCACCTAATGTGCGAGTATCGAAAGACAGTAAAGAGATGAATCAGTTTATTACAGTTCTAAATACTACATTACAAAATAGTGGTGTTGACCATAACTCCGAGAAGATTCCATCAGTAGACAAATGATGAGGACAGACAAAGTAGAAGAAAATCTCTTTTTACGCCAAGTGTTGAAACCCCAACAAACACAAGTCGATTAATGAGCAGGATCAAAATGCTTCGCAAAGACTGTATGAAAGATGAAGGGCATTGATATAAACATGTGCGCGATTTTGTTCAGTCATTTTACAGGATAGGACATAAGAAGCTTATGAATGGATTTAGAGCCATTACAGAAAAATTATACCAACTGGGCGTAATGGTAATGTTGTGTCTTTTTACATTACTAGAATTACATGACTGCAAGTGTAGGAGCTGGGTTTTTCAGCAATTCAGAAGATTATCTCCGACAATACAATCTATGGTGCCAACGCACTCGACTCAACAGCACTGTGGTAAAGTCGGGCTGGGTCGTTTAAGATTCAGATAACCTGGCGAGCTTTTAAACTGTGCTGCGCTTTGAATACGTTCTTTGTCGGCAGGAAAGAAAGTCCCTTTGCCCGCCGGTTCAGAAGGCAAAGATTTAAGAAAGAACGTCAAGAACTGCGTTTACGGGGATGCAAACAAATTTCACGACGCTGCGACCATACAGAGGATGTTATGTTGCATAAACTGGAACCTGTCAGCGATCAGATGGACAACAGGCTAGACGATGACTTATCAAACAGTAACAGTCTCTGATACTTCTCGGGTCATGATTAAGGACGGCATCCGGTCGTGCGCTACAGATCTCATAATACAATCTCCGTCAGTGAGGTCTGTCAGCAGTATACTACTGGCGGCTGAGATTAGTTACGCAACGGTTGAGAGAAATATTCTGGCCTTGATTTTGTGCATCATGAAATTAGCAGAGTGTTTCTTGGGGTGTGCGGTCGCCATGTGCACCGACCACGCTCCATTCGCCTTCATCAGACAGAGGAAACAGATCAAACAGAGAGACTCGTTGGTCGCTACTGTGACAGAACGAGATTCAACATACAGCCGATATCAGGAGAGGACAATGTTATTGTTGATATCCTTCTCAAGATGCTGCGCAGAAACAGACGTCGTTAGTCTACATTTATACTTGTAACGTTTTGGAAGAATACCTATGACGAACTGTTGATTGAACTTGTGGAGCTGACTCCAGGGTCTACGTAAACGATGACATTATTTTTTTTTCAGGAATTGAGTTGATATTTTCAAGTAATTGATTATGATATATGTTTCATGGGTTATTTTGTAATAATGTTACCACATGGATATTGATTGGTATATTTTGTTACCAACGAAATTTATGAGATTGTACTGAAGAAGAATTATCGAGTTGTACATGAGTTAATAAGAGACAGTAATTCAAATGGTTTTGAATTATTGACTTTGGAGGAAATTATGTATTATGAGTTAATTGACAAGGTTTCGAACTATTGACTTGGAGGAAATTATGTATTATGAGTTAATTGACAGTAGTTCAGAGGGTTGTAGTTGTGAATATTCTGTCATATTTTTTGGTGGTATTAAGTGTCAAACTCTAATATGTTTGACACTAAAGGGGCCATGGGGGAGTGTTGTGCATTGGTTTGTGACAGAATGGGAATACCCCAAGGTGCGGTTGTTGAAAGAAGGCATCGGTGATGAACGAGGGGGGTGCATGATGCGAGAGATGACGGAGACGTTGTTATTGTAAAACTAGTATTTTAGTATTTTGATATTAAAGTAGTTGATCATTATTATGGAAGGAATACTTGGCTTGTTTCCCTGATTTTGACAGTTGAAGTGTTTTGCTACAGTGTAATTAAGTGTGTGTTGTCCTTGTGTTAGAAGTGCTGAAACATTTGACGTAGTGATGACATTGAATTAACGGCCCGATAAGATCCCTGTACACAACAATATGAATAAACTCTAAATATTCTTTTTGGTGTTTATATATAATTTTCGTAGGTTGGGGATGAGAGATCAGAGTCTCAGAAAACGACCGAGTCCAAGACAGAATCCAATACGGTAAAAAAGAGTATACCTATAAGAATGAGATGAAGTTGTATTTTGTTCTATTATTATTTAATATATGAATAAACTCTAAATATTCTTTATGGTGTTTTTTATGTAATTTTCGTAGGTTGGGGATGAGAGATCAGAGTCTCAGAAAATGACCGAGTCCAAGACAGAATCCAATACGGTAAAAAAGTGTACACTTGTAAGGATAAGATGAAGTTGTCTTTTGTTCTATTATTATTTAATATATGAATAAACTCTAAATATTCTTTATGGTGTTTTATTTATGTAATTTTTGTAGGGTGATGATGAGAGATCAGAGTCTGAGAAAACGACCGATTCTAAGACGGAGAAAAAGAAAATACTGTGTTATGCCTTGAAATTGGAGCGTTTCAATTTTATTCGACACTTAATGCAACAAGGACTACACTTGGAAGATTTTTTAACCATACATGACATTCATAACGTTAGCAAGTTTTCATTTTAATACTCTGTTTAATATCCTTCACAGCTAACAAAAGTATATGTTATCAATGATTGTTTATATCAGAGAATATAAATTATACAAAATGATTATCCTTGTAAAGATAACTTTTAACATTTTGTGTATTTTGGAACTACGAATGTATAATAATATTTTCATTCATTCAGTATAGTGTAGTATTATTTTCCTATTCATAACACTTGCGCAGAAGAGAATTGTCTATGAAGACGAAATAAAACTCTTACATTAATCAAATGTTTTTAATTTTTGTGGTACATACATTAAAAAAAAACCATTTTCACGTGATGAAAAGTAGTGCATGGTTTTACTGTAACTCTTAATTTTCATTTTTTTTTTCAATATCTGGTGACTATTCTTTTCTTTTGAAGCACATGTACACTATTCATCGCCTTGGTTAGATCTTGTTTCTTTTTTAAAAAAATGTATAAAAAAATTGATATTTCATTTGAGATTTAACATCTTTTTCACAGCCTAAATTAAAAAATGACCACAGGGATGAAGAAGAGGTAATTAAATTGTACAAATATAAATTGAACAATAAAAGTGTTAAAAATTTTGATACTTATAACTCTTTTTTTTTTACTTAAATTTGAATTTTCTTTAATTTAATCAGTCATCTTTTATTTCAATTGTTTTCATTTTTTCTTCTTTGTACGTGAAAACGTTACTGTATTAGAGAGTGGATGAGAATTATTTTGTTTGAACATGTTCTGTCTGTTTATGTTTTTAATTTGCATTACTCCTTTACTCATTGTTAATATATTAGTAAAAAATATTCTCTTTTCAACAGGTTAAAGCAAGGAAAAAACTAGAGGTAATACAAATATTTTTCATCGTTTAAAATTCGAATATCGGCCATTTTTTTTAAAGACGTATAGCATGTTTTGATTGATTTCTCTTTTTCTATTTAATCAATCAGTTTAAAAATAATAAGTTAATGATGAATTAATTTAAGCCAATTCATAGAATTTACAATAAAATTCTCACACTTTTTTGTTATTTATTTGTATCTGTCGTATCCCACTTGTGCTCTAATTAAATCAGACGACACAACTCCTTGTATTGTAAAAGAATTAATTGAACTTTTTAATGCGTGATATTTACAGATGAGAATATGATAATACAATATAAACACTTGAGAAGATGAATCGATTAATCACATGTATAATTCTATAATTTAACACACACGATAAATACTAAGATCAATATTAGATGAGAGATGTGGCAATAAATCACAAGTAACTGCTATCACTATAAATCAGTACACGAGTCTATAACTATTATAACTCTCGACTGCACTGTCCACTAAGTCCACGTGTTATATCTAGTATCCCCTTCTCTAGTCTCTCTCTCTTGTGTGTGTGTCTCCGTCTCCCTTACAACCGTGGTAACTTCCCTATTTATAGGATATATCACCCCCTCATATTGCATCATTGGATTGCATCACTGGGGTGATTGCATCACTGGGTTGATTGCATCACTGGGTTTATTGCATCAAATCTATTTTTGGATTTCCCATTTTACTGGGGTGATTGCATCATGGGTGTGATTGCATCACAGGTGTGATTGCATCAAATCTATTTTTGGATTTCCCATTTTACTGGGGTGATTGCATCACTGATGATTGCATCATGCATGCCTGACCCTGCAAGCACTTACAAGGGATAGGACAGTATCCTATGTCTGTTACAAGAATAATTATATGAGGTATAACACATTATCTAGACATTTTCCCCTGTTTCAAGTATGATAAGATGAGGTATAATAATTTGAAAAATCCAATCAATCATTTTGTCCTCTAATTAAGTAATTCTAATTTTACGTTATATCAAATTGAGTGTGTGTGAATTTCCTGAAGCGATGTGGTGGAATTTGTCAAATCTTATAAACAACAAATCGAACGATTTTGTCGTACAATTCTTCCTTCGCCACCAAGGTGCAATAGACATGGGACATTACGGGAGAAATTGGTGGGACATTTACCATTATATGAAATATGCGTTCGTTATTACTTGAGATTGACGGCGATGCTTTAGTTATTAACAGAGCATTTTAGCGCCATACTACTATAGTCACTAATGCAACAGGTTTTTGTGTATTATATTCAGCAATGGATATAATTTATTTATATTTTATTCCCTTACGAATTCAGAGATTTTTTTTAAAGAATATATATTCATTAAATATAATCCACAGAAAAAAGTTAAGAAAATACACGATATGAAAAATTCTTGTTTAAAGGTAAACAAAAAATTATAAATACTTTTATTACTAGTATTAAGTACATATCCTGTAGTGTATTGTGTTTAATATTTTACTTTAAATTGCCTCAGATTAGTGCACTTACATTTTTCGTTAGTGGCAATGCAAATTCCAATGCAAACACATACAAAAAATATACATGTGCGCGAGCGAGAGAGAAAGTAAAAATAAGTTAAACGAATATATCATTACTATGGTTGGTACAAAAAATCTGCATACATGTTGACTTTAATGCAAACATACTGAAATCCTATTAAACATATTTTTTAAAGTATACTACAATAATATTGACTTGTTATACACTAGGGTAGAGTGATTTTTTTTAAACGGTAAACGTTACACTACATAAAAGATATTTTAGGCCATAACTACTATGACCATTTGGCAACCATTTTGAGCTATTAGATTTTAAAAGTTGAAAGAAAAAAATTCACTCCACCCTATTATACACATCTATTGCTAATTATTATACATTCATATCGACATTACATACAGAGAATACAACGATGGCGATTTCTCCACAAAGTACTGTATAATAAGAAAAAAATATACTTAAAATATTACAAGCAAAGGAAGGTTAAAGATTTGAAACCTACAAAATCACATGTAAAGGGAAAAGATTTGAAAACTACAGAATCACCTGAAACGGATAAAGATTTGAAAACTACAGAATCACCTGCAAATGATTTGAAACCTACAAAATCACCTGAAACGGATAAAGATTTGAAAACTACAGAATCACATTTAAAGGATAAAAAAAAAAAGAAACCGAAAAATTCAGCCGAAGATATTTTCATTCATTCCGTATTGTGTGAGAGTTTCGATGTTGCCCTCTTAATTTGGAGAACATTAGAGGTAACCTTTCTTTTTTTTTAAATTTGTAAATCTTGTATTATTCAACTAACAAACTCATGTACCTACCCAAAGCAATATTAAAACTCGTAAAAATATTATAACTACTAGGGCCAGCAAATTGCGAACAGAATAGTGGAGAATATATGAATAGTAATCACACATACATACGTTTTTTTTTTTTTACATATTGGCCAACTAGCCTTCTTATCTATGTGGTTAATAATTTCATGTTTTGTTCGAAAAATGACGAAATATATTTTTTTCTACTATTGAGAAAGTTTTTTTTTTTTTTTTTTTTAGATCATTTGTTTCTTTTAATTTGTTGTATATGTATTACCTGTGTATGTCTTTTTCCCTCTTATTTAAATACTTCGGGGAGAAATCAGTTTTATGTGCATTTTTATATAACAAAAATAATCCATGTTTCAATTATTGTGAACATTTTAAATGTGATTTTTTTTTAAAAGCATCCTACTCAGTTTGCCCTCTACGCTATTGAGATAATCAATCAGATGAAGTCATTAATAGATCCTGAACATCAAGAACATATTAAATTGCTGAATAAACATATCATGTAAGTTTTTTTATAAAAATATGTTTTTGAACTGTTTATGCTGTTTTCTTTACGTTGAAAATAAACAAAATTAGAAGTTAAGCTTGAAATTACGTTATGTTTTAATTGACCACATGGTCAAAACATTACACTACACTGGACATAAGCGTTGAGCGAGAAACCTCTAATGGTCCACTAAAGGAAATTCATAATCATTTACTCATAACTAGTTGTAAACTTCAATTACGAATGAAAACATGCGTAGACTACGTTATGTGGTCCGCAAAAAAATAAGCATTCTTTATAAATGTATAAATGTTAATGTCCACACTGTTTTCAAAATTATGAAAATACAAAATTTCGTGTTGGGGAAAAAAAGTTCAAGAATTTCGTGGCGTTTGAGAGTCAAAAAGTTGCCGAACTCCTTGCTAATGCACAGAAAAATTTCACACAAAAATAATATAAATATAGAGGTTTTATGTTTCCTGAATCATCATTAAGATATTTCAACAGGGAATTTGAACAGCTT
Source organism: Bulinus truncatus (assembly GCA_021962125.1). Classification (NCBI taxonomy): domain Eukaryota; kingdom Metazoa; phylum Mollusca; class Gastropoda; family Planorbidae; genus Bulinus; species Bulinus truncatus. Next base: position 369,372 of record JAGDYQ010000086.1, on the reverse strand, counting down.
GCCATCAACACGGTAAATAATACATACAATAAACATCGTGATCAAATAAACAATCTTCTTACCTATGAGAACAAAAATCTCAGAAATACTAACTGTGTGATGCTTGCCATGAAAAACAATTGTGGGAAATTCCTTTCTCAACCTCCATGCCAAGAACTGAATCAGACTTTATGGAGATGTGGGAAAATCCCTATAAATAACAAGGTGAGGTCAGAATGTTGCAATTGCTTTTTTTTAAAATAGCAACATATAATCATTATTATAAAATGGTAGTAATTATATATATATATATATATATATATATATATATATATATATATATACAAATAAATATATGAAAACAATGTTAAATAGACGGTAAAAATGAACAATTTAGCTCATGTATACTCCTACAATTAATGTTGTGGTTCGTGTTGAGATCTTCTCAGCGGTTGTTAAACCTGAGACTTTTCAGTGCATAGTCACGCACGATACAAATTAGCACCACTCGTTTCCTACGTCTTATTGTTGTTTGTTTTTTTTTTTTATATTGTATTTTATGGAACTTTCGTTAAAGAAAAATTTATTTGATTTCTTTGGCTTGACATTTCACTACGAATGGGACGTTTTATGTGTGTAAAGTCCCTGAAAGGATGAGATGAAATCTCTTAGATCCAATAAACACCCACCTTGAATCCTTTCATCTCCACCAGATGTCGATAGTGCAATGGCCATAAAAGCACCACGGGATACATAGCGAGGACTTAAGCCATGACCTGAAATATGTATTGGTCCTCACTAAAAATCGAACTATGGACAGTTTGACAGTAGAGTATTATCAACACGACCATCCGTCCCCTACACATTTTCTATAGTGACCTTTTTTTTTCTTCTCAGCTATAGCCTACAGTGCGTTAAATAGGGATATTAGTAAGGTATACTAGCAGGGAGTAATCCACAGATCGAACCAAAAAATGCAGGTGCTGCTATCTAATATAGCGCAACCGATCCATCTCATTGTCTTCGTATTAGAAATGCCTTTAGTTTTCAAAAGTGGTAATAATTTCAATTTTTTTATAAATATGACTACAATTTGTCAGAAATATATTGTTATTAACAGGGGTGGGGTGTCGGAAAAAATATTTGCCGACTCCGGTGTCGGTATTCCATCAACCGCCGACACCGACAACGGTGTCGGTTTTTTATGGTTCGCCGACACCGTCACCGGTTTTTTCCCTATATATATATATATATATATATATATATATATATATATATATATATAAAGATGCACGTCTAATTGTATATTTATTCTTCTTGGCTCTACAACCCAGTTGTACATGTAATATTGAAAGGTCATGAAAAATACTAGATATGGACCTAAAGAGTAAATGCAGTGTGTACACTGAAGTGACAAACGTGAATGGTTTACTTCAAGATATGCCACAGTATGCGGGATGTTATTTTTATACTAAACCTGAAGCAGCCGATTCGCTAATTTAATAAGTTCTCATTTATGTGTAGGCTTATGCTCAAATATTGGTCAATATTATTATTAACGATTGCCTAAGTCAGCAAGTCACTGCAAAGTACAGACATCCAACAATACTAGAGCAATGATGCTTGGAAGTTTATAAGTGGCCACTCAGAGAATGCAGAATGCTGAAATAAAATCACGGCAAGGGCTACAGACAATGATAAAAGATGGTTGCTCCAGACCTATTTTTTAGAAAAGAGAGACGTATGTAGAATTTACATACTTAACAGTTGATAGAGGAAGGAATCGTTATTTTACACCCGAATTAAACCTGACATATGTATTGAAAATGTTTGTATTTTAATAGGTGGTAGGGGGGACCTCAACAGCTCCAGCTACGGACTGGACTTTAATGTAGTGCCACTGTGACGTGGATTGGTAATGTTTCGTTCTGGCTGAGAGAAAATAAACTGTGCAGAGTGTGATCATTCTTTGAAGTTCTAAAAGTTTTGAATAGGTTTGTGTGTAATCTTTCTCTAACATGGATATTGATAGAGAGATGCAAACTAAAAAAAATCTCATGATTTACAATGATTGAGTAAATAACAGAGTGAACATAGCCAGTAGCCTTCCTATCTGCTTTCAGTCAAAATTCTCTTAATGTTGTCAAGTTGTTGTAATGTAGAATATCTCGCTTTGGAAATTAATACATTTGTTGATAAACAGATTTACCAAGCATTTATTTAAAAAGAAAAGAAGAACTTAAGAAAACTGTAAATTAAAGATTGGCTTAGAACTATTTGACGTTGTTCTGTATTATTTAATAAAATTACTAGTATTTTTGGGAGGGAATTTTTAGCTCCGACACCGAACCGACTCCGGACAAAATACAAATGCCGACACCGACACCGGGCAAAGTAAAAATGCCGACTCAGACACCGACACCGGCAAAAACTACCGACACCGACTCCCCAGGCCTGGTTATTGATTTAATTGATACATATGTTTTATTGTTTTTATCATTATGTTTTTTAGTATTTAATATATGTATTATCATTCATACTATTTAATTAATTTAAATATATAATGAAAATGCCTTATTAAAATAAAATACTAAAGTAAACGTTTGAATTTAAAAGATATAAAAAACAATAAATATATATATTAGGATGGGTCATACTTTTTTATTTCTTAAGACATCATGGAAAAGTTGCATAATGTACTAAGTATTCAATAAATAATTTGCAAAGTAATTTCTGAAGTCGTTCACATGCTGCAAGTTTTAGTTTTGTCATACCCTACTGTGACTGTGTAGTAAAAACGCCTATTTTGTTTGTTTCCTTTATAATTTATACTTTAAATTGTGACCTACTGATTTTAAAACTTTGCATTTTGGTGTGTGTTAGATCTCTATTATTGAACAACAGTGAATTTGAAGTCAACAATAATTGGAATATATTGTAAAGTTACTAATTTAGATTCATATCGTGACTTATTCATTGATACGTGTACGACAGTATTGTATTTGAACAGCAACATATATTTTAACATTGAACATGACCACAAGGAGTTCAACTCAACACTCGATATTTGGTAACCCACAGCCAATGCCTAAAATTCAGTTGCCTACTTCTGCTGACGTTTTTCATGGGTATGATTATCAGGTGAAATTCGGATTATGTTCCTCGGTGCATGGAAGATCTTCATTAACTGGCAAGGAAGCGAAGGAGATCTACGATATTGCTGGTATACCTACTATTGAACTCAATAGTGTAGTGAAGGAGATCTACTATATTGTTGGTATACCTACTATTGAAATCAATAGTGTAGCGAAGGAGAACTACGATATTGTTGGTATACCTACTATTGAAATCAATAGTGTGGTGAAGGAGATCTACTATATTGCTGGTATACCTACTGTTGAAATCAATAGTGTAGTGAAGGAGATCTACTATATTGCTGGTATACCTACTATTGAAATCAATAGTGTAGTGAAGGAGATCTACGATATTGTTGGTATACCTACTATTGAAATCAATAGTGTAGTGAAGGAGATCTACGATATTGTTGGTATACCTACTATTGAGATCAATAGTGTAGTGAAGGAGATCTACTATATTGCTGGTATACCTACTATTGAAATCAATAGTGTAGTGAAGGAGATCTACGATATTGTTGGTATACCTACTATTGAGATCAATAGTGTAGTGAAGGAGATCTACGATATTGTTGGTATACCTACTATTGAAATCAATAGTGTAGTGAAGCGTGTTGAGAGGCTTGTTGCTAAAGTAAAGGAACTCAACAAATACTCTACCTTAAAAAAATCGACAACAACTTTTGAAGAAACCTTTCAAAGTTTGCAAAGTGTATTTGATATATGTTGTTGCAAGTGTTTTGATTCTGGTGCACGAGAAAGATCGGCATGTAGTTGTTCTTTGTCAATGAAAATACCAGGCCTAGAATGGAATGTTCGGGCAAATCAAAAAACAACACGGAAAATGTATATAGGGAAAATTGACAAAGAAATGACAATGAAGTTGCAGAAGAAAGTTGACAGAAGTAAAAGACAAAAAAGCACAAAGACCATGAACGATGTGGAGATGGATAATGAATTAAATGTGTGTCGTTGTACTTGTGTGTCGTTGTACTTCTTCTGATGTAAGCGGCATGCACAATGACTACGGTGATAGTGATAATGATGACGTTGTACATAGTGATGATAATGATGATATGATGACAAGCAGTGACGGGAAATGAAAGCAGTACGAAATACTTAACAATATCCTAAATTTTGTAGATCTCTGGACAGGTGCAAAGTTATTAACAGAGATGTCTGCCTATGTTGTGTTGTGCCGGACAGTAGAAAATCAAGAGATATTGAACTTCTGTCAGTTATCACACACACCAAATCCATGGAAACCTTGTCAGCAATAGTTTGTGATGGTACAGTCACCAACATTTTCAAGACTAATGGAGTTATTCCAGAGGTACAACGACATGTTGGAAGACCACTGCAGTGGCTAATTTGTTTATTGAAACAAATGAACTTCCTCTACGGAAATACATTTCTGTCATTGATGTCGGACGCACAGGTCCAAGTATGGCAACCGGTAAAATCATGAGTTCCGTAGACTTTGATCCCGAAGTTTTACCTCATACGAATTTCAAAACAGTCCTAGGAAAATTGTTGACATTGCCGATGGCATGAAGAAAGATCTTAGTACTGATCAAAGTTATCAACTACGAAGTTGCTTTGCAGTTCAGAATGGAATCATTGGAACTGAAAACAAACAATTTCTTCAAAATTGTATATATATAACCAAAAAGATCTTCATTAAATTTGTTTAGATCATATTAATATGTATATACATTTTATTCACTAAAAAAATCATGTACACCAAAATGTATCATTTTAAAATCAGTCAAAAATATGTATAACTAGCTTGTACAGGTATGATTAGATAGTTTGTATTGCAAATATTAGGATCAGTTTTTAATCAACTGGAGATTCGGTTTTTTTTATATTTCCGGAAAGGAAATAGTCAGTTAAGAATTCACTCTTGAAGTGGACAGAGGTGTCCTGTGTTTTTAAGAGTATTATATTGTGATTTTCTTGGAGAGTGAAAGTTCACCTTCATGATAGATATATTCTGTACAGGTTTATAATAATATATAAGTATTTTTGTGTGTTATCATAATGGACTTTGGAAAGAGTAATTGAATTCTTCTTTTAAATGGTGATCCAACACATTTGATAATATATGCAGCGAACTTTATTTATTTTACTCTTATTTTATTGTGTCAGTCTTGTAATAAACTTGAATCAGCAAAAACTGTCTTGCTGCATTATTTGAATGAAAGAGTCACAGCTACCATACGCCTCCAAGCTTACTACAATAATATATTTACACACGCTGCGCAGCTTTACACATCGAGGACAATTATTTTTAATATTTAAAACCCTCACATAGCTGTACCCTTCAAAGCTTTTGCATGAAGATAGACTATTGTAAAGCCAGTGCCAACGCCCAACCTATGGATTTGATTGGTCCGGGAGCTTAACCTGCATATGTATGGGGGATCCCCTTAAGCTGGGCCCGGCGGGACTTTATATTTTGAATCCCCCCACCCCCATCCTAGGTACGCCTCTGTGTTCCGCTTTGATACATATTTTCAAAATATTAATAAGTTACGAAATAATAAACAAGCAATTAAGCCTGTTCCATTCTGGACACAGGACGTGTTAGCGCATTTTCATGTTATGCATCAGTACGTATGCTATCTTTCAGTAAATATTTGTAAATTTTGGAAATGTTTATAAATTCAATTGTGTAATGCATATATCTGTCAAAAATAAATTATAAAGACGTTTCTTTATATTTGAAAAAAAATTATTGTCTCTTAAATCTAACTACAAGTGGTTTGTGGTTACTGAAATAGGACTCATAATTGAAAACATTCGAAATTATAGTCATTTAATTGTCCGAAAACTCCGTCAATTGTTGCATAGCTCTGATACTTTCAATTAAACTCAGAACACATGCTTACTATTTCATTTGATGAGTTTCTTAATAAATCTTGGTGAAACTACGTGCTGCAGTATTTCGCACCAAATGAACGGGTTATTGAACGTACAAGGTGTATATATAATATATAAGCCCCTTAGGAGCCATGAAGCCCGGCCCTCAGAGATCCTATCGCAAAATGAACTTTTGATGTACACATGGCAGGCCAAGACCTACAAAATGATATATACATCATGGGTCTAGGACTTATAGTTGCTGAGATATAGCGCTCCTTTATTAATATAGCTTATATAGTAAAAAACGGTACTAAGGCCCCTTTTACGGCCCTGAGAGGTCAGATCGCGAAATAAAAAAAGTCATTTCTTGGCAGGCCAAGACCTACAAAATGATATATACATCATGGGTCTAGGACTTATGGTTGTTGAGATCTAGGGTGATGACAGACGGACAGACAAAACGGGGACAATAGAGCATTTTTTTTTAGAAAATGCTCTAAAAATCTAATTAGTTTATGTTTCTTTTTCTTACAACATCCTAAGAGATAAATTATTTTGGTCAAAAAATTCAAAGAGATCTAATTAGTTACTTTTCATTAAAACAACTAAAAGGATACACAAATCATGAATACAACGCTTCTATAAGCTTATTATCCTTATGAACATGTAATACATTATAATCGAAAGACAAAAAGATAAAAAAAGTATATTACTACTGTATTTCTCTATAATTGCTTACATATTTTTCCTTTCTTTTCTGTTTACAGAAAGGAAAGAAAAATGAAAAAACGTTATGCACGTGCTTATGCCCGTGTTCATGCCCGTGGTAAGTATTGCATTAGTAGACTGAACATTATTTTTTATTCCCCATACTGCCACAACTGGACATTTATCATATCTAAACAAAAAATATCAATAACAACCCGCAACTGTTAAAAAAGTTCACCCTCCACACGCCCAGCAAATCGTATGTCATACCCGCATTTAGTATTTTAACTGTAATTTTGCTTTTTGATGTTCTGTGCACCGTCAGTATTTTAGTTGGCAACTAATTTTTGCATAAATAGTATTTGTGTCATTTCTGGATTGTCTCAGAACAGTCGTGCTCCAGCTTCCGAGACAAGCAAGATAGTTTGGACTTCAAATCTAGTGTATTTCCGAAAAGGCATTAACTCACTAAAGACTTTTGCGAAAAATTCTAATAAAACTAAATAAGAGTGCGATGGAAATGGTCACGCTCATAGTCCATGAAATAGACGACTGCTTTCTGAGAGCTGAGTCAATGGCTGTAGTTTTCCTGGATCTCAAACAGGCTTTCAATCGAGTCTGACGGCCGGGTCTTTTGTTAAAGCTACAGTGGTTATGTGTCACTGCTGAAGATGTAAATTTGGTTACGCAGTTTTCTCAGTAATTGTACTATCATGCAACGTGTGGGGGATAGCGTGTCGAGGAAACAGACCATTGAACAGGGTCTCCCACAGGGATCCACCCTCAGCAGTGCATTGCTCCTAGTTTTCATAAATAACCTGCCCGAATTTCTGGGATGTAAAAGCCTACTCTATGCTGACGATTTAGCAATCCGCAAGACCGGAAATAGTGCCTCAGTTCTTGAGAGCGCACTCCAGAAAACATAACTATGTCGGCTGTTATACTAGAATGTGGGGGCTAGAAATAAACGTCTCAAATATCGTCTACTCGCTGTTTACCATGTGCACGAGTCATTAAGGAGTCAATTAAACTGGAGGTAAAGGGTGCGGTTCTTGCTCTGGAACCAGAAACAAAGTTCTGGTTGTCACACTGGACAGGAAGTTATCTCTCTGCACACATCTTTCGGAGGTGGCCCGCAGCACCTCCGATCGACTGAACATTGTCAAAAAGCTGGCGAGCACGTCCTTGTGGCTCGAGCTGATGCTGTGAGAACACTGTCGATGGGTGCAGTAAGGTCTCTGATAGGTTATAACCAGTTATTTTAGGTATATGGGTCTCGGTCATCACTATAGGCCCTGGATGTTGTACAAAACCAGGCTCTCCGGCTGATCACAGGCACTTTTCGAACGGCACCAACAGCAGCATTGGAAATCATAGCAAACTCCATTGAGCATTCGTAGGGAGCAGGCCGTGATTACTACTTACGAGCGGTATAAGCCGCTGTAGGAGACCTCTGTCCTAAGAGAGATGGCTGATGGCTGGGTAGAAGGAAAGCGGCTCTCCAATAAGTCTTTTATGCACAACGCTATGAGAAAGTCCACGGAGATCGATCTGCCTACCGACAGCATATTGCTAAGACCGTTTCCCGGGCTTCTCCTTGCGAAATAACCTGCATGTCGGTTGTTCGCACGACCCTGGTTGAAACCAATGCTGGGAAAGCAAAGGATCGCTATACAATGCAAAATCTATCCGGGGACGTTATACTAGCCTATACTGATGCTTCTGTAACCAGTATTGACGGACAGACAAGCTCCTCGTTTGAGGTACATATCAGTTTCCCGCAAACCCGATTTGTGGAAGACCATGCAGGGCCATGTAGGTCGCTCTGTGCTCTGTGCTTACGAGGCAGAGATGACAGCCATTACTGAGGCAGTGGACCACACTGGTAGGCTCATCCAGGATACTACTTTGCCTGCTACGAGTATTGCTATCCTGACCGATGCGCTCTCTGTTATCCAAGCCGTAAAGGGAAAGGGAGAATGGCCTGAGCTAATGGAAGCCATGCTGATGGCAATAAAGGGTCTTGCGTCCCAACATCATAAGGTACTGACCATTCAGTAAGTCCCCGGGCACGTGAAAGTGTCGGAAAATAAAAGGGCCAACATACAAGATCAGTCGATACATGCCCACGTGTAGCACGTGGGTGCACAAAACAGTTCACTTGATGCAGCGTTTGCCAATATATGTCTCTTTGGACAATCGAAGTGGTTCTCAAGTTGGGACAATGGGGTGATGGGCAGAAATATATGCAGTCAAATGTAGCGGACGTCCAAAACCGACCCATGGTGCCAGCATAGAAGAGTCTAGCAGGCGCTAATTGCCCAATTCCGTTCTTGGCAATGTCCTATTGCGCGTTCTTGGGAGGTTGAGGCCCACTGTCGATACCCTTTGCAGACACTGCAGGGAGGTGGACGAAACCGCGGATCATGTGCTTTACGAGTGTCCCAGGCTGGCGGACCACAGGGTGGACCAGTTCGTAAGCTTGCTGGCCAATGGGCTTTATGGCAGTCTTCAGCTGTTGAGAGATACAGCAAGACCATGGGCTTTAAGTCAAAGCCGCAGTTTCACTAAGAGAGTTCAGAGAGAGACACACAATTGCAGCATATACGTGAAGAAGAAATTGAAAAGTCACACTGTTACATAAACACTTTCAAGATGTTGGATTAGAAAAAGCTAGATGATAACACCATATTCTCGATATAATATTGAAACATTTCATAAATAATCATTTTAGTACATCAACAACCTCACCAAATATCAGCTACTCGTTTTTTTTCAGCAATAGCGGAAAAGTATTAACAACTTATAACAACATATGTTAATGCTGGAACACCGCTAAAGAAATCAGAACAAGAGTGCTGGCGAGATGACATGGCTTTAACATAATGCTACCGGATTTTCAAAACTAGAGGAAGCTTACCAAAAGTAAATATGCAATCACTTCTAAAAATCAGTAATGAGAGATGGAACTTAAGGGCAATTTATTGTTTCTCATCATTCAATCGGATGAGTATCTGCAAACAGCTATGGCAGCATGTAATTTCATAAGTGTTACGTGGGCTGACATCTGGCTACTGTCTAATGTTTCAATACTACTGACTTTAATAATTTATCATAAGCTTATTATCAGCATACAAAGACTTTGAAGTCATTAAGGACATTATGGTGCACATATCCAACTTCTATACCAACGAAGCGTTCTAATTTCTGTGCAGAGCGTTCAAATAAAGTGATACTAGATTTACTTCCACTTGCAAGTCCATTGAAAAATCGAACATTACATTTCTTCTACTAATGCACAATAGAAATTTACATTGTAACAATTTTCAATACTATACTTCTTTCAAATTAATTGTGAAACCTGTATTGAAATATTTGAAGATTTGTATTTATAAAACATTCGTGTTGATTGGAGGGTGAACTTTTTATGCAAAACAAAAATGACCCATATTTTTTTCGTGTGATTCAAATTTCCACCAAATATGATATGGGGATATAGGCTTATATTTTAGTCATACCCCTACTGAACATATCTCGGAAAATCTTAAGTTATGTATGTTTTTTTTTAAAAATTAAAGTACATATATGATTAGTCTGGTGAATCAGGTATATGCTGACAATAGTGGAATAAAGATATGATAAATCTCGTAAATCAGATATACGATTGAAAAAAAAGAAGTAGATTATAACTTGTCTAGGGAAGAAGGGTTATGTCTAGAATGCAAATGTAAGGAATATCCAAGAAAAGTGAAGTTGAGAGGAATGTGGAGTAAATATCCTTTACTTTTAGAGATTACAATCTGGGACATTTTTTGTTACGTTTTTTGAAACTTTAGGCTTTTGTAAGGAATATTGGGCTATCATGAGTATACAATATAGCTATGTTAAATATGTTGTATAAGTAAGTAATTTTTCTCTAGCCTAAATATTTATATGGTTTCTTTTATTGCCATTTAGTGGACAGGATCTCAGGGAAATTTTTTCACCATCCATCTTGGCATCATTCAGATTTGTAAGTATTATAATAATTATATGTTACCTAGGCTTATAACCTCGGAGGACTGCTTTTTAATATCATAGAGATCTATTCAGGTGACATCTAATATTACATTTCAGTTTGGCCACATAGTGTTTCTGGTGTTATTTGCAATGTGGTTGGTGTCTGTACTGGATGTTTCTACATTCAGCTGGATAGAATGGTTAATTGTGTCATGGATAATTACTTACTCATGTGAACTAATTAATCAGGTATATTTGTCCATGTTGTATAAATATTATGCTAAGTACATAGTATTATTGATGAAAGCATTGTTCTGATGTACCGATGTATAAAATTATAAATAAAAAGCATGATCTTTATATGAACAACATGTTAATTAAATACGATCTTGATTTATTAATATAGTCAGTTGCGAAGTTTTTAAGCTCTACAAAATACTTGACTCTGGAATAAATGAAGGGGTTGGAGTGGAGGAACATTACATAAACCTGATTCTATTGATTTTATTATAAAATTGTTGACTATATCGTTCATTCTTTCTTCTTACATAATTCTATAATACTTATGACAACATTAAAGATACTATTTATGTTTTATTTAGTCCTACTCTGCAAACAATTTGACAAATTTACAATCATAACAAGCATGTGTCAATGCCATTAAATACCTAGTCAACTGCAGAGTAAGTCATACACTTCCTGGCTTATTAATCTTCACAGCATATACCTACATGAATTTTAAATATTTGAACTAGTTCATTGGTAGGTATAGGGTAGGTGCAAAATGTATGTGGGCTGGGACAAATGTGTATAATATGAATAAAAAATCTATATTAGGGTGGAGCGAACAAAACTATTTTATTTTCATTTCAAAATCTAATATTGAAAAAAAAACGTTGCATAATAAATATAAAACTCCAACTGTAAAATATTTACAATATCCGTTGATGTTTACCGGTGCCCCAACCCAGTTGAAATTTTCGCTTTTCCAACTATTTAATAATAAAACTTGTGAAACAGCAGTCAGCCAGGTTTGCGGAGCCGGAGCCGATGAGCCGTGGAACCGCACTTTTTGCTAGAGCCGGAGCCGGAGTCGGAGCCGAAAATATATGACGGCTCCACGGATCCCACATGTTGTTTTTTTAAAGCAGAATTTTTATTTTAGCTTTAAAATTACAAACTTGTTTGATTGTTTGCCTCCTACAATTTGAAATGTCATATTTTACGTACGCCACAACATTAACAGCATTTAATAAATATTTAATGGGGAATCGTTTTGTGTTCGTTTTAAATCTTGTTTACCCTCCGAAATATTTTTAATGGCATGCTATTTTGTTATATATAAAGTTAAAACAGTTTTATTTCATAGAATAATTGTATCAACCATTTAAAAATACATTTATACTACGACGACAAATAGAACGCGTCATACTTGACCGTGAATTTGTAATAGACTAAAAACAAAATGGTCGCTTTCTGTATTTAACAATTTTATTATAAACAGAATAGCTGAAATAGAGTAGATAAATGTATAATGCTGTGGGTCCGAATAACAATCAGACTTTACTGGGACGGGGTCCGTACAAAATCGGAGTTTATTGGTACCCGGGTCCGAATAGTCACTTCGAATTTATAAATAAATATAAATACTCAAGTTTTTAAAATATTTTAAATAATGTGTCATTTTACTAATTGCTACTTTGATCATTGAAATAACTTTTTATTACTTATGAAAATGGCGACTAATGAAACCTCGGTCAAAAATAATGATATGTTTCTGGATGCACTGAAATGGTTTGTTTATAGTAAAACCGACAATGCGTATATTTTTCAAGCTATTGACAATAGGGGTGAACGCGGCAAAATGTGCATAACTTTTTCATCAGCGGCATGTTTGCGTGGTGCAATTAGAAAAAAAAATTATCTCGTGTGATACTATCTTAATAGGGAGCCGGAGCCGAGCTGGAGCCGGAGCCGTCAAATTTGTGAGAGCCGGAGCCGGAAAAAAATATGGCGGCTCCGCAAGCATGCAGTCAACATCTAACTATTGCGCCCGTTCCTGGCAGTATCATACTTTCATTGTTTATTATCTTTGCATACAATGAAGCACTCAAATAAAAATTTTAAGAAAATTTATTATTGAAATAACCCGGCTGTAACTACGGTACATATTCATGTTATCAATAAATTTATAAAAATTCTTTAAAAAAACACAATTGAATATAGTAATTAAGTTGTTACTATTAAAGGATTATCCTAAATAATATATGTATTAATTATTTCACAATTCTACTAGCCTCTACGGAGCTTACATAAAACATTTTTAACGAAAATTCCCGATTCACTGCTTAAGGAACCATGTCTCTCAGTTCCATCACCAAAACTACATCTACTCGTCGTAAGGCTTAATGTTCTGTGTTTATCTCATCGAAGCATTTACCATGTAATGTTCTTCAAACATATGAAGATATTATGAAATACTACTTGCTAAAGAAACATGAATTGAAATGTTCGAAAGAGAACCTAATTTTGCGGAATGATCAGCTATTGTTGCTGCCGCCATAGAATCCATCTGGGGAAAAGCTTCCACACTGACCATCAGCCACACGCGAGTATTAAAAATGATATGTACTTAGCATGATTCTTACAGAAGGTTGAATGTCAGCAGCTATAGAAACAAATCGTAGTAAAACAGTTTGTTTGATATTACCCTTGTAAATGTAAATCTAAAATGTGTCCTTGCCAATGACTACTGCAGCATAAAGTTCCATTGGAAGAAAAAGACTTCCCCGAAGACCAAAGAACCTTAAGAATGATGTACATCGGTAAAATAGATGTAAAAACATCAAGGTAAAGGGGAAATGCATTGCAAGAATAGAAGCCATAGGAGCCAGACACATGTGCTATGAAAGTGCATGTAGTTCAAAGGAACAATTGGTGTCAGATGTTTCGTCGACAGCATCCGATTCTACGATGGAAGATAAAGAAGATGGGTATACCCACTCTAGCACTAACCCAGTGCAATCAACTTCAATTACAAAAAATGCGTATAATGCTACCAATAGTTGATTGGACTTGCGACATATATGGAATTTTAGACAGAGCAGGTGCCGGAATAGCTATATAAAAGATGTTGTCTTTGATACTAAACAAAGTACACCTAGTATAATAGATTTACAAGCTGAGAAGAGAAAGAAATAGAATTGAACTTACCAAAACTCTGGATATCCTGCAGGGATTATTTTTTGATGGACGAAAAGACAAAACGATTGTAACAAAGCAAGTGGAACCAATGAATTATCGTAAAACAGTTTTGTAATAACATGTTGCACTAATTCACGATCCATGATCAGAGTATGTTGGACACATTTCACTTTCTTCTAATGCTGTTACAGCTGTTGTCAAAAGTATGATTGAGGTGTTTGTCAAAAACACAAACAGCCGAGACACGTTATTGGTTTCGATGGTACAATAAGCAATACAGGTTCATAGGGAGGCGTGGTACGGTTTATAAAAGAAAAACTGACTAACCCTGTTTAATGGCTAGTATGTCAGTTGTAAATACGTTGCCTCTTCGGCTCGGTACTTAATCAAATTCCTCTATGGTCCAACAACTGGTTCTGATTTTTAGGTCCTATTGAAGTTGCAATTCCGAGTTGTGAAACTCTCCCACCTGTTGCTTTGAAGAGGATATATGCTGATATTCCAGAAATCGCGTGTTCTGAGATAAGCACAGATCAAGCATGTCTTTTGGAAATCTGTCAACGTGTAATTAGAGGCAACTGTTCCAATGATCTTGCTCGCCGCGATCCTGGCAAATGGTCTCATGCACGCTGGTTGACACAGGAGAACACAATACTTTGTATATTGCAACGATGTCTTCGTTTTTTGAGCTACAAAAAATTTTAACTGATATAGTGTAAATGTATGGCCCTATTTGGTTTGATATTAAAAACAAAACCGTCATGCAAAGCTCGTGATAGGCACGTGTGGAAGACCATCTTCTTGTCACGTTATTCGTCACCTGCCTTAAGAATGTTCGACGTCCCTGACGTATTGTAAATTGTCAAATTGTTAATTTATAAACACTATTTAGTTCAGCAGTTCATATATGCACATTAACATTACGAATATCACTAGTGCGATGATGATTACATTAAAAGATTGTTACAATGTTTTAAAGTTTGTATCCTTTAAAATCTGAAGACTTGTGGGGCACCGATAAACGTTACACTACATAAACAATATTTTATACCATAACTTCTTAGACCATTTGGTAACCATTTTGAGCAATTAGAATATGTATTTTTCACTCCACCCTAATATGCATTACTACAACTTTATTTTTCTCTATACGTTACTATACTAACACGCTTCTAAATAAAGAGAAAGTCTGCATTAATGACTCATTATTTTTAGTCTTATCGTATTTTTTTTTGTAATAGTTAGTCGCAAAACGTGTGGCAAAACGTAAACATGTATGATAGCCTTGTTTAGCAGCATAATATTTTTTTTACATACTAGTTATCAAAGGCCCGGTACCCGGACCGGCGAGTAGGCACACAGTTGGAGTTGAAAATGGTGATATATATTTTAGCGCGTTCACCATCAGTCTATATACTTGTAGTGGCCCCAAGGACATGAACATATTATTGTAGCCAAAATACATTTGAGAATAGGGACAGCTAATAATACATCAAATAAAGTTCATATGTTAAATAGTTCCTCCCAAAGAAAATAATCCTCACTATGGGTAAACATAAACAACAACTCTTAAAATCATATTCCTTCATAATATTTTAATGGACTCCTTTCCAAACAGTTATTTATTTAATGTTTTATGATGTTCAACATGGCGTATTTAGAAACAAGCAATTAAGCCTGTTCCATTCTGGACACAGGACGTGTTAGTGCATTTTCGTGTTATGTATCAGTACGTTTGTTAGCTTTCAGTAAATATTTGTAAATTTTGGAAATGTTTATAAATTCAATTGTGTAATGCATATATCTGTAAAAAAAATTATAAAGACGTTTCTTTATATTTGAAAAAAAAATTATTGTCTCTTAAATCTAACTACAAGTGGTTTGTGGTTACTGAAATAGGACTCATAATTGAAAACATTCGAAATTATAGTCATTTAATCGTCCGAAAACACCGTCAATTGTTGCATAGCTCTGATACTTTCAACTAAACTCAGAACACAAGCTTACTATTTCATTTGATGAGTTTCTTAATAAATCTTGGTGAAACTACGTGCTGCAGTATTTCGCACCAAATGAATAGGTTATTGAACGTACAAGGTGTATATATAATATATAAGCCCCTTAGGAGCCCTGAAGCCCGGCCCTCAGAGGTCCTATTGCAAAATGGACTTTTGATGTACACTTGGCAGGCCAAGACCTACAAAATGATATATACATCATGGGTCTAGGACTTATGGTTGTTGAGATATAGGCGCTCGTTATTAATATAGCTTATATAGCAAAAAAAAGTACTAAGCCCCCTTTTACGGCCCTCAGAGGTCAGATCGCAAAATGGAAAAAAGTCATTTCTTGGCAGGCCAAGACCTACAAAATGATATATACATCATGGGTCTAGGACTTATGGTTGTTGAGATCTAGGGTGATGACAGACAGACAAAACGGGGACAATAGAGCTTTGTTTAACAGGTGGTTTATTTACTGTTATACACATCGTAGCATAGTACAATAAACTATGAAAAATTGCCGACCCGGCAGTGCAGAACCTAGGGATTTAGGGGCCCAGTGGGCTTGACCTCTTCGGGGACTGCCCCTGAATTTTTACATGGGATAATTTTTTGACGCTTCTCAAGCTTGGTCCCGAGAAGAAAGAATCGTTGTGTAGCTTTTAGCTGACCTTCAATTAAAAACATAGTATTCCATCAATGCAGTTGAGGCCGCAGACGCAGAAAACATTGGGCCTCTTAAAAAAGAAAGACATATCAAAGCTTTCAACATTATAGTTCTGTGAAGCCAATGCCGAACCAAGGGATTTTAGGCATCTTCGGAAGCCACTACATTTTGACATGAGATAATGTACTTAATATTTAGTTTAAAAATATTTTGGGGGCCCTCCTCGAACTGAGCCCCCTCCATACACCCTCTGTGTGAAGCCACCATCATAAATGGGTTAGTTTGCATTGTAAACGTTGTGTACGGCGCTACTCAATCTCAACCCTTTTTCAATTCATTCATGTCACGTAATAGTCAAAAAATGAAACAAAAATGTGACGTATTTTAGGTTAGTAATAATGGGAAATAATTGTACATTAGAAATAGACATATTTTAGAAATAAAAACAATTTAAACAATATAAATATTACATTATATTGAGGTATCCATAATTTTGGTCTAAAATTTAAATTGTAGAACATAACACAGAATATTAATTGAACGATTTCTGTAAATATTTCTTTTATGATAGCTTCTCATTTAATAACAAATTGAACACCATAGATTTTTTACGATACTGTGAGATATAGATTGGCCTATGGAACAACGTTTCGGTTTATAATTTGTTTCGGAGAGTATCACGGAATATTTTGGCATGATTTTGTGTTACCTCTCCTAAGATCGCTTTATTGCCCTTTGGTAATGATTGAGGCGATCGAAAACAGTATTACATTGTGATTGCCATTTGGCATTCATGATCTTACCTGCCGTATGTTAGTGTACGGTGTTTTGTCACCTCGGCACTAAACATATGGCTGGTCCAATGTCATTTCTGGCAGCCATGTAGGAGACAATTCTTACTCGGCTGGCCAGTTGGTAGCCGGATCTTGCATGTTAAGAAGAAAACAGTAAATGTTTATGCCATCTTTGAATTGTTTATGCCGCCATTTTAGATGACAGACGGAAGTCGCGATGACAGACGGAAGTAGCGATGACAGACGGAAGTCGCGATGACAGACACCGGAACACATGATGTAAAATTTGTATTATAGATGTATCCCTTTATGTCTAAAAAATGTATAAATAAATTTTACCTGTAACAGTTGTTACGGAACCCAATGCGACGGCGTAAATGGTGTTGGAGTTTATTTGACTACATTGAAGTGGCTGCAATTGTTTTGTTCATCTTGACATGGATACTTCGTGCAGTATCTCGTGAGTATCAAGTATATCCAGAAATGATGGTTTGGACCAGAGTATTTTTCAGTGTCGACTACATCATGTTCTGCCTTTTGACACTGGAATTTTGCTGCACCAGCAGATTTCTTGGACCAAAACTGATCATGATTATAACAATGGTATGGAAAAATAAATGTAGGGCTGCCACAAGTGGATACCCCCCACCCAAAAATATTAGCTGACCCTACCAATAGAGGGATATTACTTATAGTAATGTACAGTTTACTTACTTATCAAGTTTGAAATCATTAGAGATTTTAATAGATGTGGATTATAAGGGGCCAATGATTAGCTTGAGGCAGTCTTTAAAATATTAAATTGAAAGAGTATTTAATATGTATGGAGTAGTTTCTAGTTTTTAATCTAATTTTTTTCAGTCCAAAGTTATGATGCAGTTTTTGCTTATTATCTTGGCATTTTTCACGGCATTCACTGTGGCTTCACAAGCAGTTTTGTATCCAAACTCGGAAATGAATTTACTTTTGACTTTCCACATTTCGAAAAAACCTTTCTGGTCAGTGTTTGGGGAATTCTCGCTCAGCGATATTGACGTTGATGGTACGTGTTTCTAATTTAAATCTTTTCCCTGCTTTTAGATAATCGTAATTATGTGTTTTTTTTCAAAATACAAATAAAAAAAATAATAATTTGGGCCATGCATTTTAGTTAGAGATATTTTTAGGATTATTATTATTATTAGGATGTTAAAAAATATTCTTCTCATTACATCATTGTCTTTATAAATGTCTAAATTCGAGACATTTAAATAAAAAAGTAATACTGCACTTTATAATTAATAACTATATGCAGGCTATCTTAACACAATATATAGTAAAGCTGCAAAAACTAAAACCATTCCTTCAGAGTGTGACTTAGTATATGACTATATAAAAAAGGAAATATAAAAAATACAATAAAATTAATTTTCTGCTTATGAGATAAATCCATTAAAAACTCTATGTTTTAATAGTGCCAGAGTGCACTAATCATTCTGAGGTCTACAACAAATACACCAAGGTGCGATGTCCGACAGAGTCAGGAAGCTACTACGTGCCTGCCTTGATGGGAGTCTATGTCATCATTGTGAATATATTGCTCTTTAATTTGCTCATAGCTTTGTTTAAGTAAGTTCTGAGCAAAAAAAAAAAAATAACACACATTTGTCGTTTTAATTTCATCGCATTATTATACATGTATTTATTTCATAAAAGTTCATTACTTGGGACCGATAAATGTGGTTCTTACTAGCTCAATTAAACATGATAAATTGAATTTACAATCAATTCATAATATGATTAGATTAGCCAGTCTTTTTAGCACTAACAAAGCAGATATTAAGTCAAATGAATCTGGTAGCTGTAGAAAATGTTGTAATGAAAATTTCTGGATAGGCCAATGTTAGCGGTTGATGATTTCATTACCAAAATGTACACAACTAACTAGCAAATATCAATAAAATAAACTTCAAATTTCCAATTTCGTACAGAACATAAAAAGTCCTCAAATATCAATAAAATAAACTTCAAATTTCCAATTTCGTACATATCATAAAAAGTCCTCAAAACGTAACTAGTATACCTCTATGAAAACATGTTGCAGTGTAAAGCGGGTAAGGAAATAATTATTAAAATACGTACGGCAAAATACAATCAACAACTGCAATGTGAAATATTCTTCACGGCCGGCCTCATCTTCACTACTTTGGTGCTACATCACAATATCACAACTTTGGTCCTACATCACAATATCACTACTTTGGTGCTACATCACAATATCATTACTTTGTTGCTACATCACAATATCGGTACTTTGGTGCTACATCACAATATCACTATTTTGGTGATACATCACAATATCACTAATTTGGTGCTACATCATAATATTTTTTTTACTTTGTTGCTACATCACAATATCGATACTTTGGTGCTACATCACAATATCACTAATTTGGTGATACATCACAATACCACTACTTTGGTGCTACATCATAAATCACTACTTTAGTGCTACATCATAAATCACTACTTTGGTGCTACATCACAATATCACTACTTTGGTACTACAACACAATATCACTAATTTGGTGCTACATCACAATATCACTACTTTGGTACTACATCACAATATCACTGCTTTGAACACGCTATTTTCTCAGTGCGCTGGTCTTAGAGGATTCTCTATTCTTAGCGCACACCTAGGGTAGGGAGAGAATTATTGCATTAACATTACAATCATAATAGGTCATCATCCATATAACGTGTAGCATTTATTTTCCATTACTTTAAATAGAAGGCTTCCACATGTATTAAACGTGAATCTATATATTTGTCATTCTTTATACCAGTGATGAGATTAAAAAAGATGATAACAAGTCTGATGAAATTTGGCATCACCAAACTATATCCTTCACATTTGAACACAGTAAACTGATCTTTCTTCCACCACCATTTATAGTATTGTGTCCTATACTTTGGTATCTGCAAAGTGGAGGGTCTAACTCACCATTCAGTAAGTTGTATTTTCTAATATATATATATATATACATTATACATAACTACCAATTTGCAGTAAAACTGCGAATATTGATTTGGAACTTCAGAAGGCAAGGATGTCCATGTGCTCCTATAGCATCGGGTTCAACTACGTCGTCGACAGTGCGCGCGTGCGAACTCTGTAAATCGAGTGAATGATGATCAGAATGATAAACAATATCCGTGTGAGAATCAAAGAATTTTAATTTTCAGAGCATGGTTGAAGCTCTGCCTACTTCTCCAGTGATGTCACTGCACTATCAGCTTTGTTGAAGATTAAAGAAGTGCACTACAAGATCTCTCTCTCGTTAGTGGTTCATGTGATAGAGCCTAATCAACACAGTAACATACAAGAAGGAACCGTATCGCCGGCCTAAAAATCACTTTTAAGGCGCCTCTGATTACCACGTCTCTGATTACCACGTCTGTGTGATAGACGAGTGGTCGTGCAGTGTAGAGCGCTCGACTGTCGATCGAGATTCCTGAGTTGCTATCTATGTAAAAACCTTGGGATTTTGTAGGTTCCCAAGTCCATTCAGCTTTAAATGGGCATTTGACTAAAATTTGGGGAAGTAAAGGCGGCTGGGTGTTGTGCTTATCACATGAACCCTTACTATATTGTGGCTACTAAAAAAGATGAATTATACCCTTCATCTGCCCCGATGAACCCTTGAAGGCTTAAGGGATCTTTACTAACTTACTATAGTTATAAACGTAGCTTATAATTTCAAGCTAAATATATATATATATATATATATATATATATATATATATATAAGACACATTTCAGAAATTGTGTTCAGTGTTGGACTTTTAAAATCTGACATGAGAAATTAATTAACTGAACGTCATTTTCATAAGGTGTCTTATCTATACATAATTTTAGATTTATTTTTTCAGTCCGTAGGGCTTTAACTGATTATTGTAATGTTTCTTTTTATACTGTATTATCAGAATTGGTCGAAATAACTCCTGATGAAAAAACGGAACTAGCAAGAATAGAAGCAGAACAGAGAGACAAAGTAAATCTACAGAAGGATATGAAAATTGGGTAAGCGCAACGAAGGCTCCTTTAGTACAATAGTTAGTTCTGTGCTATAATGTTAATCATTTTTGATTTCAGATTTTAAGAAAGACTGCTTTCAACTAATTGTTTATTTTGCTTTCACCTGTACATGCTGTATTCTTCACCTATTATGAATCCACTCGTGTTTGCAATTCTAGTATCTTGTTATCGTAATTAAAAAACAAAAACTGACAGGCAGTTATAATCTTTCACTAAGACTTCTAAGATAAGTGTGTTGTGTGAGTTCCTGTAAGAGTGAGATGAAATCTCTTAGATCTTATAAAACACTAATGGGTCGATTATAATACCCACTATATTCGATAGAGCAATGTCAGTGGGGGCACTAAAGGAGATACAAAGGGGACTTAAGAAATGAGCTTAAATATCCATTGGTCCTAACTCAGGTCGACAGTCGAGCGCGTTAACACTAATACAAATCGTTTCATTAAATCCAACAACAAACCACAAGACTGTTACAAAAACATTTTTATTTAAATGTATTAAAATTGTAATTTTGTTTACGTATTCATCATTTTTTCGATCTATTCAGATCAGTGATTGAACATGAACATATTGAGGACTTATCAGGTACCTTCACTTATTTAAAAGTTCAACTCTCTATAATGCTTTCACTCTCTCTCCTGTTCTATATATCCCTCTCAAATTACACAGCTCTACAAATTTTTTTTTTTGCGAATTGCCAAGAATGTTTGAATGAATTTATAACAATTCATGGGTGCTGACTTCAAAACTGCCACTACTTTTGCTAAATTGGCTCTGGTTTCTGAGATATTGGACATCCTTCAAAATATGATTATACCCTTTGTGTAAAACAAATGCAATACGTTTGGTGTCTTTTGTTTAATTTAACTATACCAAGTTATAACTTGGTTTATTTTTTTCTCTTTTATGCTGCTTTCTAAAGACATCATGAGTTCATCACGAAGATGCTGCAAAAATAATCCGAATGTATTCTGTTACATCTGTGGAGAATACATGATTGAAAAGCGAAGAAGAAATATAACCGACTTTGTGCAGCAGGCATATTTGGCTTATTTCGGTGTGAAGCTGGGAGACCAAGACAAGTCTTGGGCTTCCCATAAGGTCTGCAAAAACTGTGTGGAGATCCTACGGCAGTGGACAAATGGTGAGAAGAAAAGTCTAAGTTTCGGTGTACCAATGGTATGGCGAGAGCCGAACGACCATTTTGGTGATTGTTATTTTTGTATTGTGAATGTTAAAGGCTTCAATCGCCACAAGAAATATAAGTGGGATTATCCTGATCTTGAATCTGCAAGGAGACCAATTCCACATAGCAGTGAAGTTCCTATACCAGTGTTTACTGGATTATTAGAGTTTTCAACATCAGACTTCGACGGGGGGCAAGATCTGGAGTTTTTCGGCAGGTAAAAACAGTGGAAGCGATTATGAAGGAAGTTCTTCAACACCTCAACCATTCAGCCAAGAATAACTCAATGACCTAATACGAGACCGAAATCTGTCCAAGCAAGCATCTGAGCTTTAAAGCGTCCAGGCTCAATGAAAGAAATTTTCTTAAACCAGAAGTTAAAATAACATTTTATCGGAAAAGAGAAGAGATTTTCTTCCATAATTCAGCCAAGAGGAAGATCTTATTTACTGTAATGACATCCCTGGACTTCTGCTCCAAATGGGACTACAAGCTTGAAATGTGTTCTGTTACACAATGGTAACCGTTATGCATCTCTTCCCATCGCCCACTCAACAACACTTAAAGAAGAGTATGAGAATATCAAAATGTTATAGCAGAAAGTCCGTTATTATGAGCATCAGTGGTCAATTTGTGTTGATCTAAAAATGGTAAACTTCTTGCTTGGGCAGCAGTCAGGATACACTAAATATCCATGCTGCATGTGCCTTTGGGATAGCAGGGCAAGGCAAGATCATTGGAGAAGAATGACATGGCCTGCAAGGGAAACCATGACTGTATGTAAAGAAAATATCCTCAACAAGGCACTGGTTGACAAAAATAAGATAATTCTCGGACCGCTTCATATCAAATTATGTTTAATGAAACAATTTGTTAAGGCTTTGTACAAATCTGGCAATTGCTTCAAGTATATTTGCAGATCATTTCCCGGATTGAGCCTGGAGAAGCTGAAAGCTGGGATTTTTGACGGTCCTCAGATTCGGAAACTCATCAACGATCGAAATTTTACTAATTTCAAGGATCACCTTGAAGCTTCTTCATGGAACAGTTTTGTTTCAATTGTCAGGAACTTTTTAGGTAATAACAGATCAGAGAATTACGAAGAACTGGTGCAAGATATGCTCGCTAACTTAAGAAACATTGGAACATATATGAACATCAAGGTGCATTACCTGCACTGTTATTTAGACAAATTTCCAGGTAACCTTGGGGACTTCAGTGCGGAACAATGTGAGAGGTTTCATCAGGATATGAGGGTGATGGAGGTGAGATATCAAGGAAGATGGGACATACATATGATGGCTGACAACTGTTGGAGCCTCCAGCGCAATTGCCCCAACGATCGACACACACAAAAGGAAGTCGAGCAAACAGCGATTTGCTAATGCATTAACATAGACAATTAACATATTAATTAATTAATTAGACATAATTAGTTTTTCAAATGAAAATGTTTTCCTCTATAACACTATTAAACATATTTTTGAACAAATTTCTGCATGACCATTAACAGTTTCACTACTATTTGTCAGTATACTATTTTACTTCATGCAATTCTTGACAATTTTCAAACACGGTGCATACATTATTTCATTAATTTTAATTATGTCGTAAAATAGAGCCAATCTAGCAAAAGCACTTACATATTCTAAATCAGCATAGTTGACTTTGTATAAAATGATTCAAATATCACTGGCAATGAATTCACTGTTTACCAGTGTTATTCATAAGCTACACCTATTATTAAAAAAATAATATTTTTATTTAACTTTTTTTTTGTTGTTTTCAGCAAAAGTTGCAAAGGTGTACCAAGAAATTTTTTGGATAAAAGAAACTGTACGTATACTTTTTCAACGTTTAGTAAATCTATAAATACATTTGCATGTTATTTGGGGAAAAACGCTTAAACTGATTGAAATCCAAATGATATCGGAGAAATAATGATGTAAAATCCCTACTATTTTAAGAATTTTTTCTTCTGATGGACTAACTAACAAGGAACGAAACTTCTCCAAAAACTGCTTTAATGTAGAAACATTTTCCTCTAACCTAACAATGATTCAGTAATAAAAAATATTCAGAGAGAAATTAAGAAATAACTTAATGTATTAACATTGTAAATCGTTAATTAATGACTTTCAAATTTTATTTTGCAGTTATTAAATCAACAGTAAGTATTTATACCTATTTTTGTATAATTTACATGTATTTACTATTCAAACGTATTTTGATGAAATAAATTGTTTATGATTTTGTAACGATAGCTTTAATTATATACATCTAAAACTTTAGAACCACTGACAAGTTAGGAAATTTCAGTTAGCTAGTTCAAAAGTTCATACCAGGTCACATCTATATATCTAGCTTAATTAAACGTTAGTACATTAAGGTCAACAGTCAGATTCTGTAGTTTATACTGATCCAAGTCGAAAAGAAGTTTGATAAGTTAGATCCATTAGACATCGCCTTTATCTCAGTTGTAAAAGAAGAGTAAACACTATCTTTTTAGCCAATCATAAGAATTGGGGTCCTAACCAGGCTTGCGGAGCCGGAGCCGAGGAGCCGGGAGCCGCTGCTTTTTGTTGGAGCCGGAGCCGATAAAATCTGGCGGCTCCACGGCTCCCAAATGTTTTTTTTTTACAGGAGAATTTTTTTTTTAGCTTTAAAATTACAAATTTGTTTGTTTGCCTCCTACAATTTGAAATGTTGTCATGTTTTACGAACGCCACAACAGTAACACGCATATCGCCACAGGAAATCTTTAATGGGGAATCGTTTTGTGTTCGTTTTAAATCTTATTTACCCTCCGAAATTTTTTTAATGGCATATTATTTTGTTATATATACAGTTAAAACAGTTTTATTTCATAGAATAATTGTATCAATCATTTAAAAATAAATTTTTACTACGACGACAAATAGAACGCGTCATTTTGTGTATTATTTGACCGCGAATTTGTAATAGACTAAGAACAAAATGGAAGCTTTCTGTATTTAACAATTTTATTATAAACAGAATATCTGAAATAGAACAGATAAATTTAGAAGGCTGTGGCTATTCGGACCCGTATCCCAATAAAATTCGATTGTTATTCGGACCCGAGGCAAATATGCACTAAGCTTAGCTATATTTAAACTTTATTAGACGGAACCCGAAAAAATAATAATACAGAGTCCGCTTAGTGAAACCCTAGACACTGAGTAACGATTAAATCATACAATTCAAACAATTATAAACAAATAATAAAAAAAATAATAAAGTTTATGTATAGCTAAGCTAAGTGCATATTTGCCACGGGTCCGAATAACAATCAGACTTTATTGGGACGGGGTCCGAATAAAAATCGGAGTTTATTGGTACCGGGTCCAGGCCCGTAGCCAGAGGGGGGCTAGGGGGCTGACCCCCCACCCCCGTTCATGACCTGAGTCCCCCCCCCGTGCATGATTTTAGCTTTTTGATAAAATTGTAATAATAACGGCTATAAAACATCAATCATTTTGTTCAATTTTGTTTTAGGGGCCCGAATAATTGCGACTGGTCAATTTGTTGTTGATAGATCTGTTCTTTGTTTTTAATATTTTATAAGAAATATCACACAAATAGCTAAGCTATATTCGTGCATCTTTGTCATTCTTCCCGGGTTGTACGTTTAACCACCAGTAAAATGATATAAATAAGGTATCTATTATGTAACAATTGTGTAGCAGAACAAATGGTCAATATATTTATAGCTGGAATCAGAAATTGCTCAGCCTCAATAAATTTTTATCATTAAACCTCTTTACTATTTAAATTATTTTTAACAAAACTGCAACATGCCATGCATTATTGAAACGTAGTTAAAATTATATATTTTTAATTAATAGCTAAACAATCGGTACTAAAATGCACCATTCCAGATATGGAACTGCAAAAAATTTCTTGGGGAGGGGACTCACTGAGGTCCCCTCCCAAAACCCCTCCTCTCCGTTCGCAAGCTTTCGGCGCTTCGCACCTCCATCTTCGCCCCCCCCCCCGAACATTTCTTCTACCCCACCAGGGGCGGAGTTATGGGGAGGGGCCGGGGGGCATGTCCCCCCCCCCCCCGGTTATCGCAAGTTTAGGTAATACGTCATTAAATTATCGAAATATTTTTTGTTCAAAGACCAATTTTCAACAATGAAAACAGTTTCGCTCCCCCCGGGGGTCAAAGTTTTGCCCCCCTCCTCCGTCAAAGTTGTCTAGATCCGCCGCTGTACCCCTGAATCAGTTCTTCGGCACCCCCCACCCCACCCCCGCCAGAAAAAATTTCTTCGCCCCCCCCCCAATCCAATAATCCTGGCTATAAATAATAAATATAAATACTGAAGTCTTTCAAATATTTTAAATAATGTATCATTTTACTATTGGCTTATTTGATCATTGAAATAACTTTTTAGTACTTATGAAAATGGCGACTAGTGAAACCTCGATCGAAAATAATGATATGTTTCTGGATGCACTGAAATGGTTTGTCTTTAGTAAAACCGACAATGCGTATATTTTTCAAGTTCCTGACTATGAGGGTGAACGCGGCAAAATTTGCATAACTTTTTATCAGCGGGATGTTAGCGTGGAGCAATTACAAAAAAATTTGTCTCGTGTGATACTATCTTAATAGGGAGCCGGAGCCGTCAAATTTGCGGGAGCCGGAGCCGGAGCCGAAAAAATATGGCGGCTCCGCAAGCCTGGTCCTAACATCACGGGAGGTTTAATATACGAGTATAATGAGATATTAGTTCATTTTTAGAAGAGGAGAGAGGCAAAAGACGAGAGACCAAAGTCAGACCACAGACCTTATAGCGAATTAATACAGAAAGTGAAGAGACATGTATAAATAGAAGCTGGCTAATATGATTTTAAGGATAACCAAAGAAGTATATTATTGAAGTCTATACATTATTCGGGACATTGTAGAACCAGTTAGGTTTGATTTATTGTGTTGATAAATTATCTTTGTGTGAAGTCAAAAATAAAGAATTTGAATCGTGATTGACTCGTCTACATAGATTGATTGTAAAGAACGCCTAAATAACGCCTGAAATAAAACATAAAAATACAAAGGCTGCGTGAAGTTAATGTACGAGACATAAGAAAAGTTAGTTTAAAAAAAAAACCTAACGTTAAATTTGGAGGCAGACGATAAAGAAGAGAATGAGAACGAGAAAATTAATTAATGAAGACCAGTAAACAGTACACCAATAACTACAAGAGCAGTGAAGTGAAAAACACACAACCAAGCAATGCAAGTCTAATACACACTAGCCAGGTGAAAACTGGTGAGTGCAAGCCCAACAATGAATTACGTAATAGACGAAGCTAACCCAGCGACATTTTTGAAACGGTGAAAAAAGCTACACTCCCAGCGCGAAGAAATAAATAACTCGTTACTGCTACCAGACGTTTTGAACAACACTGATGCTGTGAAGTCCAAACCCTTCCTGTAGTGAACCAATCAAGTTTAATTAAACTGTGAAGTTCATTAACATTGTGTAAACTTATAATTTTGAGAAATGTCTTTTGTTTTTCTGTGAAATGAACATTAACATTAAAAGTGATTTAAAAATTTGAACATATTTGATAGTAAATAATTGTAAGTGATGTTCCCAGGATTCATCGACACAACACAGAAAATATACAGCATCAAGTGGACGACCAGATAAGTTGATTTAAGTTTTAGTACTATTGTAAAGTGCTCTTATTTTTCTTTTTGTTCTATGTCTTTTACTTTCTAGGCAGAATATTAGCTTTTGTTTAGAAATCATTTTAGGTCAAGATTGTATTCTGTTTTAAAAGGGATACTCACCATTAGCGTGTTAAATACATTTTGGTATTGTTTGGTTTTTCTCCGCCCAAATTAACACAAATAAATGTATTTTCTTTTTATTTAGTTGTTTCCGTTCTGTTTGTTTTACTGTCAATTTTTTTACCAACTGTAGCCGTGACGTCATTATTATATGTAATCTAATGTATTCATTTCACGATTCCATTGCTTCTGTTGTTTTGTTTGTACGTTACTGATTCAATTAGCCCCATCTTGTTATTTTCATATCTTATGTTTACTTCAATTGCATTTTTTTTTCATTTAACTTGGAGAGCACTATAATTTAGTTTTAAATAATTAATATTTATCTCTATAACACATATTGTAATCAATTGTACCATTGTTTTTATACCAAATTTTTTAGGTTATTTCATTTTGCATCTTATCATTTCACTGAGGTATATTTTACACCATACTGTATATTATAAGCAGTTACAAGTATCTTTGACAACTGCATTAAATTTTGTAATTAATGTTGACGTTTTCCTTTTTTTAAAATACTCACACATATTACTGAGCTTTGACCAATATGGAAATGGTCAGTTACTCAACAAATCTTGATACATTAATGAGTCATTGACAGCAATTAGGTTTTTTTTTAAAAATGAATTACAGAAATCTATTAAGAAACAGCAGGCTTATTGGAAAGAACGTAAAGACCTTTGTTAGGACATAAAAAGAAAAATAACGAGCACAGAATGAGAAAGAGATAGCCTTCGAGTTAGAATACACAATATTAAATAAGATATATGAGATACAACTTCTGTGCAACCAACAAATTAAATTATGAAAATGAATTATCACAAATTACACTTGCCTCACTTACACAAAACGTTATCACTTGTCATTAAACAAATCATATACCTATAACCCTCTCTCTCTAATGAATCTCCTTATACGAGCTCATTATATGAACTACCTATATGAACTGACTTCTTAATAGGAACTGCCTTCTTTATATGTACTCCCATCTGAACAGAACTCCTCACTCGACTTACAAACTGCCTCTTATATATCCTGCTTACATCACAACTCGAACTTTCTACAAGCAGCTACAATCGAACAAATAGACTGTCATAATTTCAATAAATGCAATGCAGTACTCCAGAAACGACCAGACTGTGACCTCGTGATCGCTAGATGACCTCGCCTGAAACACACACACAGCTGTTAGCGTAACACTCGCAACTACACTGTGACATAATGTAACACATGTGCTGCAATATTTACTTAAAGAAATTAACTCTTCATACACATCAGAAAAACATCATGATCTATCAGACTCACATTATATGTTGAATGTTATAACCAAAGCTCAGTCAAATAAAAAAACACAAACAAACAATACAACCAAATCTACTGACAATATCAATTTGAATGTTAACTGTCGCATGGTCTTTTTCAAGATAACAATTATCCCAATTACAAAAAAGATGATCCTTCCCTTAAACGATATTTTGAATTAGCTTCAACAGATCAGGCCATTTAACAGAATGTTGAATTACAGATTGAACATGACATATTAATAAAAACAGATTAGTTCTCCAGGTGGAGTTATCACGCAAATAATAGTTCCATCTACTATGAGAAAAAAAGTTATACAAACAGCACATTCATGCTATCTAGCTAGTCACATGGGTCATAAGAAAACATTACAAAGAATCAGACAGCATTGTTATTGGCATGGACTATCAGAGGATAAAAAAGCATTTATCAAGTCTTGCACAGCATGTCAGAAACATAGCAACATACGTCCCAAACACATACCACCTCTAAACCATTTGAAAAAAAAAATTGCGGTTGATATCATTGGCCCTTTATCAATTAAGTTCCAGAGAAAGCACATATTTGTTCTTACTGTGTTAGATTTTTCAGCATGATGGTTAGACGATAAACATATATCATATATATAAGCTCAATCAATTTGTCATGCTTTTTTGTTAATTTTACCACAACGGGATTCCCTGAAATGATTCTTTCTGACAATGAAACACAGTTTAGATCCCAGGTCACTCAAGCATTTATGAAGATGTTCCAGATTACTCAAGTCTACTCAGCAAAGTACAGACCACCAGCCAACGAAGCCATTGAGAGTGCAGCCAAAACAATCAAACAAATGTTACGAAAAATAATGGAAGAACACAATCAAAACTGGGATTTACATTTACCATTAGCTTTGTTGTCCTATAGAGAAATACCACAAGAGTCAACAGGTTTTTTGCCATTTGAATTGATGTATGGCACTAATAGAAGAGGTCCGCTCAGTTTATTGAACTGACATATGACACTAATAGAAGAAGTTCACTGAATTTATGTAAAAACAACATTCTTCCAACAGATGAACAGATATAGTCCTCATATGAATTTGTAAATAAAATTAGGAATCAGATCATCTCACCAAACCAATGTACTCAAGAAAACTTAATTTATAAACATAAATATCACAGAGAAATAAAAAATAAACACAGATACCTAAGAACATTATAAGTATGTGTATGTATTACTCCCATCCAAAGATCAATTTCAGCAAACATGGCAAGATCCTTACACAGTAAAGGAGTAGTGCACATATGTAGATTATTTGGTGCATATCAAAGGGAAAGACAAGGTATTCCACATTGATCAACTACGTTATATTGCGAATACTCCTTAACATTTAGAAGTTGACCACACATCATCTGGTGAGACTACTAATTCATTGAATTATATAATTAGTCATGAACAGTGTGAAGATGTCAGTCAAACAGGCTGCAAAACCAGTTGTAGTCAGATTCATTTACCAGAGTTAGAGAATACAATAAGTTGAGACCAAAAAACATTTTCCAATATACCTGATAACTTTCGGCAATAACTAACACATACAAAACAACACATACAAGGATATAATATCACAAGTACCTGGGAACATTAACTGTCATAACCTTAAATTGTCATGACAATGCACGCCACCATTCTTCCATGGTCAACATTTATTATAAATAATAACAAAAATAATAATGAAATAAAATAAGATAGCGTAATCTACTACTAAGTGCTATATCTCTCCAGTAACTCTACGGTCATCCTACTTCTACGCCCGCCATCATAGTCCACTCTCTTTTCATCTGACCACAACAACCAATCCTTATCTTTCTACCCCTGACCTATAACCCACTCATTCTCCACGATCACCACGTGAAAAGTTAAACAAATATATAACATATATAACATATCTACGACATCTCCACCTAATCCAGTTGATTACCACATCATTTAACAATCTCCAGAAAAATGTTTCAACATATTTGAGTATGGTAAAATATGTACACATAATTAAGACAAAATAATCAATCAAATCCTACAAAATATTGTTTTATCCAAATAATATTGATATAATACAACATATTCTTTTTTACAAAATATACTGAAATACACACAAATACTATTTACACTCAAATTTAATACCAATCGTTAATATTTCGCAATATATTCTTTATTGGTCATGCCATAAAAATAATTTAAGGTGAAAATGTAAAAAAAACACGTTTAAATATGCATTTAACTAAAATGTTCATTAAATACTGAAACATTTTTTCATTGTGAAATGTTCTGGGCATGTAGTAACTAATGTATATGATGCTTCAGTAATCCTTAAATTATCTAAATGTTGTCTTCTGTTTCATCTGCTCCTAGTAGGAATCTGAACAACATGTCAGGTATATGTTTTTCCTTCGGATATAGACAGTTTGAAATTTAAAATCAGCCATAATAAATGTCTATCATAAGATTCTAGCATTGTTTATTTTAATAGTCCTTTGTAAAAGTTGCTTTTGATCTATTTGAACTAAAAATTCATGCCCTAATAGATATTTCTGAAATTTCATTATGCTCCATGTTATAGCCAGTACTTCCTGATCTACTACAAAATAGTTAATTTCTGATTTATTGTGTTTCCTATTGATGAATTCTATTGGCGTAGAAATGTTACTTTCTATGTGTGATACTGATCCAACCAGTCCTTTTTTTTTTGAGTTATCGGGAGCTAGTATAAACTGTTTATTCCAATCAACTGTTGATAGTACAACACTGTTGTTAAAGTGAGACCTTATGATGTCCAAAGTATTTTGACATTTATCAGTCCACATAATTTTATTAGGCATGGTTCTCTCTGTTAAAGTGGTCAATGTGAAATGATAATTCATTTCCTTTCATGTCCACAATATAATTGACTTTAGTTTTTTTTATTTTACTATTTTATTTTATACGGACCTCGCCATGTAACTTTTTTTTCAAAATATCATTTTCCAGGTAATATCACAAAAACAGGATCACTTGGTTGCAATGTTCATAAAAAAATGTATGCTTCTTCA
The DNA here is from genome assembly GCA_021962125.1 of Bulinus truncatus. Taxonomy (NCBI): domain Eukaryota; kingdom Metazoa; phylum Mollusca; class Gastropoda; family Planorbidae; genus Bulinus; species Bulinus truncatus. Next base: position 336,555 of record JAGDYQ010000086.1, on the reverse strand, counting down.
TTAATGCATGGTGTTGGTTGTTTTATTTTATTACAATTTCGTCGGCAACATTGTTAGCATAAATGATATTGTTTCTGGTCTTATTTACTAGCTCATGTGGTGATATAAGGTTTTCATTCTCTGCACAGATGTTGTTTATAAATAGATTGAGTGGTCCTTTAGGATTAGAGCCAAACATAAGCTCAAAAGGCGAAAATCCAGTAGATTCATGTGGACTTTTCCTATATACAAAAAGTATTAATTGTAAAAAATTATCCCAATCTTGACCATATTCTTCAAAAATCGTTCTCAGCATCAGTTTGATTGTCTGGTTGGCTCGTTCTACAGCTCCATTAGCTTGATATCTGTATCTTGCTGAATATGTTTGAGTTATTTTCAGCATGCTCATATATGACAGAAATTGTGACCCATTATCAGAGAGAATGACTGATGGAAATCCAAATCCTGCAAATATATCTAACAGAGTTTTGCATACTGATTCTGCAGTTATTTATTGTAATGGTGTGGCTTCTATCCATCTATTGTTGTAAGGATATATCTGTGTTTCCTTTTGAACATTACCGACAATGATCCAATGATATCAATGGCAATTTTATTAAAGTGCACACATGAAGTAATTAACTTCTGCAATCTGCATAGGTGCAATACGCTTAGGACCAATGTGGTTATCTTTTTGACATATTAAGCAGGATTTAATAAATAATTGTATATGTTTAAATAATTTAGGCCAATTGAATGCTGATCTGATTTTCTGTAGTGTTATGTTTGGGCCCATGTGACTTGATAATGGACTAGGGTGTGCCTCTTGTAATAATTTGTGTCGTATGATTAAGGGCATCATTATGTGGTTAACAGTTCTTTGTTGACCTCTGAATCTTCTGATTATACATCGTTCTACAAGAAAGTATGTAGTATTTCTAGTATGGTCATATCATAGTTATAAATAAGTGTCTTCTTTTTGTAATTTTATTAATTTATCTTTGCTTATATCCATAATTGTAGAATGGTTGATGTATTGTTTTATTACTTCATTCTTTATGTTCTCTTTAAAAGTTTCAGATCTTGTCTTGACATTTATATGACAATTCTCAATTTGTGACATATAGGTTCTGTTACTAAATAGTGTTATTATTTTTTTTAGTTATTCATAGTTGTCTCTATTTTGAAAAGCAATGGCTCTAGCTTGATAATATCCCTTAAGTTTAACAATTGCATCACCTGCTGGGTTATAGAAATAGATGAATTCTACACTTCATCTGCCCGGATAGTCCATTAGGGATAAGGGAATTTTTTTTTCAACTATTAGACTAGCGACAGGTGATGATATGACTAAAGCATTTACTGTTCCAGATATCCAGTGAGTGTCTATATCTACCTTGGCTGTTCTGCAAATGACTTTTTCACCTTTTCATAACTTTATCAGTTCTAATTCATTTGTCATTTGATGTTTATCTACTAGTTTTTCATCAATAATTACTGATGTACAACCAGAATCTCACAGGCACATACATGGTTTGTTGTTTACAAAGCAGTGGTAAAATATTAAATTACCTCTGTTGTCCAGCTTTGTGGCTACAACGTTTTTATTACAGAGTTGTCTATTTTTATTTCGACCTCTCGGTGTTTTTTCTTTGGGCTGATATTAGGTGATTGTGTTTTGTTATAGTGTTGAGATCTATATATGTTGTGATGTGATCAACGATTATAATTCCTTCTGTATTTGCAGTAATACTGTATTTGTCCAGGCTGACGACAAATATAACATATTTTAGGAAATCTGGCATAGAGACTAGTTAATCTTCTTTGGTTTGTTTGTATAGCATTTAAAGTTTTTTGTTCCAGACCAAATAAAGGGAAGTCATTGTTGCTATCTTTAAAATCTGACGTGGCATTTATCATTTGCTGTTTTGTATGTACTTTATGTTGTTTAATATAGTTATACAGTTGAGGAATACTTTGAGTAAGAACTTTATCATCCAATAGAAACTCTTTATCTGTCTAGTATCTCCTCCATATATACCTGACATCTTTATCTAATGTAATAATGTGACTCAAGGGTATTAATGAATGCTGGCGGGTGTTCATAATGACTCATTATAGTATTGTGAAATTGATTTCTATGATGCTCTTCCGTCTTATTGTAGTGTTCTAATACGTAATTCTTAATTATATCATAGTCTTTTTTTGGCATCTTCCCCTTTGATGTTGTTGAGGGCTGCTTGAGCGTCTTGCATGACTGATTCATAGAGGTACACGATCCATTTGAATCTGTCAACGTTACTTAACTCAAATTGAGTCTCCATAGTAGCAAAAAAATTACCAATGCCGCCATGTTTTCCATAGATAGGTTGAATACGTATTTTATGTCAAGGGACTTTTATTATTGGGGTTTTAATTTCTGTTTTTTCTTGTCTTTTTTTATTTTGTTTACGGCTTCTTTTTCTGCCATTTTTAATGTAAATTCTTGTCTCCTGTCCAGTTCTTCTTTATCAGTATGTCATGTTTTGTCTTTGTCTTCTTTCTCAATAAGTCTGGCTCTATCATTGTCATCATTTTGACAGTCACGTACTGTTTAGATTGAACCTCCCACCACAGTGCCCCATATTATGTTCCCCCTCAACCCCAACCCATAAAGGGCTGTGGTCAGCATAGTGCAGTTTAAAGTGACCGAGATCAAAGCCCTACTGGACTAAGGTCAAACCTCAGAGTCAGGCTTTGATGTCCGTAACGACCAGCCCCCCCCCCCATCCCCACCCACGGGATTAATGGGGGCCAGTTAGTTATGGCAATGTTGTATTATAATCTAAAGTCGTGCAGTCACCAGTAATTTGAATAAAGCTCAATTACTTTTTAAACTTTACAATAACACGTTTTGACGTATCTGTGTATATGACTGTGTGCTTGGAAATTAAGCAATATGTAAGGAACATATGAAAAAAACCCGTAACGCGTACATATTTTGCTAATTAAGTGCCTTGCAATCACTTAGTTTTTACAATCACGTATATAATTATTATCATATTTCCTTTGTTTATGTTTGCATGTGCTGACTTGCTTGTCGACGTGTGTTTTTACAGTTGTCGTTAATTTCTTTGAGTGTCGAAACTTAGCACGCGCGCTACTCGTAAGTTAATGAACTAAGCAAACTGGGCGTGGATTAATTGCGATGACCATGACGATGATCAAACGCTTAGCTGTGCTGGTCAAAAGAAGTGTCGCTAGCTCAATCTGTAGTGTAGTGTATCGATCTCCAATGTGTTTTGCATGTGTTTAGATTTGTTATAATCGTAGGCACTGTAATAATTATAGCTGTAAGCACTCTAAAGTTGCGAGTGTATGTACTGTAATTGTTGGTTCTGAGGAAAGCGTATCGTCGTTTTCGGTGATGTCAAATTTATATTTTAGTGTATTCATCACCTTCACTACAAAATCAAAATGTTGTATTACATCAGGGTAAATGTCATGGTTGATTTACCAATTTAACCACCACTGCTACCAAATAAAGTCATAATCTTAAATTGTCACGACACTGCACGCCACCATTCTCTCACAAATGTAGACAACGACAGCTTCATGGTCAACATTTATTATACATATAATAATACAAATAATAATGAAATAAAATAGGATAGCGTAATATACTACTAAGTACTATATTTATCCAGCAACTCTACGGTCATCCACCTTTCAAAGTCTACTCTCTTGTCATCCGACAACCACAACCAATATATATCATTCTAGCTCTGACCTTTCACCCACTCTTCCCGATCACAGACAACACGTGAAAAGTACAAAAAATACATAACATATCTACAACACTGACATAATCAAATACATCATTCAAGTTAAAGATACAACTCTAGTCAAGCTAAAAGCTTAGTGTTACAGATCAATACAGAAAGGCTGTAGAAAAAGAGATTGAGGAACTATTACAAATTGGCATGATAAGACCATCTCATTCTCAGTATGCATTCCCTATAGTCATAGTCAAAATGAAGAGTGGAAAAATACGTCTCTGTTGTGACTACAGAAAGTTTAATCAAATTACTGAAGTAGACAGACATCCTTTACCTAACATTGAAGATTTCATAAACAAATTTCTCAGGCTCACATATTTTTCCATTTTATTCTAACAAGAAGCTGTTGACAGATAGAAATGGAAGAGTCATCTAAAACTTACACTGCTTCCCTTACACATCACGGTTTCTTTGAGTGGAATATAATGCGATTTTGGCTGGTGAACAGCAGTGCTTTCTCAAAAAATGATGAATAAGTTATTACACAATGTTCCCCATATTAATCATTATGTGGACGACATCTGCATTTTTTTCTCAAGACTGGTTATAACACATTAATGCCCTAAAGCATTTGCTTTAAATTCTTATAGACACTGGCACCAGAAAATTAGAGATAGATATATCCCACATTATTTTTTAGGCTTTTATAATGGTCAATGTAAGATAACTCCGACTGAAACAATTTAAATAAAAGTTTGAGACATTGAAGTCCCTAAGAAAAAGAAAGAAGTCAGGTTAGTTATTGGCCTCTGTAGTTTCTTTAGACAATAATTTCCCAATTTCGCTTCCATCATAGCATCCCTGGTAATTTAACTAATGAGACGATGCGATTGATTGAATGATAATTGTCAGAGAGACCGTAATAAAATTATAACATGTTTTAAAACTCCCCTCTATCGGTATGTCTGATGATTTTCAAAAAAAAAACAATTCATATTAGCCACAGATGCATCAAAAAAATTATTGGTGCTTGTCTCCTACAAAGCCACAATAATGTACAAAACTCATCCTATATTTAATCACAAAACTATATGACGCTGAAAAGAAGTACTCTGTTATTAAGCTAGAGTGCTTAGCACTTGTATGGTCAATTACACAACTGCACAAATATATACTGGGTACTGAGTTCACCGTCTTAATTGAACACAAAGCCCTATTGAACTTTCATATCAAGAGCATTAACAAAGCTAAACCGACTAGATGGTTTTTACTACTACAAGAATATTCCTTTAACATTTAATCCATCAAAGGAAATAATAATCAAATTCCTGATATTTGTCTAGACTATATAGAACATGTTAATAAACAAAAATATTTAATCTTAAAGTAATTGTATGTCATGTAATAATAGTTGTTTTTTTTTCTCTGAACTTATTCACATTTGATTTTTTTTCTTTTATGTCTGATGTTATTCAACATAATGTGTACACTTCTATGCATTATAAGTATGTACAATTCCATGATTTTTTGATTTTTTATTTATTCAATATTAATTTCTATTTGGATGCTTCATATTTTGTTAACAAATTGTTTCATTATTTCCTTATTTTAATATATGAAAAGACTATTGTAACTTAGAAGGACACTTTTACTTACACATGTATGTATATAAAGTATTAAAAATTGTAAAAAGTTTTAGATGAAGAAGGAAGGTGTAAAGATAGCTTTAAATATTTATCTCTGCAACTTTACAACCAATGATAAGTTGGTAAATTTCAGTTAGTTAGTTCGAAAATTCATACGGCCAGGGTCACATTTATATATTTAGATCAATTAAAAGTTCAAGGTTAAATCTTAGTTAGTACATTTAGGTCAACAGTCGGATGATGTAGTTTATAGTGATCCAAGTCTAAAAGGAGTTGGATAAGTTAGATCTATCAGACATCGCCTTTGTTGTAAAATAGGAGTAACACTATCTTTTTAGCCAATCAGAAGAACTGGGGTCCTAGCATCAAGGGACGGTTTAATAAGCTAATATAATGAGATGTAAGTTAGTTTTAAGAAGAGAGGAGAGACAATAGACCAGAGACCGATGACAGAAAATTAGGACAGAAATTGAAGAAACGGTTAGAAATAGGAGCTAGTTAATATGATTTGAAGCATAGACAAAGAAATGTATTATTGTAGAGCTGTGTTTATATTATAGTTTACTTTTTTAGTCTACACATCTTTTGGGACAGTGTAGAAGCAGTTAGGTTTGATTTATGTGTTAATGATTTATCTTTGTGTGAAGTCGAAAATAAAGAATTTGAATCGTGATTGACTCGTCTACATTGATTGATTGAATGTGACAGTAAATGACACGCAGTAAACACCTCGAGAGAACGCCTAAAATTAAACATAAAAATAGAAACGCTGCATGAAGTTTCTGTACCAGACATAAATAAATTCACTTAAAACCCTTAACTTTATAAAACTAATAACGTTACAGATATGATACATCGTCATAAGGTCAACAGGATAACTCGGAACTTACTTTCAATATTTTAAATGCAATTTCAACGTTTGATCTATATTAGCTTGTGTGTATTTTAATATTGTATTAGGTGTAATTAAATAATAGCATAGGTGTAATTAGATATTAGGATGGATGTAATTAGATATTAGGATGGATGTATTTAGATATAAGGAGGGATGTAATTAGATATAAGGATGGATGTAATTAGATATTAGGATGGATGTAATTAGATATTAGGATGGATGTAATTAGATATTAGCATGGGTAAAACAATCGAGATGGGCGTGGGGGTTTAAAAACTTCATTTACCACAAATAATTTCTTCCCACTTCCACCCCCGCAAAGCAACCATGATTTTTTTTTGTTTAAATCAACCAATATATCATGGTAATATTTTTTTTAAATCTCCGCAACAGCGACATACGCTTTATATATTTTCTAAAATGTTTATTTTTCAGAATATTTTACAATCATATATATTTTTCACGTAAATAAAAGTTCAATTATCTAAATATTTTACCCGTTCAGTTCGTTTTTTTTTCAAGGTGATGGTATGGAAGGTTAAGGTTTTATTGAACAAAGGGAGGTAATCACCGATTAATTAAACAAATAAAGTTTTTTTCTTTGATGTGGTGAAAGAAATTTTCATTCTTCAATTCCCTTTCCCCTTACCCCTAGCATGTTAAGTAAATTTAATAAAAAATATCAAAATAGACTTTTATTTAAAAATTGTAGGTGGCATTTTCCAATTTCTATGTAGGCCTACAACAACAGCAGAAAACGCACATTTGTTTGGCGATAGACGCGTCTACTCTCTGAGCTAACCACGTCTCACATTTCAAAATGTACCCGAAATGTCTCCCTGTATTCTAGACAATCTATAGATTTTTAGATTCTTGTTGTATATATCAGATAAATGAATATGTTTAAATATATGTATATATATATATAAATATATATATATATATATATATATATATATATATATATATATATATATTAGAGAGCAGCACGGAAGTCAAAATCACACCCAGTCCCACCCGCTCCAATAAGAAATTACCCCCAGTCCCACCCGCTCCCGCAAAAAATTGTATATTATAACTCATAAATAATGGTTTAAAAATTTGTAGAAATCCTCTCGAAAAAATATATTAAAAACATTTAAGATAATAATTAAAAATAAACAGTTCTACAGTTTAAGTCCATGTAAAAATAAGAGGCCAATAACACTTTCTGGAGATTTTTTTCTTTCTCCACAATATTACCCAAATGCCTTGAAACAGTTGTGACACAAGGCAAAATCTCATTAACAGTAATATTCCCATATTTGCACCAATGCTTATCAACTTTGCAGCCCATTCTTAGAAACCACAGCCTTCGACAAATAAAAAGGGCATGATGTCTTTAGCGCACATTGAAAAAATGTTTTTTTAAGATTTCTGATTTAACCTGAACTGGAACCTGTTTAACAATCTTCTCTTGACTTGGAATGAAGCTAGTCATTTATGTAATTTTTGGAACTGGTGATCTGTTTTTTACAAAATTCGAGATGCGTCCATAGATCATTCGTATCGTCGCGTGCCTTCCAAGTTATAATGGTATCCCATCTTGTATATACCGCGAATGGCACATCCTCACCATCCAAGCGCAAACCACTAAAACTTTCCCAAATTTTGCTATTATCACCTTTATTTATGTAAAACTGAATACGCTCGCTTTTTGCGTAAACTAACTTTTGAATGTTTGCTTTATTATTCATTATTAGAAAATTTAAAAATAGAATTAGAGAAGTAAAAAACATTCAGATTTACATTTAAATTTAACGAATGGAAAATCACTTTAAAATATAATAAACTACGCATGCGCATTAAAAGATTAAAAACGCAGTCAAAGCGAAGATTATAAAGAAGGAATCACTTTTTAAAGAAATTTCAATAGCAATCATATCCCAAGTCCGCGAGAGTCCCACTCAAACAAAACCCAAACCCACGGGACTGCTGATAAATTTATTTCCAATCCCAATCCCGTGCAGCTCTCTAATATATATATAAATAGATTAAGTAATAGAAATATATGTACTATTTGTACTTGTTTAAACAGATCAACAATCCTTATCTGTGAATGGATGGTTTGCCTGATCATTTTCCACTTCGAACAAGCCTTCTTTAAGTCTAGTAACTAGTTGTTCCCTGTTACCGGCTGTAGGCAAATCTCTCTCTCTCTCTCTCTCTCTCTCTCTCTCTCTCTCCCTCTCTCTCTCTCTTCTTTTAATTCTTTAACTAAAATTCCATGTGTTTTATTCCAGCCATTCTACAGAATGTATCTACTTCAGACAGCAGTGTTAAATGCTCTCCCTGTTAAATTACTGAAACACAGGCTTGGGTCTCATAAAGATTATTTAATGATTATAAACAATAAACAAATAATAATGCCCACTGTTCTTGCCAGCTTCGTTATTCTCTCTTCTCTCTATCTCTTCTTACTACGTCAACACGCTCATACCGTCACCGCATTTAATTATAAATTATATGGTGCGCTGATATAGGGAATTCCCATATACTACCAAGGGCGATCAGCGAGATCTAACACTATGAGCAGAATTGATGAAGACATACTTTTCAGGCATGACCATAGAATTGAACGCAAATTGTAATGAAAAGTAGAGACACAATTTTGGCAAAGAAGGAACATCGAGCTCAAAAAACGAAAAAATATTTGCTTGAAAGACTTGCACAATAAAAGAAAACAGATATGTATTAGAGTAGCCCAAAATTATATGATCAAAAATAAAGTTTCTCACATCTAACGGGGCACCCTCTTGTTGAGTTCCATTTGTCTTACTTAGTAACTGACAACAATTTCAGCTTCCTACTGCTATTGGAAGGGAATGCTCAAGAGCTACAAAGTTTTGCAATAAAAATAAAAAAACGCATTGTCGTTGAATTTTTTTTTTTTTTTTTTCAAATCATACCATTACTGTAATGTAACTGTTAAGTAACGAAAATGTCAACTTAAGATGTAAATTGTAGAGTGTTGAAGAGTCAGAGTACATTGTCTAAATATTGTCTACACCAAAACAGCACAGATGGCAGACTTCTTTGTAGTTTGTGTAGGGATGACTTTTCTGTTGGCTTCAAAAACTTGCAAAATAAATTTCTTTTCGTCCTCGTTTTTTGTCAGCAGTCTATTATATTCCTTAAAATGTTTAACTCCACGTTCTGCAGTATCGTTGACCACACGCAAGTCGTAAATGCGCTGCTTATCCATCTGGTATTCAATATTATCATTCCATTGTTCTGGATGAAGAACTAGAAACGAGTTGCCTATGTGTAGCTTTGTAAGCAGGTTCTGTGAACGCCTTGTGGAAAAGTGATCAAGCTGACGCCTTCAATTTGGAGCAATGATGGATCACCTCGAACATGTCGCTCACTAAGTTCTATTCCAAAACCTGTTATTGTTTTCTGTTTCTCAATTGGTGACACTTCATCGGAAAAACAATGTCCGGCTAACAGTGTCATCAGACAGATACCACACGAGATTCTAGAGAATTTTTTTGTGCTACAATACTGATCTCGTGATCAACAGACTGATGTTTCTGCAGGTCCTTCCAGAGCAAAAGATCTCCAGGTGCTTGCGCTGCACAGGGTGCTTGAATTCAGAACTGTGTGTACAACAAGGTTCCAAACTGTAAAAATCGTTTGAGTTAGCTTTCTTCCTTGGATGTAACACTGGAACATTTCTTTCTGATAACAAAAGATGCAAATTTAATGGCTATGATCAGCTTAGCCACCCACATAGCATGATGTACAGGGCATGGCGTTCTCCAGTAAATGGTTTTTGGTGGATCTTCTAAAATGATAATTGTCAGTTCAATAATATCTTCATAATCATCTCTGGCCTGGGACTTCAAGTCAACGAAATTTGTCAGGAAGCTCACAATTTTTTCGCGCAAAACATCAGTGCTTGAAAGAAGTACCAACTTACTATAGTTGTCAAGCTTTATGCGTCCCCAAACTTCTTTAAATCTTTTGAAGATAGGTATGTTTGGTGAGTTAGAAGGACCGCAATACAAACTGAAAGCCTTTGCCAATTCCAGTTCAAGAACATGATGACGACATGCCAGCCATAATAGTTCTCGACCAATACGATTCTCAAGCAGTACACAAGCTTCATTGAAACGACCAGTGTTTACAGAAGTGGTGTCGAAGCTCATAGCCTGGGTGTTTTCTATCAGTGCCCATCGTTCTAACTAAACATAAATAGCATCAGCAGCATTCTGTCCTGTCCCTGATGTTAGTTTAGGGACACCAGGTAATTTTTCACTGCCATCACCAGAAACCAGCACCGGCAAGAATTCAACTTCTCCAAGACCCAGGATTTCAGGTAAGATTTTCCCATCCCAGTGTAAAATTACAGGATAGTCAGGCTCGAATGAAACATTTATATCTACTGCTTGTTTACACCTGACTATCTTTCTGGCTCTTTGTATGGTGCTTCGTAAAACTGTCAAAGATAAAGGATTATGTTCCAGCGCTGCAGCAATAGGAATCATTAATAGCAAAGCTTCACGATCAGATGTTTGGTTGCGATCCAAGGCCCTGGTGACATGCTTATTGAACAAGGAAGTACGATACTAAATCTCCGTCTTGTTTGACCGTTTTTAAGTTGAGCTTGGACTTGGTTCATATTCATCTAGGACTTCAAATTTATTGGATGATTCACAGCTCTCTGTTTCATTTTCACCTGATTCACCTTCTATAGTTTGTTTATGTCTTTTTTCCTCTTTCTGTTTCTGTTGTTTGTGATGGACTGGCTCCTGCTGTGCTGCCATCTCTTTATCTTCATGTCACAGATGGGTTAACTCTAGACATTATAAAATAAAGGTAGACGTGGTCGACGGTCAAAATTGTTTTTATTGATGAACATAATAGAATGAAAGGAATACAAATGAATATATATATATATATATATATATATATATATATATATATATATATATATATATATAATCCAGTGAAGTAATATAAATTAGGCCAACACACTAAACTTTAAGTTCAAATATCCAGACTCTGAATTCACAACATATTATCCCCATATGAAAATATCACACTCCACCTTAGAAGTAAAGGTAGGTCCTCTCACCTCGAGAGACCTGTGTACACTGCTACAATTTCTCCTTATTCTCCTTTCTCCACCTGGACATTCACTCACTTCCATCTCACTATTTATTTCACAAACACACTGAGTTCATGCACAGCTCAGTCACACACACAACACACAAAACACATCCATGACATCTCCCCCATCTCTTCAAAAAAATGTTACATACATAACTAATACATGATTACTAATAATATTCAATAGTCTACATAAGATAAAACATTTGCAAATTTATCCGACTATGTTCAAAATGATAAAGTGTCACAAGCAATATCTACAAGTTTCAAACAACAATTGTCAACATTGGGGCTCAAGAAAAAAAAACATTTTGATGATCATATAAAATAATCCGATAGTCTTTGTTCAGAAAAAACATCATGATCATATAAAATAATCCGCTAGTCTTTGTTCAGAACTCGTTCCCAAACAATTAATAGTCTCGACAACATATCAGGAATATGATTGTCCTGTCCTTTTATGTAGACAATTTTAAATTTGTAATCAGACAAAAGAAGTTTCCATCTGACTATTCTGGAATTATTTATTTTGTCTGTCATTTGCAGGAGGGGTTTGTGATAAACATGAATCACGAACTCATTCCCCAGAAGATATTTTTGTAACTTCAAGACATTCCATGTTATTGCCAAAGCCTCTAGTTCAATAACAGAGTAATTCAACTCAGCTTTACTCAGCATCCTGCTAACAAACTTTATAGGTCTTGGAATGGAATCCTCTAATTGTTGTAATGCACCCCCGATACCTTTTGTACTAGCATCAGTCGCCACTATCAGCTTTTTATTAAAATCTATAGTTGAAAGTACAACGTTATTGCTAAAGTTTGCCTTTATCATGTTGAAGGTGTCTTGGCATTTATCAGTCCAGATTATTTTGTTGGGCATAGTCTTTTTTGTTAGAGATACCAATGGCTCTACCAGTTGTGTGAAGTTTGGGAAAAAATTTCTGTAGGAATTGCATAATCCAAGCAAACTTCGAACGTGTTTTTTTGTATGTGGTATTTCAATGTGCAAAATCTTTTGCATTATTTGAGAAGTTGGTCTGTAGGATTTGTTTGAGATTTGATATCCCAAAAAGTCTAGTTTATAATATCCTATTTTGATTTTTTCTGGAGCTATATGTAGACAATTGTCTTTGAGAATATTGAATAAGGTTCTTAAAACACTTATATGCTCCTCCCAGGTTTCAGTGTGAACACAAATGTCATCAACATAGTGTGTGACATTGTTTATATCTTGTAACAACTTGATCATCATTATGGAAAAGGTGGCTGTGGCATTGACTAAGCCAAATGACATTCTCGTCCATTCGTAAAAACCATTGTGAGTCCTGAAGGCTGTTAAATGTATGCTTTCTTCTTCCATGGGAATCTGCCAAAATCCTCTCTCTAAGTCAAAGTGAGAATATATTTTTGATTGAGATATTTTGAGTACTTGATCCTCAGTATTCGGCAGTGGTTGTCTATCAATAATAGTTAATTCATTTAATTTTCTGTAATCGCAGCATATTCTCAATTTTCCATCTTTCTTTTTTACAATGACCATAGGTGACACATAACTGGAGCTAGAAGGTCTAATTAGTACTTTAGTCAACATATGTTTTATTTCATCATCAATGTGTTCCCTGTATTTAAACGGAACATCATATAGAACAGGTTTGAACATTTCATTTGACATTAATCTGATTTTGTGTTCAATAATATTGGTACAACCAGGTTCATTAGATATTATCTGTGTATACTCATTCAACAAATCTATCAATTTCGATTTAATAGATTCTGGAAGTTCATTGTTTATATTTATTTTGGATAAATCAAAGTTGGCTTCACGATTCAATGTGGGAATTGATTTCTCATCTTGTTCATCCACACTGATGTTGGCGAATAAATGATTTAGTGAATGTTCATCATCAATGAAGTTGAGGTTATTATGTGTATTTATTTCTGGGCTGAGTATGTTGATGTTTTCATCATTAACAGCAACATTGGCTACTTGGAGAGATGACTTATCTGGAATTTCATCATTTGCTGGTTGCAGCACTTTCCTTAGATTATCAATATGGAATTGTAAATCTTTCCCTTTTATTTTTACTACATAGGGGAGAGTTGCCCCAAATTGAACACTTAAGCAAAAGTGCTGCTAATTCATATTTTTATTAAGAGTTTTTTAATCTTTAAGGTGCCAAAAGGAAGCTATACCATTAATGCAAGAATCCACACCAAACATCTGGCATTAAGTAGTGGTCAACCTGTGATATAAGTGAAAATAGGTGACCACTGAAAATTCCATTCAAGGCAACTGGTTGCCTTGAATGGAACAGCCAGTGTCCTTAATTGGAACATCCCAAATCATTGTAGCCCTAATTGGAACAGTTAGTCAGAAGCCATAAAATAAAACTTGTTTTAAATACTTAGCAATTATAAGCCATTTTAATTGTTATTTGTAACTTTATGATAACATTACTTTTAACTGCAATCTTTTATGGTGGTTGTTCTCATATAGATAAACAAAAACAAAGATTAACACATTCTTAACTTAGTATATCATTAAAAAAACAACTGAGATTACTAACAAGCAGTCTCTACAGTAACTGCCAAAATCAACTCTACTCTACAAAGAAACCACTAAAATCAAAGTTAAACTTATGGAGACCACGATGAACTGTTGGGTCTGGTAAGAGAGTGACTATATCAACTTCATCAACATCATCAGTGGCTTGATGTTCTGGCAAGAAGTCGATGAATGTTTTTTGACGTTTACTTAGAAAATGTACTTCCCATGTCCTGTCTTGCTTTTTTGTAGTGATGTAACCAACGTGACATTTTATCTTTTTCGATGGGTAAGTGTATTTTACCAGAACCCAACTGCCTTGCTGAAGAACAGGAGCAGGTTGCATCAGTATTGTCTTACTGCATGTTGCCATTTGTTCAGATGGTTTTGACTTTTTCAATGGCTCTATCAGACGGGATGCTATCTTTTTCTTATTAGCAGGTGTTGATGCGAGTGATTTCTTGTATGGCGAGCTTGTTAGATCTGCAGCATGTGAAACTCGAGACTTTCGAGACTTTCGTTTAATAGCTTTTTTCTTCAAATCAATGACAGGCAATGGCGAAATGTCTTTAACACGAACACCTTTTGATAATGAAGTGATCAATGGAGTAGCTTCAGACATTCCCAATTGTTTTGAGTCAATGTCATCCGTTCCCTGGGTAGGTGTCCCAGGAGCACAGATTGCTGCATCTTGCTGATGTTGAATTTCAGCTTGTACGATTATAGTAACTGCAAATATAAGAATATAGGCTATTTATGTCAATAAATATAGGCTAAATACACTATAAGATGAATTAATATATCTCTTACAAGGGGGTTCACTGGAAATGGCAGGTTTCACTGTCTCAGTCACTGTTGTACTGGAAAAGGGCCTGCTTACAAAAAGATTTGTAACAGGGCTTGCTACTGGTAGCTCTACATGTAGGCCTATATCCGATTATGGAACAATCTTCACAGATGACTGTGGACTGCTGACATCAGTAAAAGCTGCAGCTAAAAAATCTGCATCAGAAAATACGTTATAATCCAGTGGCCACAGTCCAGTGGCCTTAAATCCACTGACAGTTGTGCCAACTGTAGCTGCTCTACCATAGGATTCTCCAAACAGTTCTGCGACTTGCCATGTTGTTGTTGCCTGACTGACATGTCCTCGTATCCACTTCCTCATTGCATCATCATAGTATCTTGCTAATGGTCCAAAAAAAGATACATCAAGTGGCTGAAGACGATGAGTGGTGTGAGGTGGAAGTGACATCATACGTACTCCAGAATCACGAGCAAGCTCAATAGCAGCAATATTTTTGGCATGAGTAACATGGCCATCAAGAATTAGCACAACTTTTGAGTCTTTTGTTGGCTTGACTGTGTGGATGAAATGCTTCAGCCATTCCACAAACCCTTCATTGCTCATCCACCCCTTCTCGTGAGTGCTGAATACAGTTCCAGCAGGTGCTCCATGTGTCATCTCAAATCTCATGCGTTTCCGTTTGTATATTAGCATAGGTGGTAAATACCATCCAGTCGCTGAAATGCAAACAACACAAGTAACTGACTCACCCCGTTCATTACTAGTCATAACCCCAACCCGTCGTTTGACTCTCTGTGCAAGTACTTTTGATTGTCCATCTTGGACGGTGGACAAGCTGGTTTCATCCATGTTAAACAGTTTGTCCGGTGTTAACTTTTCTTCATCATAAACACGTTCTAGCAACTTAAAGAATGAGTGCACTCGTTCTCTGTTAAAGCCTTGAGCTCGGGCCATTGATGTTCCTTCTGGCTCTCGTAATGTCAGCTCAGGATGCCTTTTCATGAACCCATAGTACCATTTTTTACCTGCCAGTTTTTCTTCTTTGTTAAAACAGTGTTGCAAAGCATTAGCCTCTGCCAGATCAAAGGCCAGACGTCTTAGATCATCAATGCGTAAACCATAATACATTGCTTCAAGAGAAAGACAATGATTTACTAATTCTCTTTCTTGTTCTTCTGTAAAAACACATTCATGTCCATGTTGTTTAACATTGCCATTGGCAAATTTATTTTTCCTTGTCACATGACGCGACAGTGTCGACTTTGGGAGGCCATAAGTTTCTGCTGCCTTGTTAGGGCCCATGTCACCCCGCTGCACCGCAGAAACAGCCCGATCCAAATCTTCTGAACTTCATTTACCGCAGACACGCTTCATCTGAGAAATAAAAATAGCATAGTATTTTACTTTTTACAGAGAATGATCCGGAGATTATATTACTCTAGATATTTTATATCGCCTAGGCTACGAACACTCATATTTTAATTAGTTCCCTGTTCCCTGATTGGAACACATGGCACATTTTGTTCCAATCAAGGCAACATCACTGTTCCAATCAGGGCAACTATGACCTACTTTTGTTTGCCATCGTGTAGTTCAGACACTGATCAACAAACTCCTATTATCGCTCACAGACTGACAAGAAGTATCAACAAGCATTGTGTAACACAAATATAGTTTGTTTATTTATTAAGGTTGCTTACCTTTGCACTCGCTACTTTGGTTGTCCAAAGATAGATGAACCTTCGCCGAAACCTGTTTCCTTCGATATCTTTAAACAAAATTACAAAATAACAACTGTTACTCGCTCACTTGATAATATCCGGTACGAACCGCACTACTAACGTTGAACAAATCGACAATAATGTATTTATGCGCCGATAATTCAGTGTTCCGTTTAAGGCACTGTTCCATTTGGGGCAACTCTCCCCTAATTGACTTCAGTTGTTTTTTTTATGATTTCATATGTACTATCAAAGTGTCCTTTCTCAGGTAACTTTACAAATACAGAATCACCAGGTTGTAGTGTTCTCAGGAATCTATGTTTATTCTTTATTTTGTGGTGGTGAGTATTGTTTCTAGATAAATTTTCCTGTGCCAGCTTATTGGCATAAATTATATTTCTTCTGGTGTCATTAACTAACTCGTGTGGTGATAAATTGTTTTCGTCTTTTTCACATATGCTCTCCTTGAATAGAGTAAATGGTCCTTTGGGTTTCGAACCAAACATGAGTTCGAAGGGTGCGAATCCAGTCGATTCGTGACGGATTTCTCTATAGGCGAAAATTATCAACTGTAAGAAGTTATCCCAGTCTTGTCCATGTTCCTCCATTATTTTTCTTAGCATTCTCTTAATGGTCTGGTTGGCACGCTCAACAGCTCCATTTGCTTGAGGTCTATATCTCGCTGAATATGTCAGTGTTATTTTTAGCATACTCATGAAAGAATGAGTCATGTGTGCCTGGAATTGTGATCCATTGCCAGATAGAATAATGGATGGGAAGCCGAATCTAGTGAATATATCCAGTAAGGCTTTACATACAGATTCCGCTGTAACTTCTTGTAGTGGTGTGGCTTCAATCCATCTCGTTGCGAAGTCTATTGTTGTCAAAATGTATCTATGCTTCTTTTTGGACATTACTGTTAGTGGTCCAATGATGTCAATAGCGATTTTATTGAAGGGCACTGAAGATGTGTCCATCTTTAACAAAGGTGCAGTATGTTTAGGGCCAATGTTGTTGTGTTTTTGACAAATTAAACACGATTTTATAAACAGTTTTATGTCTTTAAGTAGTTTTGGCCAGTAGAATGTTGCTCTAATTCTGTGAAGAGTCTTTTTAGGACCCAAGTGACCTGATAATGGAGTCGAGTGTGCTTCTTTTAATATTTTCTGTCGTATGATTGAAGATATCATGATTTGATTAACACTGGTGTGTTAATTTTTAAATTTTCTGAACAGTACGTTGTCTTTCAAAAAATATGTTACTTGTTTATTATTATTATCAGTGTCTTTAACCTGTTGAAAATATTGTTCTAAGGATTTATCCTCCTTCTGTAATTTGATCAGTAGTTCTTTGTTTATGTCCATCATGACTGTTTGGCTGATATCACAATTTATTATTTTGATATTCTCATTGTTCATTTTGTCAGTTGCGGATCTAGTCAAAACATTCATATGACTGGTCTCAATTTGTGACATTGAGGTTTTGTTGCTCAATTTATTTTTCAAATTATGTTTCAATTGTTCATAGTTGTTTATGTTCGTGAAAGCAATGTTTTGAGCTTTCTTATGTCCTTGAAGTTTTTTGATGATATAAGCTGATCTATCTTTGTTAGGAATGTCAATTTGATTAGCTATTGTATCCAATTTTTATATATAATCAATTATGTCTTCTGTGCCATTCCAGTTGTATAGGTTGTTAAATGAGGCACATACATCAGGGTCTGGTTCTTTATTTGGATTTAGATCTATTAAATATTTCTGTACTCTTTCACCTTTTTCCTTAAGCCATGCTTTGAATAATGCGTTAGAGTTGTCTGGTTTCGCATTTGGTATATTCCCAACTATTAAACTGGCTACAGGTGATGATAGAACTAAGGCATTGATTTTTCCGGAAATCCAGGGAGTGTCTATTATAGCAGTACGACATATGACTTTCTGACCATCTCCTAACTTTATGTGTTCAAGTTTATCAGTCATTTGATCTCTATGAACTAATTTCATATCAACTATCACCGTTGTGCAACCGGAGTCACGCAAACACATTACAGGATTGTTGTTTACGAAACATGGATAAAAGATCAAGTTGCCCTTGTTGTCAAGCATGGTGGCGACTGTATTTTCATAAATCTGTCTGTTGTAACTGCGGCCTCTTTCTATGCGGTTTTTTTGTGGGCTGACATTAGGTGATTGTCTTTTCTGACTTTGATATTGTCTCATTCTGTGATCATTATATTGAGATCTATGCCTATATCTGTTGTAATTTGATGCATGATTATAATTCTTTCTATACCCGCAGTAATATTGTATATGTCCAGGCTGACGACATATATAACATAATTCTGTAGATCTGGTGGGTAGGCTATTGAATCTTCGTTGGTTTTTTTGTATGGATTTGAAAGATTTTTGTTCAATACCAAACAAAGGGATGTCGTTGTTGCTGTCTTTGAAGTCTCACATGGCACTTATCAGCTGCTGTTTAGTATGTACTTTATGCTGTTTTATGAAGCTGTATAGTTGAGGACTACATTGAGTTAATATTTTATCTACCAAGAATAATTCAATAATCTGTTGAGCATTTTCTCCATCTATGCCTGACATTTTTATCCAATTTATTAAGTGGGCCTCAATGGTGTTGATAAATGCTTGAGGATGTTCATTAGGCTTCATTACAGAGTTGTGGAATTGGTTTCTATAGTGCTCCTCTGTTTTATTATAGTGCTGAAGCAAGTATTTTTTTACCATTTCATAGTTGCTTGCGTCTTCGCCTTTAATGTTGTTAAGGGCTGTTTGCGCTTCATTTGTCACAGATTCATATAGATAAACTATCCATTCACTTTTATTGATATTTTTAAATGCTAATAGCGTCTCCTTGATAGAGAAAAAACTGTCGATGTCTCCATGCACAGCTCAGTCACACACATAACACACAAAACACATCCATGACACTTCACCAATCATGAAAATTATATTTGTTGATTTTCCGTCTGCACAATGTTCATAAAAACAACAGGAAGTCATGTATCTAAAATGAGAACTAGGTCAGCATGAAATAGTTCATAAGTGTGGAAAAACGTTGTACTTCCACCAGTCAACAAAATCGAGTAAAATGACGTAAAATGTAAAATAACGAGGCCTGTGAGCATCCCCTTCTACTAGGAATTTAGTTGTAAAATTATAACAGTATACTACCTAAGGCAAAAGGAACTTAAAAAAGGGTGCCCCGGTATGTGGCACGAAGTTGGATTTTTGGGCCACCCTAATATATATATATATATATATATATATATATATATATATATATATATATATATAAATTATATATATATATATATATATATATATATATATATATATATATATATAATTTCAGAAGCAATTTTCATCCACAACAGCCTGTTAAACCTCCAACACCTGAAACAAGACAATGTAGGTTTAATTAAACTACACATGTGTTTTAAACATATTCTTCTTTTTCTTATTTCAACAACTTTAACATTTAGTCTTAAAGTTTAAAAGGACAGATAGGAACACGTTTAATATTTTCAACCACTGACCAGAATATTTAAATGTCAAAATGATACTCACTTTATTATTATTGATACTATATTATTATAGAATGATACAATTTAATATAAAATCTCATGTAATTATCTGTGAATACTATTTTCAGCATCAACGCAGACAGATCCAATGGTAATAATTTTCTAAATTTTACATAGATAGCCCAATGCTTGGTTACAAAAATAAAAACCTTTATAAATATAAATAATCACAGTGATATATGTATAGAGTAAATAATGTATTAAATAGCTCTATACATCAATTTTACTTTGAGCAATGCAATATTATTTATGAAGTTTTCGGCATATTAATAACGTTTTATTTTTTTGCCAGGAAAATCAAGAAACCAAAACCAAGTAAGTAACCTAATTGTCTCATTTTTTGTTTCATTCGATACTAGTAAAGTAAATCATGGAACCTTGACCGTCGAGTAGGCACGCAGTTGAAGTGGAAAATGGTGATATATATATATATATATATATATATATATATATATATATATATATATATATATATTTGAACGCGTTAACAATCAATCTATATACAAAAATGTCATCTCTATGTTCTAGAAGTGGCTCTAAAGGACATAAACAGATTATTAAAGCCAAAACACATAATAAAGTTCATATGTTATATCGTTCATACCAAAGAAATTAATCCTCATTATGTGTACGCAATCTTAATAAAAAAACAAACATCGAAGATTAAACTCTGAATCTAACATCCAACTCAACTATTTATAGATTGCGGACACAACACCTTATTATTGATAAATCTGAATTAATTATTAAAGTTTTAATGGACTCTTTTCCAAACAGTTCTTCATTCAATAATTTATCATGTTCAATATGGCGTATGTTAAAAAAGAGAGACGCGAGTGAGTGTCTGCAAGTTAAGAGATACGCTACATGTTTAGCAGTATATCTAAACAACTGAGAATGAACTAATAAAATATTGCCAACCCGGCAGTGCCGAAACTATAAATTGTGTGGTCTGGGGGCATAACCTCTTTTAATGGCCCTGCTATTGGACATTTGACGTCATGGAATGAGACAAAATACTCAATATTTAATATTAAAACAAATTTTGTGGCCTTACTCAAACTAGGTCCCAGGGAGATAAAATCATTGTGTAACTGTTATCTGACTTTTAATTGAACCAAAATAGTCCATTAATCCAGTTTAGCCTTTTCGTGGATCCTTGCATTTTAACATGAGTAAATGCACTTAAAATTTCAGGTAAAAAACACTGGGAGTTACCTTCAAGGTGGGGACCGGGGAGACTTCGAATTAGGACCCCCCTATACTCACCCTTGGCACGTGTCAGTGAGAAACCTCCATCATACATGGGTTAGATTGTGTTGCCTACTTTGTGTAAGGCGCTACTCAAATTCAACCCTTACAAAATTTATTCATGTGACGTAATAATAAAAAAAAAATGTGACGTGATTTGTGGTTAATGGTAAAGGGAGATATTACATCATGGACATCTTAAGAAAATGTCATATGCATAATATTGCTCTCTCGGCAATCTTTGGTCTGTCAAGCCACCCCGTGTCTGTACACGAGCTCGTGTCTGTCACGCAAGAGAGTCTGTCACACAAGATGGCGGCATACAACATACAATAGTGACGCAAACATTTACGTTATGCTACTAAACAGGCATGATAAGTCTCCCAACTGGCCGGCCGAGTAGGATGTCATCTACTCGGCTGCTATTAATGACATTGGACCAGCCAAATGTAAAGTGACGAGGTGACGAAGCACCCTACACTTATACATACGGCATGAAAGATTGCGAAAGCCTAACGGCATTCACAAGATATAAATATTTTCGACCGTCACGATCTTTACCATGTGCCAATGAAAGCTATATTAAAATATGTATCATAAGAAATCAAGATTATTTTATTTTACGCCGCCATTGCCATCATGATAAGGTGTAGTGTGCCTACCACACTAGCACTGTTGGCGGTGCTGACGCATGTCTGCCATGCCCACAGAGCGGCGGGTTGATTGTGCCGCTATCATCTGCCGTGATGGCAGAGAAGAGAGTTATAAAGCTTTTCCGAAATGGCTAGATCAGCAGGGTTTGTTTACTGCTGTTTGACCAGAATGGCAAGGCAAGTTTTTTTTCTGCCAATCGGACAGAGGGGAGGGAGTCATGTGCCTTATTGCCAGCCCGAAAAAGTTGGTTATGCAGGTATGCTTGAGTGGGACAGAGTGGAAGGGTGTTGTGTGCCAACCACATCCATCACAACTGCTAGCTGTGAATACTACGGTCTTGGATATCCCCCCCCTTTTTTTTCCTAAGAGAACGTCAATGATCTATTCCTCGTAGGTCCTGGTATGTCACTCAGGCCAGGATGGAGAGATCAAAAGATAAGTGCCTAACTAATCATACTCTCCACAATAACATGTCTACCGATAAAATTGTATATGTATATGTCACAATAATGTAATATACATATGGTGTTCAATTTGTTATTAAATGAGAAGCGATTTTATGAGAAATATCCACAGAAAGCGTTCAATTAATATTTTGTATTAATTTCCACAATCTAAATTTTATAGCAAACGAATTTTGTATTATAGATATCTCAAGATAATGCAATATTTATATTGTTCTCTTTTTTCATTATTTCTAAAATAATAAAAAAAAAAGATTTTTTGGGGCCCGGGGGTACTTTCGAAATCGGAACCTCTTTCACACACTCTATGTGTGAAGCACATATCATTAATGGGTTATTTTGCATTGGCAACATTGTGTACGGCGCTACTCAAATTCAACACTCATACAATTCATTCACGTCATAGTAAAAAAATGAAAACAAAAATGTGACGTATTATGTACTAAAACATTTAATCATGTTATTTAAGATTTTACATTTAATGTGTATCACAATGGGCTATAACGTTATTGATTAAATTTTGGGTGTAAGCTCTTACTATTGAGAAACATTGTTGCGCGTCTTTCCGTTCATCCTCATAACTCATTTAGTTATATAACAGTTTCTTATTAAATTTACTGACATAAAAATGATTTTTTCAATTACTGATATAAATAGTATATATTATTTAATTTTATAAATACCATCTGTTCGATATACTCATAACGTTTTTTTTTCTTTTTTAAATAGAAATTAAAGTTTAGTTTTATTCATTAATCATACATCAATATCACGAATCCTAAAAATGCTTACATAAATTGAAATTTCTTTCTTTTCAGACCCGATGGTAAAGAAAAACAATTAAATGGAGATGGCCTAAATTGCGCTCTGTCTCCTTCCCAATCAGATTTATATATTCTCTTTATTTCGCTCTTTTTGTCTTAGTCTCTCCCTGTTTAGATCTTTTCTTGTCATTATCTCATTGTCATTATCTAATTGTCATTATCTCATTGTCATTATCGCATAGTCATTATGCCATTGTCATTATCTCATTGTCATTATCTAATTGTCATTATCTCATTGTCAGTATCTCATTGTCATTATCTCATTGTCATTATCATATTGTCATTATCTCATTGTCATTATCTCATTGTCATTATCTCATTGTCATTATCGCATTGTCATTATCTCATTGTCATTATCGTATAGTCATTATCTCATTGTCATTATCTCATTGTCATTATCGCATTGTCATTATCTCATTGTCATTATCTCATTGTCATTATCTCATTGTCATTATCTATTTCTGTAGATCTGTTTTTTTATTTATTTATATCGCTCACTAACTATTTTTCGACCTTCTCGTTTCATTATTCTTTCTCTACCTTTATCTCCTATATAATGTTTCGTTTGACTTTAAAAAAAAACACGGAAAAAGTGTCATGAATATATGACTTCATTTAATATTGCCTCATCGACACTAAAACTTTAAATCATTTTGAAATAATTTTGAGTGTGGGTATATATTAAGCACACAGAAAATATGCTAGAAAGTTTGCGAAGTTGTTATGAATTCTTTAGAAGTTTCTAGAAGCTTCTAGAAATACGTGGAAAACTTGAGATGGTCTCGAGAAATTTAGTAAACTCTAGACGTTTTGAATGAATTTTGAATGTTACTAAGTATATATAAAGCACACAGAAGGTTTTGAAAAGTTTTAGAAAAATCTATACAATTATAGAAGGTTTATCATAAGTTCTATGAAGCCTCAAAAAAAGGTCCCAGAAGCTTCTAGTAAAATGTTTAAAAAAAATGAGAAGTTTCAATGACATTCCTGAGAAATCTAAAAGTTTTGATCTTCCTATAAATAGCCCGCTCCAACAGTAAATTTAAAATTAGTTATAAAAATCAAGTGTTATAAAATTAAGTGTTGCGGCTACATGAATATCATGCATTTAGTTATATCTATTCGGTCGAAAACTGTTGTTCATTTAATTAGTAAAGCATTTGAAGATTTTTTGAACACGTTATTCCATCAGCAGCAAATATTTGAGTGTATACTTTCATTTACACACAATCAATAAAGTGCCCAAGAAAGATGCTATTTCTGATGTCGTGCAAATACTGGGATAAAGCGCGTATCCCTCCGGCTGAAAAAGGGCTATCATTAAAAAGTTGGAAGTACTTATTGACAAGTACCAAAAGGTTGAGAAGAATGATAAAATAGGATGAAAGGTCCAACATACATAAGAAGCTGACTTTGTTTAGCTTCACATTATCCATCTTCGACATCGCGCACATCAATGCGCACACTATGATAAGAAATAAAGATGACAGACTTGAGTTGCATGACAAGCGAACTGAACGCAAAATGTTAAGTGAGCTGAAGACAAAACATTTGCAAAGACGGAAAAGCAAGCTCAAAAAAGGAAGAAAATGTTGCTAAAAAGACTTGAACAGGAAAAGGAAAACATGTTGATGTAATTCATAACCATGATTAACTTTCAGTATATAGCAGCAGTGATTGTTAGACGGAAGACGACCACCAATTCTTTCCAGTGCCAAAAAATCGACATCAATTATGCCTAAACGACGTTACTTGAAAGCTAAGGATGTAGTTTCGTCATTGGTATCCTCTGCTCTTGTTCGCAATTGAATAAGTGCTATACAGGTAGTTCACATTTTTTTTTTGAAGAGAGTTGGTGATGCAGAAGCAAATTATATTTCTTTGTAAATGAGTAGCATTCAAAAAGTCAGAACAAACCTTAATCCAAACAAGCAGCAGATATTAAAGAAAGTTTCCCCCTCTCTGGTGTTTTCATGTTCTAGTAGCTTATCACCATGCATGGTGGATGTCTTAATTATTTCACATTATAAAGATTTATCTCTTCCGTCGTCACCTCAAGCTGACTAAGCATTAAGACGGGTCAGTTGCAGAATTTTGTATCTTCGCATCATTGATTTACATTAAAGCTTCAATTCAGTGTCCCATTTTATCAGACTCACCACTGAATGACGTGGCTTTAATCAAGCTTCTGTCTTATTACAAGAATGTTTCTTCCTCCATTTCTCTTAATGTATTGAAAACGATTGCCCGACATTTCTGGAACCTTAGTACATAACTCATCTCTCTGGTACAATTTTCTCAACATTTCTCAGTGGATGGGAAAAACAGCCGTGCTGCTTGCTTGAGGCAATTCTTGAAATAATCTTTTGATGATCAGAAAGAAGAGAGTTGCATTCGCAAATTGAATTATCATTCAGAACTTCATAATGTGGTTTTAAAGGATTGTGTGACCTGGTCATTGCCGCTCTTTTTTAGTGGTCTTCTGCTATCCGCAAATTTGCTTATGATAGATGCTTCCACCTGGCAATAAACTCCATTCTTTCATAAGGCAAAAGCAGTTAAATTATCTCTTACCAAATCAGCGGAGGAAAAGCAGTACTTGCTCCAAATTGTTGTCCAGAATTGCTAAGATTTTCCAGATATAAAAAAATACTAAATTCTACTGTACTGAAGAGATCGAAATCTAAAGACCTTCAAGACTTAGAAAGCTCAGACTAAAAAACTCTTAAAGTCTATTTTTGAACGTCGTACTAAGAACTTCTTTGCAATTTAGTCTGGTTGATGAGTCATGTAACTAGTATTACTTTACTGTTTAATTTCTACTGTGTAACATAATTATCCTTTGTATCTAAAAATTGCATTTTAAATATTGCATAATTTTCATTTAATGCAACTGCCGAATACTATAAAACAAATGAGGTAGTATTTATATGAGCCCTAATGGAGTGGAATTCGGTACATACATGTTTTAAATCCCAATGAACTAGAAAACTAAAGTGATTATGATAAAAATATAGATAGCTGGACAGATATTAGGTATATTATAAATCATACGATTAGCTTAAATATAGACATTACAAACTAATAATGAGTGAACAAATAACTTTTGATATGTATACAATTTATATCAAGATATACCAAACCCTGCTCCACCACCACAACCAGAGCCAGTTCCAACACCACCAAAAGAAGTAGATCCAGTTATACCTACACCACCAACACCACCAAAACCAGGTACGTTTATTTACCAAACTATATTTTATTTTTCATTCTAACTCGATTCTCCAAGATCCTTTATTACATCTCTTAGATTTTAATTCACGGCTGGGCTGATTTAAATATATATTTAATCGAAAATTTTCTATAATAAATTCTGCTTTTTTATAAACCAGGAGTGTTTAAGCATGATATTTGACAGCCTCTATCAAGTTTTTTTTTACACATGCTTTTTTAAAAAGCTATTAATCTAGATTTTAAAACAAGTAATTAGATATAACCTGACAACAAAAAAAGTAATTAGATATAACCTGACAACAAAAAAAGTAATTAGATATAACCTGACAACAAAAAAGTTATTAGATATAACCTGACAACAAAAAAAGTTATTAGATATAACCTGACAACAAAAAAAGTAATTAGATATAACCTGACAACAAAAAAAGTAATTAGATATAACCTGACAACAAAAAAAGTAATTAGATATAACCTGACAACAAAAAAAGTAATTCCGATTCAATACGATTTAAAACAAGCAATTAAGTCTGTTCCATTCTGGGCACTGGACGTGTTAGCGCATTTTCGTGTTATGTATCAGTACGTTTGTTAGCTTTCAGTAAATATTTGTAAATTTTGGAAATGTTTATAAATTCAATTGTGTAATGCATATATCTGTAAAAAATATTATAAAGACGTTTCTTTATATTTGAAAAAAAAATTATTTTCTCTTAAATCTAACTACAAGTGGTTTGTGGTTACTGAAATAGGACTCATAATTGAAAACATTCGAAATTGAAGTCATTTAATCGTCAAAAAACTCAATTGTTGCATAGCTCTGATACTTTCAATTAAACTCAGAACACAAGCTTACTATTTCATTTGATGAGTTTCATAATAAATCTTGGTGAAACTACGTGCTGCAGTATTTCGCACCAAATGAATGGGTTATTGAACGTACAAGGTGTAGAATGGGGCCATATATATAATATATAAGCCCCTTAGGAGCCCTGAAGCCCGGCCCTCAGAGGTCCTATCGCGAAATGAACTTTTGATGTACACATGGCAGGCCAAGACCTACAAAATGATATATACATCATGGATCTAGGACTTATTGTTGCTGAGATATAGGCGCTCCTTTATTAATATAGCTTATATTGTAAAAAACGGTACTTTCTAAGGCTCCTTTTACGGCCCTCAGAGGTCAGATCGCAAAATGGAAAAAAAATCATTTCTTGGCAGGCCAAGACCTACAAAATGATATATACATCATGGGTCTAGGACGGACAGACAGACAGACAGACAAAACGGGGACAATAGAGCATTTTTTTTCGAAAATGCTCTAAAAAATCGTTTCATAAAATATAACTAATGTGTGAAAGTATGTCCGACGTTATTTTGATTTCTATTTTAACGTGTAGGTCGTATGTATGCAAAAGTAAACAATTGTTCAAATATTGTCTATAAAATAAAAGCCGATATATTGTATTTATTGAAAACAATTGATCTTTTGTTGACAAATTACCAATAACGAATAAATTGTGCTGAAAATTGCAATATTGCAATGTAGTAAATAAGTCTACGAAATAATACAGTTCTATTACATTCAGCATACAAAAACAGATGTCAAAAACTGTATTCATTTAAAAAACCAATTCAATCTTCTGATATCCCAAAAAAAAATTGAGTCATTGGTGTTACTTTCATAATCTACATATGAAATGAACACTTTCATCTTTAAAATAATATAATGACTATAGAAAAAAGTTTCAAATAAAGTAGTGTAATATACAATGACTAAAGAATAAATTAACAATAAAATAGTCTAATATAACATGACTTTAGAATAAAGTAACAAATCATTTGTTTGCTTTTCCTTACTAGAGCCAAAACACTTTTTTTATTCCGGAATGTAAGTACTAAACAATGTTTAATTTATATCATTGTTGTGTTTTTGCTGGACAATATATTTTTACACGTGTAATTTTAAATAAAAAAAAACTCTAATTATTTATTTGCTAATTAAAATCCTAGAAAGTGCAATTTCAAGATTTTTTTTTCTATTTGTATATTTCTTAATCACAGCTCAAGGTCAAAAGGCAAAACGGTAATTAGTGTTATTCCAGAAAGTAAGTTACTTACATTTTTTTTAATAAGATTTATAAAACTTTCCAATGCGATTGATGTTCTGTTCCATTCTCGTGACTTCTGTTTTGTTTTATTCTCGTAATTGTTGTTCTGTTCCATTATCGCGACTGCTGTTCTGTTCCTTTCTCGTGAAGCTGCTCTCGTTTAAACTCGTCAAGACTCACTGTCATTCTGGAGACGTCATTGTGTAGCAAATTTCAGAAAAAAATAAGTGTAGATAATTATGTTTAAAATGTAACATCTAATAAAGAAGCAAACAAATTACCACATTAATTACAAAGAACTTAGTGTAAAAGGTAAAAAAAGGTAATGTAGTCGTTTTAAATTGATGAATTTTCAATGATATATTGATGCATTGATATTTTGTGCAAATAATCCAACTAAAATTATTATGATAAGAGATAGAGGCAATATTCTGGACTTTGCGGCTAGAAATACTTTATATATTATTTTGATCAAGCAACTCTTGCAGCATTTCTAGAAGGTCTTATATTTTTCGAACCTTGTTCACGAATTGATATCGTGCAACACAAACAAAATTACATCAGGCATTCCTGTGAAAGAGTAACAAAAGCCGTCAATGCTCGTTTTGTCGTAACAAAACACAAGATCTGTGTTCATCATGTTAGAAGCTTACCTGTGGAAAATGCCAAGAATGCCGCATCAAGAACGTTTATTGTAAAACATGCGTTGGTAGAATGGAGTACCTATCCATACAGCTAATGATAACAATGACATTATAATTATATTCACATCATTTGTTTTCATAATTATAACTATACAGCATAATTTTAATTCAGTTTTTATTGATCTTTTTTTCATCATTTCTATCATTTAACACCGGTCAAAATGATGACTAATGTACAGAATGTGATTACTTACGTTTACATTTTAAAGTATATTGTTTATAATTATATAGATATTGATTATTTTGGTTGCTACACATAATAAAAATAATTATTATAGGAAATAATTACCACTTCATTCGTTAAAGGTAGTTCAAATAATCCGTCGTTCTAGTGTTAAATTGCGATCTCTTTAGCAAGCTGAATTTCCTTTGCATCTGGAAAATTTTTGTGATGCTGTTCAACAATTTGGTGCAGGTACTGTTTTTCCTCCACTGATTTGGTGAGAGATGAGTTGACTGATGACGCCAGTGAAATTCCCCTTTCGGCACAGTCATTGACAACTATCAAGGAATAGACCACTGCTGTTGCCTTCTGAAAAGATGGATTTTGTTTCATGTAGCAAAATCTGTCATGAAAAAATTTGCGGGAAGCAGAAGAGCATTAAAGAAGAGCGGCGATGACGAGGTCACAAAATCCTTTAATGTCCCATTATGAAGTTATGAAGGATCATTTGTGCTGTGGATGCACCTTGTCTCTTTCTAATAATCAGAATATTTATCCTTGAATTTCCTGAATCAAGCAGCAATGTTGTTTATTAAATTCACTGGGACAAGTTGAGAAAAGTGAACAAGAGAAATGATTTCTACACTAAAGTACCAGAGAGGTCGGCCAATCGTTTTCAACGCAAACAAATGGAAAGAGAAACTTTTTTATAATTAAAAAGCAGCTTCATGAAATCCAGATCATTCATAGGTTTGTCTGATGAAATGGGACACTGAATGTTAGCTTTTATTTGAACCAATGAATCAAAGATACATAATTCTGCAATGGATATGTCTTCATGCTTAGTCAGCTTGAATTGATGACGGAAGAGATAAATGCATGGTGATAAGCGCTTATAACACAAAACCACACCTGGAAGGGGGGGAGGATTCCTCCAAGAAATATAACATTCAAAGTCAAAAATTCTTTGTAATTATCACTCGGCACATATCTTGAGTTGTCTTTCATTTGGAGGATATTTGTACAAAAAGTGATGACTTCTTCTTTTATAGGCCTGGGAATTTGCTCCAGTCGAGTATCGTGACATATACTATTTTATGCCTGTCTTCTTTTTGGCAAAAACGTCTTGAAGCTCTTTAACAGCAGCCCATCCTTTACAGTTATAGTATTCCAAATGACTTTTATAAAGACTTTTGCGAATATCAACACAAGTATTTTATGTCTTCAGGGTAACCAAAGCAGCTTATATCTCAATTTCTTGTCAAGAATAGCACAACATGGCATAGACCATTTTTGTCAATCAATAATCCTTTAAGATATCTGCAATCGAATCTGAAACAAGATCCCTGATTCTTGTTTAAATTTGTTCACAACCAAAAGCTTTTCAACAACTTTTCAAAAGACGTGGATAGCGTCACGGTGTTCATTCTCTGGACATTATTTCAGATAGTAACTTCTCATCAAAATTGACTACTAGTGGACCATCAACTTGAAAGGTTTATTTGATTTCAGCTGCTTTATTGGTGTACTTTTTTCTGGCTCTTTGCACTCTACTCGTTGACAAAGCAATATCCTTTGCTTCCGCACCACCAACTCACATTACAGCAAGGATGCGAACTGCCTGTCTATCACTTATGCTCAACGTTCTTCGTTTTATAAAAATTAGCTCTTAAAAAGTATATTACCGTGTGACCAATTTATTCAGAATTTTTTTTCTGCTTTTTAGTACGCAAGAAAAAAGTTGTTTTTTTATAAACTATTTTTTTCATAAAGTAAATTTTATTGTTCATGATAATAAAACATATCAAGAATTACTTAAGACTAACTGTATTCCAGAAGAAAAAATTAAATCGTATCGTAATTTATTTTAATAGAGATAATCTTTTTTAAAAACGTACCAGGGTATCATAATTTTAAAACAATGGAATGATTTTGATAGAACTTCTAATATACTTCCCATTAGGTGTCTTAATGGAATGACAGAGGTTTTTAAATATATTATCTGCCTAATGGTCTACAAAAACTTTAGAAACCTCTACCACAAAAGAGTTTTAAATTTCAAGATGGAGGTCTATATTATAGTAACCTTGTATAATATTAAAATGTCATAAACCTACATAATAAACACAGTCTTTCTTTCTGACCCGAATGTCCATTTGAGGCTCTAATGTCAAAAAAAAAAAATCTACGAGTGCAGCATCGATGAATGTGTGCGTAAAGTAATTATGATTATTGATTTTTTTTTTTTAAATATAGTGTTAATTATTTACATTTGTTACAGTTAACTAAATTCATAATAATTCAGTAAAATTGAGCAATCTTTTTCTTAAAGCGTAGTAAAATCAATAAAAAGTGTCATTAAGAGCATATATTATACCATGATCAATTGTTACAAACGACCAAAAGAAATATGACCGACAGACTAAGACTTACAGAACTATGACCGACAGAACTATGATCATTAATAACGTAATAGTACAGATTAACCCATTTATTGTATTTACGTTTTTTTTTTGTTTTTTTTCAATGATGTCTATCTCTGTATCTGTAACTAACGATTCGATCAAGTTAAACGGGTACACGATGATAGGTTTGTAATACACAGCGTCTCAGACAAAACAGGTAATGTATGAGTATAGTGTAAAATATGTTACATATTTGCTATTGTTTCAACGTTTTCCCAACTGTTTTTATAAGGTCTAAATTATCTCAAAATTTTCGCCCTCTAATCTTCCAACTCTTTTTGAATCAAAAGCCTCAAATTTGTGGCAATAGTAGACTCTATGTAACAACGTACGATGTTTATAATTTCGATTCCATGGCAGAGCGATGGTGGTACCAAAGTATAAGTCTATAAACAATGCCAAATTTTGTCAATTGTGAAAAATCCCATCAATGTGTTCTTAAATAATAATTCCCAGATAATGTATATTATACTGTGACTTACTGTATCCAGCAAAGAGATGAATAATTTATCAGCTTTGATACATATTTTCAATATTATTTTTATTTTTCAACTTATGAACGAAATTAAAACTTTAATTAGTTTTGTTACTTTTCATTAAAACAACCAAAATGTATATCATTATATATATATATATATATATATATATATATATATATATAAACAATAAGCTAAACCATTCAGCCACAGTGTCATATACTATTAGGTATACCTTTATTGTATACTGTTAAAGATCGCTTGTTTGGTAAATAAACGTACCCATTGCGGGGTCCCTGCGGTCGTTGTCTATTGGTATGATCACCTACTGAGTTCTGGCCAGAATTTATATTTGTCCCAGCCACGTGGTTTCACATGACGCACAACAGTACGATAAATTGAGCACAAACTCGAATGTAAAAAACATTACAACACATACTTATTCACATCCAAAGGAATGGATATCAGCGTGCCCTCATAAGGGCAGTAGCTTAATCGGCTACTAAAAAACAATATTCAACATCAGCCTAATACACATATACAGAATGGCCCTAACCTGAGTTGTATAGTTCTCACAAGAACTCAGTACTGAGCCGGTCGAAACCAGCCCAGACTGGTTTATCCAACCCGGGCCCACTCGTGTCGACTTCACTGTCCGACTGATCAGCGCTGACTGAATGCCCGCCTCGACTGACTGGATGTTCCGCCACGCACATGGGATCTCCCGGCATGCGTGCCGAGACTTCCGCTTCACTGACCAATCGCAGTGACCGTGTACTCCATCACTCGTGCCTTCACGCGTGATCAATAAAGGCACACTCTTCTCTCGCACCTTTCCGCTTGAATACAACAAGGGCATAGATTATATCCCTTATAGACATTCTCTTCCCAGGTGACATTCGTGATAAGTGGGTGCTAGACAGACTGACCACAGTGTGAACACCTGGGAAGACAAAGCCTTTGTCTATCCTATTTTGTTACCTCCCCCACTCCTGCTTCGATGACGCAAGTCAAGGCTTGGACTTGATTTCATTACAATAAATTCACAGAATATGACACCTATATATTATTATTTTTTAATAATTTCTTTTTTATATTGAACAGACTTATAAAAAGAACTTTATTTACGGAATTAGTTACGACACAATCGCTCGCTATTCTCATACGTCGGAACATATTCGATTATTGCTATTGTTTACGTTTGATGATTTTAAAATGATATATGTTCTAAAAAAAACAACAATAATTTGAATGATATTATGTAATTATTACTTTTTAATTTTTGGGACTATCGAAATGAGGCCTGGATCGAGCTTTGATTAATATTTTAAACTGGAATACAGTTGTAATAATTCTTTACTTTCTTCTTAACGTACAGCCCACATCACTATTATTTATATAGATCTTTGTATGTATTTTTGTTTTGCCCTATTTATTGTTTATATTGTAAGTGATGCATAAAGCTATTGTTTTTAATGTAATCAGGCTGCTTACATTTTTTTTTATTTTGTTTTTTTGAAACAGATGAAATACTAAATAAAAAGTTCAGTGCGTACAAAAAAACGCAATGCTAGGAGAAATCACTTCTTAATGTAGGTCTTATGTTTATTTAACCAATCAATAGAACTCAGAATATTTTTATTGAACAACTGTCAATCTAGGGGATATGATATTTGTAACATATGTCTCATTATACATTTCTTAGTGTAACAAACAGCGGAAAGCACTATTTTGATTGGACATTGGCAGCACAAAATATGGGTAACAAAAAAGCCACAAAAAAGGTTATTATGTAACTATTACTTACCAGGTGACCTACGAAAAAGTAGCCCGCATCCCTTCCACGAGCAGATTGATGACCAGCCGTCACATTTGGCTACCTCGATCACCTGATATATCCTCTTGTTACATGTGGCTACCTCGATCACCTGATATATCCTCTTGTTACTTTTATCTTTGGGGCAATCGAAAGGTAAATGTGAATATTCCGAGAACATTAGATGAATTAAGGACACAACTCGTAATAAAATGCGTAGGATTCACACATCAGAGTTGCTTCTCGTGTATGGCAACTTGTTACATCGCGAGCGAAAGTTTACTGAGGCGCAATGAGATCGGTTTCATCAACTTATGCAAGACGTGAGTAAAGATCTTTGCATGCCCATGTACTGATTGGGGCGCATTCGACAAGGAACCGAGCTACTTTTTTGTGAGGCATTTTGTATTATAAATTTTGTTGTCAGTTTTTTGTTTTAATTTTTTTATTTACTTCTGATCCAAGATTGAAACAAACCAGTAATAAATCTTATCAAAGAGTCATGTATTGATAGAAGGTGTAAAATAACTTAGTTGTATTTTGTTTGTATTTTCTTTTTCTTTATGTAAAAGCTTGACTTTTTAGAAGGGTACGACCAAATCACACACACATTATATATACACATTTTCTTTTAAATCATAGTGAATCAATTTATTTAAATCTTTTTCCAGCTAAGTTGAAAAGACCATCTTCTTCTCAACTTCCCGCAGAAGTTATTGTTGTGAGTATTATACAAGATATTTTAAAGGATTTTTTTTTGTTGTTGTTCTTATATAAAGTTGTTTCATTGTTTCTTTTTTTAAAAATTAATTTTTTTTTCAGAAAAAATTAAAAAGTCTGCGGAAGCCAATCAACAAAATTAGACGTTTCTCAAATGGAAAATAAGTTGGATATTAAATACGTTATAAATAATACAGCTCAACAAAAAAAAAATTTTTTTCGAATTGTCAAGAATATTTGAATGAATTTATAGCAATTCATGGGTGCTGATTTCAAAACTGCCACTGCTTTTACTGAATTGGCTCTAGTTTTTGAGATATTTGACAATCTTGAAAATATGATTGTACCCTTTGTGTAAAACAAATGCAATACGTTTGGTGTCTGTTGTTTTATTTAACTATACCAAGTTATAACTTGGTTTATTTTTTTCTCTTTTATAGCTGCTTTCTAAAGACATCATGAGTTCATCATGAAGATGCTGCAAAAATAATCCGAATGTATTCTGTTACATCTCTGGACAATACATGATTGAAAAGCAAAGAAGAAATATAACTGACTTTGTGTAGCAGGCATATTTGGCTTATTTCGGTGTGAAGCTGGAAGACCAAGACAAGTCTTGGTCATAAGGTCTGTAAAAACTGCGTGGAGAGCATACGGCAGTGGACAAATAGTGAGAAGAAAAGTCTAAGTTTCGGTGTACAAATGATATGGCGAGAGCCGAAAGACCATTTTGGTGATTGTTATTTTTGTATTGTGAATGTTAAAGGCTTCAATCGCCACAAGAAATCTAAGTGGGGTTATCCTGATCTTGAATCTGCAATGAGACCAATTCCACATAGCAGTGAAGTTCCTATACCAGTGTTTAGTGGATTATTAGAGCTTTCACCATCAGACTCTGACGAGGGGCAAGATCTGGAGTTTTTGGGAGGTGAAAACAGTGGAAGCGATTATGAAGGAAGTTCTTCAACACCTCAACCATTCAGCCAAGAAAAACTCAATAACCTAATACGAGACCTAAATCTGTCCAAGCAAGCATCTGAGCTTTTAGTGTCCAGGCTCAATGAAAGAAATTTTATCAAACCAGAAGTTAAAATAGCATTTTATCGGAAAAGAGAAGATTTTCTTCTTCAATATTTAAGTTTACTGTAATGACTTCCCTGGACTTCCGCTCCAAATGGGACTACAAGACTACCATTCCGAAGACTGGCGTCTTTTTATAGACAGTTCCATCACAAGCTTGAAATGTGTTCTGTTACACAATGGTAACCGATATGCATCTCTTCCCAATGCTCACTCAACAACACTTAAAGAAGTGTATAAGAATATCAAAACAGTATTGCAGAAAGTCCGTTATTATGAGCATCAGTGGTCAATTTGTGTTGATCTAAAAATGGTAAACTTCTCGCTTGGGCAGCAGTCAGGATACACAAAATACCCATGCTTCATGTGCCTTTGGGATAGCAGGGCAAAGCAAGATCATTGGACAAGAGTAACATGGCCTGCAAGGGAAACCATGACTGTAGACAAAAATAAGATCATTCTCCCACCGCTTTATATCAAATTAGGTTTAATGAAACAATTTGTTAAGGCTTTGGACAAATCTGGCAAATGCTTCAAGTATATTTGCAGATCATTCCCCGGATTGAGCATGGAGAAGCTGAAAGCTTGGATTTTTGACGGTCCTCAGATTCTGAAACTCATCAACGATCGACATTATACTAATTTCATGGATCACCTTGAAGCTTCTTCATGGAACAGTTTTGTTTCAGTTGTCATGAGCTTCTTAGGTAATAACAGAGCATAGAATTACGAAGAACTGGTGCAAGATATGCTCGTTAACTTCAGAAACATTGGAGCAAATATAAGCATCAAGGTACATTACCTACACAGTCATTTAGACATATTTCCAGGTAACCTTGGGGACTTCAGTGAGGAACAAGGCGAGAGGTTCCATCAGGATATGATGGTGATAGAGGAGAGATATCAAGGAAGATGGGACATACATATGATGGCTGACTACTGTTGGAGCCTCCAGCGCAATTGCACCAACGGCACATACAAAAGGAAGTCGAGCAAATAGCGATTTGTTAATGCTTTACTATAGACAATTAACATATTAATTAATTAATTAAATAGACATAATTAGTTTTTCAAATAAAAATGTTTTCTTCTATAACATTATTACACATATTTTTGAACAAATTTCTGCATGACTATTAACAGTTTCACTACTTTTTGTTAGTATACTATTATACTTCATGCAATTCTTGACAAATTCCAAACACGGAGCATACATTATTTAATTAATTTTAATTATCTCGTAAAATAGAGCCAATCTAGCAAAAGCACTTACATATTCTAAATCAGCATGGTTGACTTTGTATAAAATGATTCAAATATCTCTGGCAACGAAATCACTGTTTACCAGTGTAATCTACAGTTTATTATGACTACGTCATAATGACGACAAAAAATGTATTTTTTTGCACCATATTTATTAAACAACATTTTATTGCTATTTTCTCAACATGATTAATGTTATTTTTTCGACTGTATTTTCAATTATAAAATCCTAGACAGTAGAATATATATATATATATATATATATATATATATATATATATATATATACTGTCACAACCCAATAGGAACAACTCGTGGTCTAGGGGTACATTGGCGAGAGGTCCACCCAGGTCCCTGTAGGTTGGACATACACAATTTATATTTAATTATATATACGTAGGTGAATATATAACATATACCAATCAATGACTCTTGTTAAATATTCAAACAAATAAGTTTAATGCCACTGATAAATTACTATACAGGAAATATAATAATTATGTGTCAATTTCCACCATCGATTCGTTAAATTAATACATCATAGAAACAATTGCATTAACATACACTAAGACTATACTCTAAAACATCGGCTATTACAGTATACTGTCCAGTGATCTCTCCAGACTGGGCCGGCTAGATCTTAGCTCCCTCCAGGATGGCTACGTGACGTCAAATCAGGCCAGTTAAGATGCACTTCAGGCCGTCCCCTTCTCGCTAAGTACTATTCGGATAGGTTACAGTCGACTCAGGGCTGTCCACTACCCGAGCACACACAAGTTTCGTTTTACCCCAGCGCACAACAATGTACACACCCTTCCAAAACATACACGCCGACCTGAACTCGTTCACCTACTCTATGCTGTCTGTCGGTCTGTTCCCTTATAACTCAAGATCCAGATAACCAAATAACGTGAAATTTGGTACATGTACACATAATTACATGAGGAAGGTCATGGGACAGGTTTCGTTTTATCTCGATGGGTAGTTTAATTGTAATTAATTATTTTTATTTTAGTATTTTACTATATTAAAGTAATCTCGACGGCTCCATAAATACAATTCCTCTGTGTCGTCATTTCCCGATGATACATTTTACATTTTTAAACTTTCCTACTTATAAAGTCGAATAGAACTTGCGCGCTGGTGCTGTATCGTGCCTTTATGCTGCAAAAAATTGTTATTGTTTTTTCATGCTCCCTGATTTGTACAGTTTAAGGAAGGTAAAGGAATGAAGAAGGATTTTAGAAGAAGTGTGAAGCCATAATAATAAGTATATATATATATATATATATATATATATATATATATATAGAGAGAGAGAGAGAGAGAGAGAGAGAGAGAGATAAGAGAGAGAGAGATTGAGAGAGAGCGAGAGAGAGAGGAAGGGAGAGAGATACGGAGTGAGAGAGAGGGGGCAGGGGGAAGAGAGAAAAAGAGGGATGGAGGGAGGGAGGGAGAGGGAGAGAGAGTGAGGGAAGGAGGGAGAGGGGGAGAGAGAGAGAAAGGGAGGGAAGGAAAAAAAAGGAAGGGAGGGAGAGCGGGGGTAGGGAGGGAGATAGAGAAGAGGGAGGGAGAGAGTGAGGGTGGGAAAAAGATAAATAGAGAGGGAGGGAGAGAGATAAAGAGAGAGGGGGACAGAGGGAGAGAGATGGAATGAGGGAGGAAGAAAGGGGGAGGGAGAAAGAGAGGAAGGAGGGGGAGAGAGGAGGGAGGGAGAAAGAGAGAGGGAGATGGGAGAGGGAGAGAGAAAGGAAGGGAGGGAAAGAGAAAGGGAAAGAGGGGGTAGGGGGAGAGAGGGGGGAGGGAGGGAGAAGGGTATTGAGAAATCAAAAGGTAAACAGAACACCTTATTTTAAACCCGGGCAAAGCCGGGTACTTGCAACTAGTATATATATATATATATATATATATATATATATATAGGCTTGCCATACATCCCGGTTTGGCCGGGACAGCCCCGGATATACTGGGTTGTCCCGGTGTCCCGCCCGGTTGTTGAAATTGTCCCAGTTTAGATTCAGGGCACAGTTTCTTGGAAATAATTGAGCAAAACTATTAGATCAGAGAATGATTAAACTGCGCTTGTGTGAACAGTAACATTTTGGTAAGTAACACAGTAATACAAATTTACAGAAGTGAAAAATACGAGTGGTACAACAAGAAGAAAACTGTTTTGTTTTGTAAAAATATCATGTTTGTGTACCTTTATGAATAAAATAACAAAGATTATCTATTCTATATTTTAAGTGTTATTTACATTACTGTTTTCATACCCCCCCGGAACCGACATTCCTAAACCTAAAGTAAAAAGACAGAACTGGCAACCCTATATATATATATATATATATATATATATATATATATATATATATATATATATATATATATATATTAGGGTGGGGCAAACTGCTGTTGTCTCTGTCAGACAATTATAAATATATGCTCCCTCATTTAGTGATCAATTTAACAATTTATGTTCATGTGTTATTTTCATGTCTAGGGATCGCAAATTTGAAAAATACTGTTCTTATAGTACATTTTATGAATATTAACCCCTAAAGCGCCAACTAATATTAACGAAATGCATCAAGAATAGTTATCATATCTATGTTTGGTATAATTGTACAGCTAAATGATAACTGTTTACATTAATTTTGTTATGTAAGCTTTTTGATTTTTTTTTATTTCTACTATAAATATTTGTGGGTATTAAAATGTGCCACTTCTAGGCCCCAGTAAAAAAATTTCCAATGTCGGTAAAATGAATGAAAAATTATAAATGACAAATGTTCACTTGTTATTATCTATTTAAAAAACGATCAAATTAAATATACAAAATTTCCCGAAAAAAATCCTTAAAAAATTAATTAAATTAAATCATTTAAATGCAAGATATATATATATATATATATATATAAATATATATATATATATATATATATATATATATATATATATATTAGAGCTGCTGCTCGATTAAAAAATTGATCGAAATTAACGCATGATTAAGAATTTTAATGGCAAATTAACGCACATTTTAATCGACACAATATAATACAATTCTTTGTTTTAAAAATTTTATGTCACAATATCATAGCATAACATTGGCATAATAAACAAGTCATTTTAATTTACGAAAGAAATATAATTAATTATAATATATTTATTAAGCATTAGCATATATGTGTATTGAATTAGTTATTGAGACCAGTTTATGGACATGTATCAATCACGTCAATGACACGAATTGTTTTCTTTTTATTTAATAACACTGCCTAACTTTTTTTTCGTACCGTAGATTCCGAACTAATGACGTAAGTGAACCCCTCTTCCCTCCCTCCCTGTCATATTTTGTTTAACATCGCCCACACGTAAGTCCTGTTTACCCAACACACGTCATTTATATCTCAAATGTAACTTTTCTTTCATAAAATAATACCATAGCGAGAAAGTTGTCGCTCACTTATTATTAACGCGTTTTTTTTCATTATCCCCCCCCCCATTTCCACACCAAGTCACATTTTCAACAAACTCTCTCTCCACTTAAAGATGTCCCCAAAACAATTTGACACCGGTTCCATTGTTTCAAACTAGGAGCACGCGTCAGAAATGACAATCCTATTGTTTCAAGGTAATACAGCTGCTATGATTTTACGTGACGTGACGTTTACCCCACCAATAGAACTATGGTCGCCGAGTTGAAGGACAAATTTAGTTTTAATCTTCTTTTGAAATGTTTGTTTTGCGCCACGATGTCTACAAATGTTACTCAATCTTACTATCAACTATTATTTCAATGTTTTAGTGAACAACAGAAAAGAAAACTGTATTTTCTTTATCGGCTGTCAGTTATATTAATAAAAACAATATTGTAAAATGAGACTCTTTAATGTTACCAGATGGCGATTTTCAAAGCTAAAATTTTAAAGGTCGGCTTTCACTTTTCATCTTCTGTTGTTCTTTCTTTTGTGTGTCAACATTAAAGATTCTTTCTTTCGTTTCATTTTGGGCTATATAATAAAACATCTTCATTTTATATTACTATTGGGGCTTTTGTCGACGTACCTAGGGGTGAGGGTGTGTGTAAGTTGTGACAGGGTGGGTGTGGTAGATCTACTTAATAAGTGAACGCAACTTGTAGCGTGAAATTCCGTTATTTATCAATTTGGTGAACTTTCAGCATTTTGGTAAAATTAACGCATTTAGGTATTGCGTTAAAAATTTTAATCGCAAAATTTTTTTGACGCGTTAATCGCAAATTAACGCAGTTTAATCAGCAGCCCTAATATATATATATATATATATATATATATATATATATATATATATATATATATATATATATATATTACAAAGATTTACAAAGTATTTTTTTAATATGCATTTTTCAATTAAAATCGAAATAAATAATTTTTTTTTTTAAAAATCACATTTCACAAAATTTTTTTCAAATTAAACGTGTTTGCAATCAAATATCTAAATTTTCTTTTGATAATATTGTTTTTTTAGTTTAATTTTACATTGTGAAAATATTAGAGAATTGTGTAACAAAATATTTACATTTTATCACATAAATACAAAATCTATTTTATTTTATAAATCACTTTTTTATTTTGAAT
Organism: Bulinus truncatus; assembly: GCA_021962125.1. Lineage (NCBI taxonomy): Eukaryota > Metazoa > Mollusca > Gastropoda > Planorbidae > Bulinus > Bulinus truncatus. The sequence goes on along the minus strand of JAGDYQ010000086.1, from coordinate 294,602 downwards.
TTAAATTAATGTAGAATTAAATTTTACAATTAATTGTATTTTTTTAACTTTTTATAGACCAATATTTTTAAATATGGTATTACATTTAAATCTCACAAAATAACTTCATTTAATCACATGTATTATTAGTAAGTTTTTTTTTTTTACAATTGATAATAAAAGTTAAAAATTACGTTTTACGATATCTCAAACTGAATGAATTAGGATTGATTTATGGTTTTTACAAAGTGAGATATATCTAAGTCAGTCTGCACGTTCACATGTAATTATCTTTAAGTGTAGATTTTGTTGCGTGACCAATTACATTTCAGTGACTAAGGAATTTTATTAAATGATTTTCCAATGTTTCTGACCGAATAACTCATCTTTTTCATTATTTTAATTATGTTACACGATATATTTGTTTGATTTTTGTTTAAAATAATAGTAATATAAATAATAAGGCTTGACTAATAGATTGATGGATATATAGATAGAGAGATAACTAGAAAGATAGATAGTTTGAGGAGATCAACATATATATGCATACACATATTTAAGTAAAATTCTGCTAGCGACAGAAAATAAGAAATCAGAAAATGGTGGAGTAAAATATAAAATATTAAACAAATAATTAAATGTTTTATCAAATAATAGTAACCTAGACTTTAAGATATAAATTAAAATGTATTCTTCTTACTAAGTTTATGTTTAATTGTGTTTTTTTTTTATACATAAATAAAGTATATGGCTTAGCCTAAATATTGATAATTACTGAAAACAATTTGTAAAATTATATACACTTTATAAAAATGCATATTAAGACTGCTTTTGTAGAAAACTATTAATAATGTTTGATAATACTAGTTATCAAAGGCCCGGTACCCGGACCGGCGAGTAGGCACACAGTTGTAGTTGAAAATGGTGATATATATTTTAGCGCGTTAACCATCAGTCTATATACTTGCAGTGGCCCTAAGGACATGAAAAGATTATTGTAGCCAAAATACATTTGAGAATAGGGACAGCTAATAATACATCAAATAAAGTTCATATGTTAAATAGTTCCTCCCAAAGAAAATAATCCTCACTATGGGTAAACATAAACAACAACTCTTAAAATTATATTCCTTCATAATATTTTAATGGACTCCTTTCCAAACAGTTATTCATTTAATGTTTTATGATGTTCAACATGGCGTATTAAAAAAAAAAGAGAGACATGAGTGAGTGCTTGTGTTAAGCCAAGCGCTACATGTTTATCAGGTGGTTTATTTACTGTTATACACATTGTAGCATAGTACAATTAACTAAGAAAAATTGCCCACCCGGCACTGCAGAACCTAGGGATTTAGGGGCCCGGTGGGCTTGGCCTCTTTGGGGGCTGCCCCTGCATTTTGACATGAGATAATTTTTTGACGCTTCTCAAGCTTGGTCCCGAGAAGAAAGAATTGTTGTGTAGCTTTTAGCTTACCTTCAATTAAAAACATAGTATTCCATGAATGCAGTTGAGGCCGCAGACGCAGAAAACATTAGGCCTCTTAAAAAAGAAAGACATATCAAACCTTTCAACATTATAGTTCTGTGAAGCCAATGCCGAACCAAGTGATTTTAGGCATCTTCGGGAGCCACTACATTTTGACATGAGATAATGTACTTAATATTTAGTTTAAAAAATATTTTGGGGGCCCTCCTCAAACTGGGCCCCCTCCATACACCCTCTGTGTGAAGCCCCCATCATAAATGGGTTAGTTTGCATTGTAAACGTTGTGTACGGCGCTACTCAAACTCAACCCTTATTCAATTCATTCATGTGACGTAATAGTCAAAAAATGAAACAAAAAATTGATGTATTTTAGGTTAAAAATAAAGGGAAATAATTGTACATTAGAAATAGACATATTTTAGAAATAATAACAATTTAAACAATATAAATATTACATTATATTTAGGTATCCATAATTTTGGTTTAAAATTGAGATTGTGGAACATATCACAGAATATTAATGAACGATTTATGTAAATATTTCTTTTATGATCGCTTCTCATTTAATAACAAATTGAACACCATAAATTTATTACGTTACTTTGAGATATAAATAAACCTTTGGAACCACTTTTCGGTTTAAAATATCTTTCGGAGAGTATCACAGAATATTTTGGCATGATTTTGTGTTACTTCTGCTAAGATCGCTTCTAGCCCTTTGGTAATGATTGAGGCGGTCGAAAACAGTATTACATTGTGATTGCCATTTGGCATTCATGATTTTACCTCCCGTATGTTAGTGTACGTTGTTTTGTCACCTCGGCACTAAACATATGGCTGGTCCTATGTCATTTCTGGCAGCCATGTAGGAGACTATTCTTACTCGGCTGGCCAGTTAGTAGCCGGATTATGCATGTTAAGAAGAAAACAGTAAATATTTCTGCCATCTTTAAATTGTTTATGCTGCCATCTTGGATGACAGACGGAAGTCGCGATGACAGACGGAAGTAGCGATGACAGACGGAAGTCGCGATGACAGACACCGGAACACATGATGTAAAATTTGTATTATAGACTAGTTTCAAAGGTCCGGTACCCTGACCGGCGAGAAGGCACACAGTTGGAGTTGAAAATGGTGATATATATTTTAGCGCGTTAACCATCAGTCTATATACTTGCAGTGGCCCCAAGGACATGAACAGATTATTGTAGCCAAAATACATTTGAGAATAGGGACGCCTAATAATACATCAAATATAGTTTATATGTTAAATAGTTCCTCTCAAAGGAAATAATCCTCACTATGGGTAAACATAAACAACAACTCTTAAAATCATATTCCTTCATAATATTTTAATGGACTCCTTTCCAAACAGTTATTCATTTAATGTTTTATGATGTTCAACATGGCGTATTTAAAAAAAAAGAGAGACGTGAGTGAGTGTTTGCGTTAAGCAAAACGCTACATGTTTAACAGGTGGTTTATTTACTGTTATACACATTGTAGCATAGTACAATTAACTAAGAACAATTGCCGACCCGGCAGTGCAGAACCTAGTGATTTAGGGGCCCGGTGGGCTTGGCCTCTTTGGGGTCTGTCCCTGCATTTTGACATGAGATAATTTTTTGACGCTTCTCAAGCTTGGTCCCGAGTAGAAAGAATCGTTGTGTAGCTTTTAGCTGACCTTAAATTAAAAACATAGTATTCCATCAATGTAGTTGAGGCCGCAGACGCAGAAAACATTAGGCCTCTTAAAAAAGAAAGACATATCAAACCTTTCAACATTATAGTTCTGTGAAGCCAATGCCGAACCAAGTGATTTTAGGCATCTTCGGGAGCCACTACATTTTGACATGAGATAATGTACTTAATATTTAGTTTAAAAAATATTTTGGGGGCCCTCCTGAAACTGGGCCCCCTTCATACACCCTCTGTGTGAAGCCCTCATCTAAAATGGGTTAGTTTGCATTGTAAACGTTGTGAACGGCGCTACTCAATCTCAACCCTTATTCAATTCATTCATGTGACGTAATAGTCAAAAAAATGAAAAAAGTGACGTATTTTAAGTTAGTAATAAAGGGAAATAATTGTACATTAGAAATAGACATATTTGAGAAAAAATAACAATTTAAACAATATAAATATTACATTATATTGAGGTATCCATAATTTTGGTTTGAAATTTAGATTGTGAAACATAACACAGAATATTAATTGAACGATTTATGTAAATATTTCTTATGATCGCTTCTCATTTAATAATAAATTGAACACCATAGATTTACTACGATACTGTTAGAAATACATAGACCTATGAAACCACGATTTGGTTTAAAATTTGTTTCGGAAAGTATTACAGAATATTTTGGCATGATTTTGTGTTACCTCTCCTAAGATCGCTTTATTGCCGTTTGGTAATGATTGAGGCGGTCGAAAACAGTATTACATTGTGATTGCCATTTGGCATTCATGATCTTATCTCCCGTATGTTAGTGTACGTTGTTTTGTCACCTCGGCACTAAACATATGGCTGGTCCAATGTCATTTCTGGCAGCCATGTAGGAGACAATTCTTACTCGACTGGCCAGTTGGTAGCCGGATCATGCATGTTAAGAAGAAAACAGTAAATGTTTCTGCCATCTTTGAATTGTTTATGCCGCCATCTTGGATGCATTGTTTATGCCGCCATGTTGGATGACAGACGGAAGTCGCGATGAAAGACGGAAGTAGCGATGACAGACACCGGAACATATGATGTAAAATTTGTATTATAGATATAAATTATTATTTAACAAAATTTAAACTGTGAGGTCCTCATTAGATTGTAAAATTATACTAAATCATATTTTTAAAGATGTGTTGAAAAAGAAATTTCTTTTTATTTAGGCTATTGACCTCAAAATGTGATGTAACTTAGCCAAGTAATTATGAACTCGAAGAATTGATAATTAAGGAAGAAAAAAGTTAAGCAGTGTTTTCGAAACAACAAAAATGCTATTTATATTTCGTTCATAAAACTTCTTAATGAATTTTCAAAACTAAAAGTTAAACCGTTAAAACTGTTGGTAGTCAACCATGGACAACTGTATCAAAGAAAATTATGTTACAGTAGGCTTTTGATTTAAAAAAAAAGTGTTCTAACAGGTTCTGTTATTTGCTATGGACCCGTACCGGGCCGCTTATCGCCGGACAAGTGATCTCATTATTTTCTATGAAAATCTCAATATGTTTACTTCGTGCTGGGGGGTTGGGGAGGGTAGCATTACAAAGTTTATATCATAAGGAGAAAATCTATCCCAGGGCCCTCATATAACGACTAAAACATTTGATATTTTAAATTAATCTAGCAGCACAGAGAGTATGCATTTATATAGGATTGGTCCATTGCTCCTTCTATGTTTTACAGTGGGGTGGGGATATGATTGTTGTTGTTAATGTGAAACAAACCTTGTGTACGGCTTGTGTGTGGCCACAATCTGTCAGTCCATCTAATGTGAGTAGTCATATAACTTAAATGCAGGCTTGCGTAGCCGCCAAAATTTTTCCGGCTCCGGCTCCCAAAAATTTGACGGCTCCGGCTCCCTATTAAAATAGTATCACACGAGACAAATTTTTTTTGTAATTGCGCCACGCAAACATGCCGCTGATAAAAAGTTATGCAAATTTGGTCGCGTTCACCCCCATAGTAGGCCCGTAGCGTGCGGAAGGGCTAGGGGGCCGGGCCCCCCCTGCGTTTTGTCTGGCCCCCTCTGCTTATTGGTTCTACTTAGTAAAATGTATTACCTGCCCCCCTGCTATTGCCTGGCCCCTGCTATAGAATGCCTGGCCCCTGCTGTAGAATTTTCACGCTACGGGGCTGCCCCATAGTCAGGAACTTGAAAAATATACGCATGTCGGTTTTACTAAACACAAACCATTTCAGTGCATCTAGAATCATATCATTATTTTTCGACCGAGGTTTCACAAGTCGCCATTTTCATAAGTAATAAAAAGTTATTTCAATGATCAAATTAGCAAATAGTACAATGATACATTATTTAAAATAATTAAAAACTTCAGTATTTATATTTAATATTTATAAAGTGGCTATTCGGACCCGGGTACAAATAAACTCGACTTTTATTCGCACTCCGTCCCAATAAAATTTGATTGTTATTCGGACCCTTGGCAAATATGCACTTAGTTTAGCTATACTTATACTTTATTATTGTTTTTTTTTATATAATTGTTTGAATTGTATGATTTAATCGTTACTCAGTGTCTAGGCTTCCACTAAGCGGACTCTGTATTATAATTTTTTCGGGTTCCGTCAAATAAAGATTTAATATAGATAAGCCTGATTTGCGGTCAAATAATAATACGAAATGTCGCGTTCTATTTGTCGTCCTAGTAAAAATGTATTTTAAATGATTGGTACAATTATTCTATAAAATAAAACCGTTTTAACTTATATATAACAAAATAACATACCATTAAAAAATTTCGGAGGGTAAACAAGATTTTAAACGAACACAAAACGATTCCCTGTTAAAGATTTCTTGTTGTGATGTACATGCACGCTATCATTTTAACGCTGTTACCGTTGTAGCGTTCGTAAAAATAACAACATTTCAAATTGTAGGAGGCAAACAATCAAACAAATTTGGAATTTTAAAGCTAAAAAAAAAAAAAATTTTGCTGTAAAAAAAGCATTTGGGAGCCGTGGAGCCGCCATATTTTTTTCGGCTCCGGCTCCAGCAAAAAGTAGCGGCTCCAGGCTCCTCGGTTCCGGCTCCGCAAGCCTGCTTTAATGGTTGCGCCCAGCTAATATGTAATAATCAGATGATTAAGTACGGCTTGTGTGTAGCACGAGTACTCAACTACTCTGTCAAGTAATCGCTGCTGACTCTCAACATCATACTTCTGAAAGTTTAATATTAACATATGTTTCACACCGCATAAACATATATATATATATATACATATATATATATTCCTATTTCGAACTTTGGGGTACAGGCTCAGATTTGATACCATCGGGGGACATTTTAGAAAACGCTCTAAAATATTAATATCCTATCAATGATAAGTTTTGAAAGACTTTTCAAGCAATTATTTAAATATTGTTTTTAATTAAAAAAAACTTAATTTAATATTAGTTTTAATCATTTTTGTTACTAATTGTACACTTTGTTTTAAGTATCGGCCTACTTTTATTCTATTATTGAATTTTTTTTCTACTTTCAAGGAACGTTAAATAAGAATATTATTTATATAACATAAAAAAACAAAAAAAAAATAAGTTTGAAACACTTTTTAATGACTTTTTGTTAATTTAATATATTTTTGACTTTGGGGGACACATATATGTCCCCTAACTGACGTCTCACGTCTTATCGTCCGTTGGGCGACATATACGATTTGTGTAGTGCAAAATATCACTTATGTTCGTGACGTATGTTACGAGTGTGGAAATATAACTTTATTAAAGACCATATTAAGTAATTTATATCCCTACATACATTACGCAACATCTATATCATATAATGTTTAGCTACATGAATTATTAAGACCTTACACTATAACTTATAATGTAATTGCAGTGACGATTGTTAATAATAATTTCACGTCAGCACATTATACAGACTTCTTTAGCTATACTGTATGGTACTCGTCTATATTGTACCAATAGAAACTTTCAGCCTTCAATGTATACACCCATTTGACCATCAGGGATTTGTTTACTTACGATTGACCTAAAATGACCTTTGTACTTTGGGATCCGTATTTAGCATTGGTTAATCATTCAATGAATTTATATAAGAAAGGCTCTATTGTTATAACATCTTATTTTAGTAAACTATCGAAGGAGAAGTTGCAAGTTGAATTAATTGGGATGGAGCGAGAAACGCTGATAAATTTGAATTACATTATTCCAGATGCCCCTCCCATGGCTCCTCCCCCAACTGTCGAGATAGTTTATCTCAAAATACTTGTAGTGGCTAGAGCCCAAGGCAAGTGTCCAGATAGTCCAATCAATTACTTGGTATCAAGTCTACACAATGTGTGGAGAGTTTACATGTCAACACATTTTATAACTTTTAGGCTTAAAAAAAAATTTAAAACAAAAAAATTATAAACAAAATCACAAAGGTGAGGGTTTGAAGCATACTAATTTATTTGAAAAATATATAATATGGAAATAAATTAATGTTTTTTAGTAATAAAATGAGTCTAGCCTAAAAAGAAATGTATTTTATTATTGTTTCTTTTTATTCCAATAGTCTTCTTATTTTTTGGCGCTCGTTGAATACTTTTGATTTAATGGTTTGTATTTTTCTGCACTTCTGGTACCTCTGAAAGTATCTTGTGTGTTCTTAAAAACTCCTGAAATTCCTTTTTCCTGAAAAACAAAACACATTTTTTAAGATACTGCAAACTATTATGTTAAACCTTTTTCTTTGTGACAAAATTTAACAATTTAAATTATGTTAAAAGTTAGTGTTTACTAAAAAAAACTTAAGTGTGTTTTAGTATATTGAGTTCTTGTTAGGTTGGGGGTTTGGGTGACTTAATAATGAACACTTATAAAAAGTCTAAAATACTTTAAGTTAAACTGATCTCCAATCCACGACATTAAGTCGAATAGTCAAGTGTGTACAGGCCCGTAGCGTGCGGGGGGGATGGGGGCCGGCCCCTCCCTCTGCGTTTTAACTGGCCCCCTCTGCTTGTTTGCTCTACTTAGTAACACTTATTTCCTGCCACACCTGCTATTGGCCTGACCACTGCTGTGGAATGCCTGGCCCCTGCTGTAGAATTTTCACGCTATTTTCATACTATTTGTGATTCTTCTTCTTTTCGGTTTACAGGAAATATGTAGAGCAGTTATAGATTTGAAGCTTTAAATGTGAATATACATTATCCCTATTGTGATTTAAAAAATAATTTAATTACTCATAGTTCACAAATTTCAGCTACAACATGTAGCTGACCTTTTTTTCTTTTCCATTCCTTTTTTCTTGCTGTAAACACTGCTGAACAGGGCTGCCAATGATTGCCTCAAACCTGTCTGTTAATATATTCATGAAAGAGATTATTAAGATGTTATGCAATTTGGAATAAATTCTAAAAGGTTTCAAATAATCAATTAGAAGCTAGTTTAAACTCACTTGTATGAGATTTGTTTGTATCGACCATCCAATGGCAGTTTTCAAGCTCACTATTTGTTATTTCAGTAGCCGCTAATGTATTTTTCGACAGTTCATTATTTGCTTATTCAGTAGTACTAGCTGTAGAGAGTAAAAACTGGATTATTGAACACCTTTTGATAATTAAAATGTCTAACTTACCTTAAGAAACTAGCTATTAGCCTGTATCTAACTTATGTAAGCATCCACCTAAGTGAATAATTTGCTGAGTGGCAAGTGGAGTCTGATAAGACTGTTGATGTCCTCGCTGTGGCACATGTGTGAAAAAAATACTGCCCCTTTCAATTTGGACATCAATTTGAGCATATAGTGTCGATGTCCTATGACTGGATTTATCTGCAATTAAAGGAGATGTGGTCTTTTTTAATTTTAAAAATTGGAAAAAAAATATACAGTGTTTATGTTTAAACCTTTTCCTTACATTTTGATGTGTCTTCTCCTCTCTTCAGAATATTTTCCTCTGGCTGCGTTATAACGTCTTCCTCTGGGTGATTTATCTCCCAATAGAGTTACAGCTACTTGTTGCGTATTACACATATCAGATCTTTTGGTTTGCTGAACATAAATACTTAACGTTTCTTGCCTTTGTTTAGATAAAATGGTGGGTGAAAGCTTCTTTGATAAACTATTTTCACGGAAACCTGGAACATTCAAAATTATATTCATTATCAGATTAGTGCCATGGTGCCACCATGCAAAGCTGTAACACATGGTGCCACCATGTAGAGCAGTAATACATGGTGCCACCATGCAGAGCAGTAACACATGGTGCCACCATGCAGAGCAGTAACACATGGTGCCACCATGCAAAGCTGTAACACATGATGCCACCATCCATAGCTATAGTACAAGGCTGCCACCATGTAAAGAAGAAACAAGAGTGCCACCATGTAGAGTGTCTAGAGCTGCTTCGAACAATCCTGAGTATTTTGCGAACGTTTGAAAAAAGGACGCATTTAGCCACAGGGTTTCACAGTTTAATGAAAGTAATACATATTGTTCTAAATTACTGTCAGTAATACTACCGTTAGTATCTCTTTAAGTATTTTAAAGTTTATTCTCTACGGTCTAGTGCAGGGAAATTCGTTCGAAATGTGTACCATTGCTCATGATGAATGTTTGGAGGGGAAGGGGTGACAACCTTTTTTTTTTTGCACCGGTCGACACCAAACCATAGTGACACCACTAGTATGGCATATTATTTAATAAATACAAATCTAAAAATCTAAACAGTAGATATAATACAAAAACATAACATAAAATATACATCAACAGTTGGTAAAAGATAAAATACAGAAACAGTAGATACTTTAGATCAACAGCAGATACAACAAAGCAACAGTAGATGCAATAAAGCAACAGTAGATACAAATTAAGAAACAGTAGATACAAAATAAGCAACAGTAGATAAAAATACATCAACAGTATAGATACAATATATCAACAGTAGATACACTATAGCAACAGTAAATACAAAAAGCAACAGTACATACAAAAACAGCAAACGTATATACAATATGGCAACATTATATACTTTAAGCAAACGTAGATACAATACAGCACAAATAATACACGATACAATAAGAAACAGTAGATGCTTTAGAGCAAAGACAATAGATACACAATGCGACAGTAGATACAAAAAGCGACAGTAATGACAAAAAAAAAGAGCAGTAGATACAATAAAGCAACAGTAGATATAATATGAAAACAGTAGGTACAAGATACAATTCAGAAACAGTAAATACTTTACAGCAACCGTAGATACTATACAGCACAGAAGATACAATATAGCAACAATAGATACAAAACCGCAACTGTAAATATAATGTAGCAACAGTAGGTACAAAAAAGCAACAGTAGATACAATATAGCAACAGTAGATTAAAAACAGCAAAAGTAGATTCAATACAACAACAGTAGACACACTATAGCTACAGTTGATACAATAGAGAAACAGTATATACTTTACATAAACAATATATACTTTGCATCATCAGTAGATATTATTCCGAAACAGAAGATACTATACAGCATAATAGCTACAACAAAGCAACAGTACAAAAATACAGCAACAATAGATACAATACAGCTATAGTATATACCATAAAGCAACAGTAGATACCATACAGCAACATTAAATATTATAGACAAAATATAGATAAAATACAGCAACAATGGATATAGTACGACTACAGTAGATACAATACGTAAACAATATATACCATATTGCAAAATAGATGAAAATACAGAAACAGTAGATACCATACAGCATAATAGATACAACAAAGTAACAGTACAAACACATACAGCTACAATAGATACAATACAACAACAGTAGATATAACAGACCAACAGTAATCAAATAATGTTATCTAGGAGGAAGAATAAGACATGTAACTAAATAGAAGAAATAAATTAATACATGGAAATTAACAATTGTAGAGTGGACCCCCCCGGGGAGGGGGGGGTGAAGACAAAAATTTTCTATAGGAGATAAGATATAAACAAAACTAAAATGAAAGAAGCTTTTTTGAAATAAAAAAAAGGTTATGTCAAACATTCGAAGCTTTAATACATTAAAAAAAGTGCATAGGTATATGAATGCCTACTTACCTAAAGTGTAGATTTTAATTACTGGAAACTTTAAACACTTTTTTTACTCGATAAAGGCGGAAATTTTTTTTTTTTTTTTTTTTAATAAAAAAGGAGGGAGAGGACGGAGGAGACCTCAATATTTTTGGTTACCATTTCCCAATATCATCATTGGTTTTCCTCCGCCTCTTGGTTCCCACCTTTTGAGAATTTATTTTTAAAAACATACATAATGTATACATTTTTTAAATACTAAAGCCTTATTTTGACATTTTTATATTATATATATATATACAGTGATTACTTTATAATAGTGTATTTTTACGTGTGGTTTTCTTATTTGTTTGTTCTTGTTACAGAAACACATTTTCTCTCCCCTTGGGGGTATAATGGCTTTGGCCACTTATGTTGTACTTTGTTTTGGATTGACTTTCCTCCCCACAACTTCCTTCCCGCCTTTCTCAATTTTTTCCACTTTACCAGCTGGTGTGGTGGTTCTGGTAGAGAGAAAGGGGTGTTGAATGTATATTGTGGGGGTTTGTACAATATCACTTGTGTTATTTATTTCTCTTTTTTTTGTCTTAGAACGACTACAGAGAATTTCTTTACAGACTATTTTACATAGTTATTATTATTATTTTTGTTTTTAAAAACAAAATTAAATATTACATATTTTTTAATTATAATTATGAAATAAAAGCAAAATGCATGTCCGGTTCTTTTGACTAGGTTTTGCTTCTTGACGAATTCTGGTGTGTTCTGTGTTGTTTTCCTGTAGAAAAAAGGCATGTTTATGGTCCCGTCGTCAGTAGGTCTTGTATTTTTAGTCTGTAAAGCCTGTCTAGCCCTTCCGGCGTTATTGTCCGTCGTTCGTATTTACTGTCTAGTCTGGCGTCCCATATTGTCTGTCTGTATGTCGCCAGGATTAGTATGTTTGTGTCGTGTTCTTGTCTGCTTACATTGTTTGGTATTGTGTTGAGTGTGATTGCTCTATCTGTGTCTAAGTGTGTTTGTGTTGTGGACTGTATTAGGTTATGTAGTGTGCTCTTTGTTTTTTGTATGGCGGGGCAGTGTAAGAAGGTGTGTTTTTCTGTGTCTTTTTGGTATCTGTTCTTGCAAAGGTGGCACATGTCTTGGATGGGTATAGGTGTCATGTTGTATATTAGTCTGTATGTGATTTCTTTCTGTCTATTGGTCATTTGTGAGATGTGTAGATTTTTGAAAGTTTCTGTGAAGTCTGTAATCCCTGTTTCTCTACCCCAGCGAATTCTTTGTTTTTGGTGTTTGTTTGCCTGTTGGATGAGTTGTGTGTATATATCTTTTGTTGTTTTCATCTGTATTAGTGAAGTGTTGGATTTGTGCGTTTGGATAACCTGTTTGTAGAACGGGGGTAATTGTGGTCCTGCGTAGTGTGGTGTGTTGTTGTTTGTCTTTAGGATTGGGTGCAGTCTCTGTCCGATATAATATTCTACAAAAGGGTACTGTCCTATGTTTTGTGTCGCCAGTCCGATGTGTTTTACCCTAAGTGCTTGTATTTTTATTTGTAGGTGTTGTAGGTTGATTCCTCCGTGTAGTTTGTGTTGTGCTAGTAGTGTTGCGCTGAGACTATGGTGTGTGTTTTTAAAGATGAAATTTCTAATTATTTTGTTTATTTGTGTGAGTATTTGCTGTGGTGGCTGTAGTGTTGTTGCTTGGTAGAGTATTTTTGGGAGTATGAGAGTGTTTATGATGATTGCTCTGCCGAAAATTGTCTGTGTTCTGTATTGGTATAGTCTGAGTTTGTTTTCTAATTTCTTTATGCATTCTTTCCATTCTGTGAGGTTGTCTGATGGTGTGCTGTAGTATGTTATTCCTAGTATTTTCTGTTTGTTGGTGATTGGTATGTTGTGTGTGTTGTTGGGTGGTGGTGTCTTTTTCCCTAAGTACATGATGCTAGATTTGTTGGTGTTGATGGATGTTCCGCTGCCTTTGCCATATTCTTGTAGTGTTTCGATTGTTTTGTTGATTGAGCATTCGTCTGTGAGTAGGAATGATGTGTCGTCTGCGTATGCTATGAGTTTCTTTTCTATGTTGTTTGGTGTCTTGATGCCTTTGATCTGTGGGTTTTGTCTGATGCTGTTGAGTACTGGTTCTAATGCTAATATAAATAACATGGGTGACAGTGGGCAACCTTGTCTTACTGATTTACCTAATGTGAATGTTTTTGTTAGTGTGTGGTTGAGTAATATTCGGCTGCGGGGTTTGTTGTATATTGTGTGTATCCATTGACAGAAGTGTGTTCCTAGGTTAGTTTTTTGTAGTACTTTGTGTAAATATGTGTGTGATATTTTGTCGAAAGCTTTTTCCTGGTCCAGACTGAGTATGATGTTTGTTGTTTTCTGGTTTTGTGTATAGTGAATTAGGTCTCTAATGTAGTGTGTGTGGTATGTGATGTTTCTGCCTTTAATGCTGCATTGTTGGTCCATGTGTATGAGTTGTGGTAGTTGTGTTGATAGTTTGTTGGCTAATGCTTTGGTTAGTATTTTGTAGTCTGTGTTGAGCAGGGATATAGGTCTATAGTTGTTCACTGTTGGTGTGTTTCCTTTTGGTAGTAATGTGATGTATGCTTCTTTCATGGAGTCTGGCAGTTCTAGTTTGGTGTGTGCTTCGTGTAGTGTTGCTAGGAGTAATGGGGATATGTCTGACATGAAGTGTTGGTAAAACTCGGCTGTAAGTCCGTCTGGTCCTGGTGTCTTGTTCTTATTTAGTTGTTTGATGGCAGTGTGGATGTCTGTAATTGATATTTCTGTATTAGTGTTGCGGTCGTTGTCATCTGGTAGTGTTGTCGTGTACTGTGTGTATTTGTCTTGTATTGCCTCGTCTAGTGTGTCTTCTTTGTATAGCTCTTTGAAATGGTTGTAAAAAATGTTTACTATTTGTTCTGAGTCTGTGATTTCGTCTTGTCCTGTGATGATGTGTTCTATTTGTCTTGATCTTTGTATGTGGTCTTCTATCTGTAAAAATGCTTTGGTGGGTGCTTCTGCTGTCTGTATCCTACTCCTAATTTTTGCTCCGTTTAGTTTGTGTGTGGCGAATGTTTGTAGTTTTTGTTCTATTTCCTCTATTTCGGGTGCTTGTGGGTTAATTTGTTTTAGGATGTTTAGCTTTTCTTTTAGTTTGTTTGTCTCTTGTCTTGTTTCCTGTTGTATATGTTTGCTTATTTCCTGAGTGACATGTCTGATTGTTTTCTTGAAAGTTTCCCAGTGGTTTGCTAAGTTATGTTTGGGTATGATTTGTGTATACATTCCTATTGTGTGTTTGATTGTGTTGGTGTATTTTGGGTCTTGTAGGAGGCTGTTGTTGAATTTCCAGTGTGGTGAGTGTTTTGCTGTGTTTGTTGGGTTTATCTCTAAAAGCACTGCCTTGTGGTCTGTGTAATTTAGGGTATCTTGAAGATGTCGTATATTGTAATTGTGTGTGTTGTCTGGGATGAGGAATTTGTCCAGTCGTCCGGTGTGTGTGTGTTTTGTTTTGCATGTTGTATCAGTTCCTTTAGGGTATTTTTGTCGGTAAGGGTCCATGAGTTTGAATGCTTTAACTATTTTGTCGTATCTTTTTATTGTCCTTATGTTACTTTGTCCGCTTGTCCGTGTTGCTCTGTCTTGTTTGTCTATGGTGCAGTTAAAATCTCCACCAATGATTAACTGGTTCTGTTGCCTGTTTTGGAGGTTGTCGTGTAGTGTCCGGTAAAAGTCGTATTAGTCTTCCGCATTGGGGGCGTGTATGTTGCAAAGTATGTATTTGTGTGGTCGGTTGGGTTTCTCTATTTCTACAATTGTTTGCCTTCCACTATTGTTCGTGTGTACTTGTGAGATATGCCAGGTGTCTGAGGTCTGGAGAATAGCGCATCCTATCATGTGTCTTGTTGTCTTGCTGAATGCAGTGTTCGTGAGTCCTAATTGTGTTGTAATTTGTTGTGCTTCAAGTTCTGTGTTTATATTTGTTTCTTGTAAAAAAATGAAGTCTGGTTTGTGTTTATGAATGAGTTCTATAATGTGGTGTGTCTTACGTCTAAGTCCTTTTATGTTGAGGGACAATAATTTTAGTGTTGGTTCTGTCATTTCTGTCTCTGTTCAGTTGGGTTTTTGGTGGGGGTGTTTAGCTGTTCTGTTGTTTATTCAGATATTGTATGTCTGGGGTGTTTCTGTTTGGGGTGATTCTGACAAGAGTCTTTTTCTGCTTGTCTCTAGTTTGCGTGGCTTGAGTGAGGGTGTTGGTGGATTTGTTGGTGTTTCGGGTGTGTTGCTTGTACTAAAAGTGTTGTAGGTGCTTGATGTTTCTGTATTGTAGCTTGTGTTTAAGGTTGTTTGTTCTGAAATATTAGTGTCTAGTGTTTTTGAGGAAAGGTCTGTGTTTGTGTATTCTGTGGATTCAGAAACATTTCTTGAGTCAAGTATCTCTGAACCCAAGCTTATGTTTGGTGTTTGAGGTGTGTTGTCTTCTTTGGGTGTCTCTTTTTGTTCCGACCGGATTTGTGGCGTGGGTGTTCTTGGTGGGTGTTCTTGGTGTGGTGTGTTTTGTAGGTGGTGCAATTGTTTTAGACTTGGCAGGTGTTGCAGCTAGGGCAGGTGATCTGAGTGGGGCTGTTTGAATTTGGGTGTATAGTTTTGGTGTATTTTGTTTGGTTGGTGTGCTTGTATTTGCGGGGCTGTTTTGTAGTTTGTATGTCAGTTGGCGTCTAACTGACTTTGTGTTGGGTGTAGGTAGAAGTGTTTTTTTTTGTAATGTGTTGTGAGGGCTTGCTTAGTGTGTGTCTTGTTTTTTAGGACGTCTGCGTATGTTCTGTTTGTGTGTTGTCTGTTTGGTTTTTGTGGGCATTTGTTTGTAAAGTGCTCTGTAGATGCACATTGGAAGCATTGTTGCTTCCGCCCTGGCACTTGCACCAGAATTTTGTGATGTTTTTTGTCGTTGAGAGAGATTGTCACGTAATGAGGAATTTCTGTGTGTTCGTCTCCGTCAAAGAAAATTGTCCAAATGTCTGCCCTGTCGGGGTGTCTTGTTAGGATTATATTTTCGTTTTTTATGAAAGTTTTTGTTAGTGTTTTTATTTGTTGTGTGCTGAGCGTTTCTGGCACCCAGTGCAATATGGCTTTGTGTGATTTTCTGTTCATTGTTTTAAATGTGAAAGTAGTGTTGTTGATGTTGACGGTGCTGTTGTGAATGTTAGAAATGTTTTTTTTTGTAAGTATTTTCCTCTATGTTAGCGAACCACACTGTTGGGTTTTCGAATCTGTAAACTGCTTTAATTTGGTGGTGTTCTATTTTGTATTTTGTCTGTAGGATGGTGGTCAATGTCTGAACTGTGATTTGGAAAGGATTAGCTCCAGCTATTTGTATATGTACTGTGTTTTTGTTATGTATATTGTTTGTGAATTCCATGTTCTTGCCAAAAGAAGTGTAAACAAGAGGAAATAATGAAAAAAAAAATAGCACAAGAAAACCGAAAGCCTAGGAGGGTAGGGGCAGAAGGCAGCCGCGTGTTGTTTTTTAACTGGTAAAAAACGAAAAAAAGAAAAAGGATACAAAAAAGGCCTTGTGGGGTAAAGATGATGTTTTTTTTAACTGGTAAAAAAACGGAAAAAGAAACAAGATACAAAGAGGGCTTTGTGGGGTAAAAGTGGTTTTTGAAATATTGAAGGTTGAAAAGGATATAATAATTCAAAGGAAGGATTGAAAAGGGTAATGAAAAAAAGACTAAAAGGGGGTAAAGTGACAAAGGGGGTTTTGAAGAAAAAAAAGGATCGGTCTACTTAAAAGGAGTTAGGAAAATGTTTTTTTTTAAAAAGAAAAAAGGGGCACAGAAATGGAGAAAAGAAAAGAAAAATGTCCAACTTACCACCTTTACAACCAAGTGATAGCAACAACGCTGTCGCTGAGCGAAACGATACGGAATGATCCTGCGGCACCTGTGCCCTTAGACTGCTTCAGAGCTCCTGCTTTCACTCCGGCTTTGAGTGCAGCCTTGAGACGAGCATTTATAGCAGTAGCGTTTTTGGTCAATGCGGGTTGACTGAAAAAAAAGAAAAGGCGGAAAATTGAATCACTTAGTAAGGTAGTTTCAAAATGTTCGCTTTAAAGTGTCTTTTATACTATTTCATACTCAGCCGAATTTCCTTAACCAACCAACTGGCGACTTATGTTGTAATAAGATCAAAAAGTATAACGCAAGAACGTTTCTTTCGCACAGTAATGAAACCGTGAAATTCTCACCATGTATCCAATTCTTTACCCGCTTTGTTGTTCGCAAAAAAAGAAAAACGGCGGAACGTGGGGGTGGGGGAGGGGAGAGGGGGGTTGGTGAAAAGGTGGGGGGTAACCAGAAGTCTGATTTTTTTCCTCAGCATTAGATTGAACATCAATCTTATGACTCTTGATGAGCTAACATAATCAAATGAATAGTATTACACTCATGAATATGATTCTATGGATACATTTTTAACTGTTACTGTTTAACTGTTACTTTACTTTTATTTTTTTAAAGAGGTATTAATAATCAGATTGCAGCTAAATTAGTTTGAAAAGTTTGTATCGTATTGAATAAATAAATCATATTTATGTTACACTATACTGATTTAATACAGTGGTCCCCAACCTGGACTGTGGTCCGGTACAAATCTATAAAAAAAAATTTTACTGGACCGAACAAGAAACATTAAATTAATATCCATATTGATATTGTGGTGTATTTCCTTCGAAATTGTGCGACTTTCTAAGGACGAGAGGCTAGCAGGGAGCTAAGCGGCTGTGAGCAGCTGAGGCATTGTAAATTAAAACAATTTAAAATGTAAATAAACATCGTCTTCCGTCATTTACGGACAATAATTTAATAGGCACAAAATTGTAGTGAATAATATTGTTTATATTAATTGTCAATAATATTAATTAATTGAATATATTGCTTATATAAAATATGAGAAAGAACATTTTAAATGGAATACGCAAAGAAAAGGGGGGGGGGGGAAGCTTTAAAAAAAATGGTCGGGTGGGGGTGTGATGAGGTGGGAAGACAGAAATATACCATCGAAATGTGGAAGCCAAGTAGTTGTCAGGTGGGGGGGGGCGATGAGCTGGGAAGACAGGAATGTATTATCGAAATTCCAGAAGCTCAGTAGTGGTCGGGGTAACCACTTTTTTAAGAGTTGGAAAGGGGGGAAGGGGGGCTTGGCGGACGTGGATGAACACTGAGCTAAACTTCAAAGAACGTGCCGACCAGTGGCGATACCCGACAGTACGTCACTCACAATGCATTGCTACCGTCTTTCCTCTCTACACGCTACGTAGGGTATACACAATAGATTTATAAAAAAAATAAACATACTTTTGTAAATGCTGGATTGTTTTTTGAAAAAGATTATTGTGGTAAAGATTTCCTTAAATAAAAATGCCAAATTGTTACAGCAAACAACATTTATAATAAGTAACAATTATACACTTAGTGAAATCAAAAATCAATATTCTTTAACACGTCGAAATGATTTATAATTGCATCGGTGAAAACATATTTCTCTTAATATATAGAACAATATTAATACTAAAAAGTAAATGCTAATAAATAGTTTGTTTCTCTTTTCAAGAAGGCGATTGCAAAATACTGCACATGAGCAACAAATAGCTTAGACACTGATCAGCTAATAACACATATTGATTCTATTACTATAATTGAGTGAGTTCTGTTAAATAGCTTATTGCAAATTCACTTCTTACACAAAATGATTCGAGCGAGGTAAACTGAAAATCGAGTATCATATTGATTTATAATACTTACTGTTTCAATTACTAAATTACTAGAGTAATAGATATTAAAAAGCTTATATCAGCTGACCAATAAAACATAGCAACTCCGTCTCTGTATACATTTAATAATGTACTGTATGTTAAAAGCTAATACCAAGTTAAATGTTAAATTATAAAACTCTTAGATTTTATCACAATTGTGGAGTTTGGAATATTCAAATGCTCATAACACTTATTGATTCTGTCACTTAAATTGATCTAGATATGTGATACAAATTTTTAGAAAAAAGTTAACCGATCATAAGAAATTATGATTACAATCCCCTCAAGTCACCTAAACTTCCTAATCGATTTATGTTTAGACTGTTCGCCTAGATCGTAAAATCACTTGAATAGGATGGGGAGACGATTCTGACAATTCTAAGATACAGTAAACTTAACATGTGGTCTAAGCCTAGCAGCCTCGTAGCGTGAAAATTCTACAGCAGGGGCCAGGCAATAGCAAGAGGGCCAGGTAATACATTTTACTAAGTAGAACAAATAAGCAGAGGGGGCCAGAAAAAACGCAGGGGCCTCGGACCCCAGGCCCCCGCACGCTACGGGCCTGAAGTCTAGTAATGTCGGACACTTTGCCCCCGTCTTTACTATAACCTGGTCAGCCACGCGGCAACACAATTTATTTATTTTTTCATGGGCAACAAAAAAAATACAATAACAGATTATTGCTACAAACATTTCACAATATTAATACTACTAAGTAATTTTACAATGCATCTGAGTTGTTTAAATCTGAGTAGTTGTGTGCATCTAGGTTTTTATATGCGAGTAGTTTGTTATGTGCCTCTGTGTTGTTGTGTGCCTCTGAACTGGTGTGTGTCTGTAAGTAGTTGTGTGCATCTGAGTTGTGTGATTTTGAGTTGTTGTGTGTCTCTGAGTTGTGTGAATGTGAGTTGTTGTGTGTTTCTGAGTCGTGTGACTGTGAGTTGTGTATCTCTGAGTTGTATGACTGTGAGTTGTTGTGTATCTCTGAGTTGTGTGACTGTAAGTTGTTGTGTATCTCTGAGTTGTGTGACTGTGAGTTGTTGTGTGTCTCTGAGCTGTGTGATTGTGAGTTGTTGTGTATCTCTGAGTTGTGTGATTGTGAGTTGTTGTGTGACTCTGAGCTGTGTGATTGTGAGCTGTTGTGTATCTCTGAGTTGTGTGATTGTGAGTTGTTGTGTATCTCTGAGTTGTGTGATTGTGAGTTGTTGTGTGTCTCTGAGCTGTTGTGTGTCTCTGAGTTGTGTGAATGTGAGTTGTTGTGTGTCTCTGAGTTGTGTGACTGTGAGTTGTGTATCTCTGAGTTGTGTGACTGTGAGTTGTTGTGTATCTCTGAGTTGTGTGACTGTGAGTTGTTGTGTGTCTCTGAGCTGTGTGATTGTGAGTTGTTGTGTATCTCTGAGTTGTGTGATTGTGAGTTGTTGTGTGACTCTGAGCTGTGTGATTGTGAGTTGTTGTGTGTCTCTGAGTTGTGTGAATGTGAGTTGTTGTGTGTCTCTGAGTTGTGTGACTGTGAGTTGTGTATCTCTGAGTTGTGTGATTGTGAGTTGTTGTGTATCTCTGAGTTGTGTGACTGTGAGTTGTTGTGTGTCTCTGAGCTGTGTGATTGTGAGTTGTTGTGTGACTCTGAGCTGTGTGATTGTGAGTTGTTGTGTATCTCTGAGTTGTGTGATTGTGAGTTGTTGTGTGTCTCTGAGCTGTTGTGTGTCTCTGAGTTGTTATGAGCCTCTGAGTAACCCACACCCGATGATTTTTATGTTATATTAGAGAATGTTTGGTTTTATTAAAACACATAATATCTTTGATTGTTTTTGTTAGTGGAAGGATGCGAATCCGATATACAGTTTTAAAGTATAGTACACATAAATTAAAAGTTGTTTAGACAATTTTTTTAAACAGAAATGTATAGGTTCTCGTGAAACTTTTGGTCAGAAAGATTTAAGTAGTTGTAATATTTTTCTTTAAATCCCTATTATTACTTGAATTTTTGTTTATATTATTTATGAGTAGATACTAAAAAATCTTTGTTAATATAATCCTTTTTCTTATCTACTAAAAAGCGAATCATTGGTCACTGATATAATGTTAAAAAAACGGTGCCCAGTGTAGAGGTGGGTGGGAGATACATTATGAGCCAGATCAAAAAGAAGGTAGCGCAGAGTTCAGTGGGGGGGGGGGGGGAATGTACATTGATTTGTCAAAAGCCGAGACGAGGTAGGGTGTAATTAAACACGATGGACAAGGTAGATTTGGGGTGGGCGGCGGCATGTGTAGCCGTGGGGTGGGGGGAAGGGGTAGTAAATGGCGAAAGTACAAACCTACCCGTGTGGGTCATTAGCATTTTATTGCCTCTGGCTATTTGATGAAAGAAGGGTCGGGGGGGGGGGGGCTAGCCGCAAACGAGGATTAAAGTCTTTACTATGTTAAGTAAGGTAGTTTCAAAATGTTCGCTTTAAAATGTCTTTTATACTATCTTATTGTCAGCCGAATTTCCTAAACCGATCAACTGGCAACCGTTTCTTTTATGTCGTAATAAGATCAAAACGTATAACGCCAGAACATTTCTTTCGGACAGTAGTGAATTCTCACCATGTATCCAATTCTTTACCCGCTTTGTCGTTCGCAAAAAAGAAAATGAGGGCGATGTGGGGGTGGGAAGGGGGTTAAGAGGAGGGTTTAGTGAAAAGGAGGGGGGGGAGGTAACCAGAGGTCAGATTTGTTCTTCAACATTCGATTGAACATCACCTTAATACTCTTGATGAGTTAACATAATCAAATTAATACATTTACATTCATGCATAAAATCTATGGATACATTTTAACTGTTACTTTACTTTTATTATTTAAAGAGGTTTTAATAATCAGATTGCATCTAAATTAGTTTGAAAAGTTTATATCGTATTGAATAAATAAATCATATTTATGTTACACTGTATTGATTTAATACGGTGGTCCCCAACCTGGGCTGTGATCCGGTACAAATCTTTAAAAAAAATTACAGGACCGAACAAGAAACATTAAATTAATATCCATAATAATATTGTGGTGTATTTCCTTCGAAATTGTGCGACTTTGTATTGAAGAGAGGCTAGCAATGACTTAATAGACACAAAATTCTAGTGAATACTATTGTTTATATTAATTGTCAATGATATTATTTAACTGAATATGTTGCATATATAAAATATGACAAATAACTTTTTAAATAGAATGAGCGAAGAAAAAGGAGGGGGGGGGGAAGCTTTGAAAAAAAATTAATGGTCGGGTGGGGGTGTGATGAGGTGGGAAGACAGGAATGTATTATCGAAATGTCAGAAGCTCAGTAATGGTCGGGGTAACCACTTTTTTAAGAGTTGGAAGGGGGGGGGGGCTTGGCGGACGTGGATGAACACTGAGCTAAACTTCAAAGAACGTGCCGACCAGTGGCGATACCCGACAGTACGTCACTCACAATGCATTGCTACCGTCTTTCCTCTCTTCACGCTACGTTGGGTTTTTCACAATAGATTTATAAAAAAAAATAAGCATACTTGTGTAAATGCTGGATTGTTTTTTGAAAAATATTATTGTGATAAAGATTTCCTCAAACGATAATGCCAAATTGTCATAGCAAACAACATTTATAATTAGTAACCATTACACAATTAGGGAAATAAACAGTAAATATTCTTTAACAGGTGGAAATATATTTCTCTTTATATATAGAACAATATTAATACTAAAAAGTAAATGCAAATAAATATTTCGTTTCTCTTTTCATGAAGGCGATAGCAAAATATTGCACCTGAGCAGCAAATAGCTTAGACACTGATCTGCTAATGACACATATTGATTCTATTACTATAATCCAGTGAGTTCTGTTTAATAACTTATAGCAGATTCACTTCTTATACAAAATGATTCGAGCGAGGTAAATTAAAAATCGAATATCATGGTGATTTTTTATACTTACTGTTTCAATTACTAAATTAAAGTACACCAATAGATATTAAAAAGCTTATATCAGCTGACCAATAAAACATAGCAACTCCGTCTCTGTATACATTCGAATAATGTACTGTATGTTAAAAGCTAATACCAAGTTAAATTTTAAATTATAAAACTCATAGATTGTATCACAATTGTGGAGTTTGGAATATTTAAATGTTCATAGCATATTGACTTATAACACTTATTGATTCTGTCACTCAATTTGATCTACATATGTAATACAAATTTTAAGATAAAAGTTGACCGATGATAAGAAAATATGATTACAATCCCCTCAAGTCACCTAAACTTCCTAAGCGATTTATGTTTAGGCTGTTCGCTTTGATCGTAAAATCACTTGAATAGGATGGGGAGAGGATTCTGACAATTCTAAGATACAGTAAACCTAACACGTGGTCTAAGCCTAGCAGCCTCGTAGCGTGAAAATTCTACAACAGTTTGCCCCCGTCTATACTATAACCTGGTCAGCCACGTGGCCACACGATTTATTTATTTTTCAAGGGCAACAAAAAAACAACAGTTTTTTGCTACAAACATTTCACAATATAAATACTACTAAGTAGTTGTTGTGTGCCTGTGAGTTGTTGTGTGTCTGTGAGTTGTTGTTTTTTTTTTAAACAAAATGTAAAGATTTAAGTAGTGTAATATTTTTCTTTAAATCCCTATTATTACTCGATCTTTTTTATATTATTTATGAGTTGATACTAAAAAATCTTTATTTAGATAATCCTTTTTTTTTCTAGCAAAAAACCATTCATTGGTCACTGATATTATGTTAAAAAACTATGCCCAGTGTAGCGGTGGGTGGGAGATAGATAATGAGCCAGATTAAAAATAGAAGGTAGCGCAGAGTTCAATGGCTGAGGGGGGGGGGGGGGAAGGAAGGAATGTACACTGATGTGTCAAAAGCCAAGTCGTCGCAGGGTATAATAAAACAGGATGGTCAAGGTAGCAAGTGAGTGTGTGTAGCCGTGGGTGGAGGGGTAGTAAGTGCCGAACGTACTAGCCTACCCGTGTGGGTCATTAGCATTTTATTGCCTCTGGCTATTTGGAGAAAGAAGGGTCGGGGGTGGGGGGGGGTCAGCCGCAAACGAGGATTTAAGTCTTTACTATCTGTTAAGTCTCGCATTTCATTGCCACTAACCATTACGTCATTGGAATTTTCTTTCAGAGGAAAATACTTTGGCAAAGATGGTTATTTCTTATTAGTGAGTCTATCATAAAAAAGTCAGTTAACATATTTGTCTTTATTAAGATGCACTAAAATGTTGAAAATCATTCCTTAGATCACACATGTATTTATATAAATTATCGTTTAACCTATCATGCTGGCCAATGCCTGAAGTATACCATAATATATACATAGTAAATAATAGAATGACAGAAAAGAACAAAAATAATATGTAAATTACTGGACTAACAAGTTACTAGTAAGTTACTTTCTGTACTATAACTCAACCTTCCAAAAATTCTTCTATAACGATTTTTAACAAAAGCTGAAACCCATCTCCAGCCTTCAATTATAATATTACTCTTTAATGAGTTTTGTTTTCCAGTATTGACTGTTTGGTTTATAATTATCCTGCGACTACACTATCCGGCGTAGTAAACAATAGTTATCCGCAAAAAATACATGATTATATAGTTTGAGTAATAATGATACAAACATTTTCTTGAAAAAAATTTCAGTAATAAAAAGAGTTTATTATACTAGTATGTGTAAGGCAGTTAATTAGTATGTGTATGGTTGTACTGTCTAACCGTCATTTGCAGAATTGGGAATGTGTCATTAGTT
Organism: Bulinus truncatus; assembly: GCA_021962125.1. Classification (NCBI taxonomy): domain Eukaryota; kingdom Metazoa; phylum Mollusca; class Gastropoda; family Planorbidae; genus Bulinus; species Bulinus truncatus. The sequence continues at coordinate 269,757 of JAGDYQ010000086.1, read as the reverse complement.
CGGATCACAGATTATATATAATCTATGGTTTGGATAGTTTGTATCTTTCAAGTGAAATAATATTTTATTAGATTTCAAAATCTGTTACAGCTAAACGAGCGTACTTTGGGAGGTTGAGGCCCAATGTCGACACCCTTTGCAGACACTGCGGGGAAGTGGAGGAAACCGTAGATCATTTGCTTTTCGGGTGCCCCGGACTGGCGGACCACATGGTGGACCAGTCCGGAAGCTTGCTGGCCATCGGGCTCTATGGCAGTCTCCAGATGTTGAGAGACACAGCAAGTCTGATCTCACGGGCTCTAAGAGACTAAGTCTCAGCCCGCAGATTACTGAGAGAGTTCAAAGAGAGAGTAATAATTAAATAAATGTAGCACCCAAAGTTATCAAAACAGATAGTCTTCACCAAAGCATACCGGTACATTAGATCCCGATTAGTCTTCACCAATACAAAATACCGGTACATTAGATCCCGGATGGTCTTTACCAATACACTAAACCGGTACATTAGATCTCTAATAGTCTTCACCAATACACATTACCGGTTCATTAGATCCCGGATTGTTTTTACCATAACACAATACCGGTACATTAGATCCCGGATAGTCTTCACCCAAAGTTATCAAAATAGATAGTCTTCACCGAAACATTATACCGGTACATTAGATCACGGATGGTGTTTAGACTCTTTACCAATACACATTACCGGTTCATTAGATCCGGATAGTTTTAACCATAACAAAATACAGGTACATTAGATCCCGAATATTCTTCACCAATACATAATACCCGTACATAAGATCCCGGATGTCATCTTCTATACAATACACAATACCGGGACATTAGATCCCGTTCTCTTGTCCCTGTATAGCCTATAAACTGGGAGCGAATCTGTTAGGATAACGAAACCAGTCCCCTACTGCAATAACTCATCAATGTACTTCACTACCTTCAGATTGTTTACTATACTTTTATCATCTGTGGTAAGTCCACAAAAAAAGGATTGTGACATTTCACATATTTAACATATACTATTTTTGAGTGTGTGACAAATGCACAACGGACAAAACCCCCAGTGAACATAATCCCTAGCTGACGAAACCCACAACGGACGAACCCTCAAAATATAAAAATCGATTTTGAGTCATATTATTCATATTTCTATATATGCAAAGTTGACCATGGGCTAAGGGAAATGTTTGTCGATGTAAGAGATCATGTCTGTTAACACAGTCTATCAATAGGCATGTTTCTAATTGTTTTACGTAAATAAAGGATTGGCTTTCGACCACTGTGGTTGTTAAGCTGTTTTTTACCGTCTGTTATAAAATGTATGTTTGACATGAGAATTAAAAGGTAGAATAAAGATACGGTCAGTCTTGACCTTGGGCTAAAACCTTTAATTTTGTTTGTTTTACTTGGTAAGATAAGCTGCCTGTTGATGTAAAGCTAACAATGGATTAACTTTAGACTACTGCGCTGGAAGGGCTAATGCAGCTTACTGGGATACTTTGAAACGAAAATTCACTTCAAAATACGTAAGGTAAAACAAACAGCTTACGAACCGCTGTGGTCGAGATCCAATCCTTTATTTAGGTAAAAAAACATTGGAACATGCCTATTGATGACAGACTTGTATCGACAAATATTTCCCGTAGCCCATGGTCAAGATTATTCATACAAAAGTATCAATGATATCGATTTAAATACGATGTAATATTTTGAGTTTTTGTCCACTGATGTTTATGTCCTCTGGGGCTTTAGTCGTCCTACACTCGTTTTTTCGTGGGGATTTTGTCCGAATACCGAATCAGTGCCATTTCGACATTAATTTCTGACTAAAAATAGCAGACTGATACACGTGTCATGAAATTTCAAAATTATAATAGCTACCGGTAATCTAAATCATTTGGTTTTTATCTACCAATCATTGATGTCATTTCCCAAAAGATGAAATTTATTGATGTTGAGAAATTGCATCCTTACCCCCCCCCCCCTTGCACTTCTCCATGTCAACAATTATAAGATATTTTCAGACCACCTTACCCTCTCTAAGCTGTTGAAGAAATTAATGGACGAACCCTTATACCTTGTTCTTTGATAACAACGTTGCGAATTAATGAAATGTATGCACTTGGTCAAAGTGAAGCTGGGACTATAATTGTTACTATTATAACTGTCAATCACATAGCTTATAAATAAAATATCTTGAGTAACCTCAGATTAAATACACTATGACTAATTATGTTACTATTTTAACCAGTCCACACAAACACTCTACATCTTTGGTCAATTAGCTAACTATCCTTTCATTTGCATGTGTGTATATGTATATATTTTATGGCTGTGTGTTGTTATGTGTGTTTAATAACGATTTTTTTATTTTGAATGGCATTCTTTATATTTATTACTAGATAAAATTCAATGCGTAATTATTACTATTTGTCTAGTTGAAATAAAATTAACCTCAATACTGTAAGGCTGTGGAGATATAATTCAGAAGCCGGCTGACCTTCAGCTTGAAAGATTAGGTGTGAAATTTAGCACCGACTCTTTAACATCTGGAAATGTCCGCCTTCCCGCTCCTCTTTTACACTTCTGCTTTTGTATCTACCGAACACATCTTTCTTATAATGTATATACACTACCACATTCAGAAGCGAATTTAACTAGTGTGATGTAGAAGGAAAGTTAACGTTTGCACTTTACTATGAAATTTTTAATTCATAACTGCAAATATGAGAATGCCTTTGTTATATTTATATATTACCTTTTTAAATCTATGAAGTTATAAATGATTACATTAATGCAACATTGTACTTTAGTTACTGTCTTATGTCTTCGGATTTTCTATCAAACATTGGACTGCCAAATTTCACTGAAAAAAGCCAACAAAATACTTAGCCAACTTTTATACAATTTGTGACGTCTTTCTTTTAACGGGAGTAAAAACTGACAAATATATATTTCTTTTTTTCTATAGCACTGGAATAAGCCTAAAAAAAGTTAAAGTATGCTTCTGTGGTCTTAAAACGACCGCTTGCTAATCTTAAGCCCGTATTAATTTTGACAACTGGGGCCCCATCGTACCAAAATTCTAAAGTATTTTATACCGATCCGTAGGAAACTGCTATTTTGTTTTTTTAAGTATGACTGCCGTAATGTTAAACATGCACATAGCATTCCTTTTGTACAAACAAACACTTTGGATCATCAAAAAACAAACGATTACGCTTAAATTTGTATTGTGCTAAGGTAAAAAAGTAAAACATTTAAAAGATCACTTTTGTATATACTAGTAGATAATAATAGACAAAATGCTCAAGTCATTATGGCAAAAGAAACAATTTGAAATATTTGGGAATTTTATTGCAAAATGCATTAAATATTCCACACGCTCATTTCGGTCTATTCAGCAAATTTTGACTAAATAAAGTAAATCATAAATGTAAGTCATGTTTTTTTTTTTTGAGGAATAGAAGGGGGGGGGGCGGAATAAGCTTAAATCTCAGCTTTTTAAAGATATGAAAATGGTTTTCCTATTTTTTTTATAAAAATCACTGAATTTCTCTATAAGAATTGAATAACATCACCATTAATTTATCTCGACCAATCGTATTAACAGCAAATCATCGTTTAGATAACCGTTAATAAGAAACTTACTTTTTCCACGCCCATGCCATATTTGACCAATGAACGACGTAGGCTAAGCGTGGCGGGTGTAAGGCAAAAAAAAGTCTATCAGTCACGCAAACATGACCCCGGTAAATTAAGGTCAACTTTTGGTGGTTTTAAGTTGGAATGCATATGAAAGTAAAGTTGAACTAATTCTATCACAAAAAAATGACCAATTACTAACTTAAGATTGTGATATATAAAAAATAATATATACTTAAACTACAAAAGAATAAGAGATGCATGCGTATTTACTTAAGTTTGTTGTAGAAACTCAATTAAAAAAATATATAATAAGATGCCACGGCATATGTATGATCTTTTATTATTATTTTAATTTAAATATGTACGTATAATTTTTAAAAATCTGTTTGTTTTCTTTATAATGAAAATTATATTCATAGAAAATGTTTAAAATATAAATGTTTTACGTTTTACTAACAGGTATTTGAAAATGCACATATACATTTTTTTACCTTTCGTTACTTGAGGGACACTAGCTATATGTCCCGTAAAGTGCGATACATGCCTAAAAATCAGTTAAATGCATTAAAAAAATTATTCCTTAAAGTTTTCGCACCTAAATTTATATCAACAGATTTAGAAAAGCTACTTACATGATAAAACCGAAATATTTTTTTGTTTTTTAAAAAATAGAAAAAAAAATGGGCAAAAAATGAATTCGGCAGAAAAACGGATTGTATATCCCTAGCTGAAAACGTATATCTTGAATAAAACTGTAAAAATGGGGTAAAAATGTAAAAATGAAGTGTAGTATTTTAAAACATAGAACATTTTAATTGTATGAAGAATTTTTAAAAAATCTATGGCAGGAATTTAAAGATATTAGGTTTTGAACAAATGTCCCTCAATGTACCATTTTTCGGACCTTTTAGATATATGGTATTTTTTTAAAAACAATCATAAAATCATTATCCGATGATAGAATCGATTGATTTTTTAAAATAACAATTAGAAGGATCTATTTTACAATTTTCATGCCTTATTTTTTTATTTTAATGTTTAATTTGTTGAGAAATTAGCAATGTCAGTCGGGGGACACGTATGTGTCCCCCTTTTTTAAGCTAGTCTGAAAAATGGTCAGTCGGGGAACTATTTGTCCAGCAAAGTCGCGAATAGGAATATATATATATATATATATATATATATATATATATATATATATATATATATATATATATGTGTGTGTGTGTGTCTATTGTTTCATTTATCCTAAAAGAAAGCCCAAACGAAATACCTTAATATTGACAAATTTATTGTGCTAATATACGACAGTTACTAACATATAACCGAAATAATAGAATACACAGTAATATAGTATCAATTAATAATCCATAACTTGGAGAAACTGGCTGTCTGGAAGTTGTATGATGTTTATAAAAAAAATTGTACAAACAAGCAAAAATCATATTGATCAAAAAACTTTTATTTAGTTCCGGTTTATAAGAACTCAAAACGAAATATTTATAGTAAACTAGTTGCCCGGGTTTAAAATAAGGTTTTCTGTTTACCTTTAGTTTTCTCCCTCCCTAACTCTCCCATCTCCCCTCTCCTTCTCTCACCCCCGTCCCCCCTCTCTCCCATCTCTCTCCCCATTCATCCGTCCCTCATTCCTTCTCTCTCCCTCCCTGCCCCCTCACTCTTTCTCTCTCCCTCTCTTCCACCCTGTTTTTCCCTCCCTCCCCTCTCTCTCTCTCTTTGAACTCTCTCAGTAATCTGCGGGCTGAGACTTAGTCTCTTAGAGCCCGTGAGATCAGACTTGCTGTGTCTCTCAACATCTGGAGACTGCCATAGAGCCCGATGGCCAGCAAGCTTCCGGACTGGTCCACCCTGTGGTCCGCCAGTCCGGGGCACTCGAAAAGCAAATGATCTACGGTTTCCTCCACTTCCCTGCAGTGTCTGCAAAGGGTGTCGACATTGGGCCTCAACCTCCCAAAGTACGCGCCAATAGGACAGTGCCCAGTACGGAACTGGGCAATTAGCGCCTGCTCGACACGCCTGAGCTTCCACCACGGGTCAGTTTTGGACGGCCGCTCTAGGACTTGCCGGATCTTAAGTCCGTTCACCCCATGAGCCCAGCCCGAGATCCACTTCGATTGTCCAAAGAGGCAGATCTTTCTTGCACTCACGGGCAGCACTTGGGAATCTGTCGACTGGGTCACATGCACGTTGTGTTGGGACACAAGACCCTGTATTGCCATCAGCATGGCTTCCAGCAGGAGCGGCCATTCTCCTGTCCCTTTTACAGCTTGGAGAACAGAGAGCGCGTCAGTGAGAATGACAATGTCCAGAGCAGGCAAAGTACCCTCACCGATTAACTCCCCTATGTGGTCCACTGCCTCAGTAATGGCTGTCATCTCTGCCTCGTAAGCACAGAGCGACCCACATAGGCCAGCATGGTCTTTCACAAAGCCAGTTTGTGGGAGAGTGATGTGGACCCCAAACGAGGCGCTTGTCCGGCCGTCTCTACTGGATACAGAGGCATCAGTATAGGCCAGTATAGCGTTCCCTGAATAGGTTCCAATCATCTCCATAGCCACATCCGTGATGGTTCGGCGATCCTTTGCGTTCCCAGCATTGGTTTCAACCAGGTCGTGCGTACCTCGGGCATGTAGAAAGCCTCGCCAGGAGGGACCTTAGAGACTGTCTCTAGCATTAGGCGGTCGGTCGGCAGCTTGATCTCGGAGGCAAGTCTTTCTGCGTGGTGCATGAAAGACTGCATCGAGAGCCGCTTCCTTTCCACCCAGCCGTCAACCATCTCCCTTAGGACCGAGGTCTCCTCCTGCCGCTTAAACCGCTCATACGCGGTTATAACGGCCTGCTCTCTACGTATACCCAGAGGTGGCACATTTGCCATGATTTCCACCGCTGCTGTGGGTGCCGTTCGGAAAGTGCCTGTGATCAGCCGGAGAGCCTGTTTTGTACAACATCTAGGGCCTCTAAAGAGGACTTAGACCCATAGACCTGTACAACCTGGCTGTAATCTATCTGAGACCTTACTGCACCCATGTACAGTGACCTCAGGACATCTGCTCGAGCCCCCCAGGACGTGCTCGCCAACTTCTTGACAATATTCAGTCTATCAGAGGCGCAGCGGGCAACCTCCGAAAGATGTGTGCAGAGAGTAAGCTTTCTGTCAAGTGTAACTCCCAGGTACTTGAGCTTAGGTTCCAGAGCAAGAACCTCACCCTCTACCTCCAGTCTAAATGGCTCCTTAAGGATACTCGTGCCCATGGTAAACAGCGAGTAGACGGTCTTCGAGACGTTAATCTTTAGCCCCCACATCCTAGTATAACAGCCGACCGTAGTCAGGTCCTTCTGGAGTGCTCTCTCAAGGACTGAGGCACTCTTTCCGGTCTTCCAGATCGCTAAATCGTCGGCATACTGTAGGCTTTTACAACCCAGAAACTCAAGCAGGTCATTGATGAAAGCTAGGAACAATGTACAACTGAGGGCCGAGCCCTGTGGGAGACCCTGTTCAAGGGTCCGTTTCCTCGACACGCTGCTCCCAACGCGTGTCGTGATAGTACGATTACTGAGGAAACTGCGTAACCAAATGTACATCTCAGCGGTGACACCCAACCGCTGTAGCTTCAACAATAGTCCTGGTCGCCAGACTCGATCGTAAGCCTGCCTGAGATCTAGGAAAACTACCGCCGTTGATTCAGCTTTCTGAAAGCCGTCGGCTATTGCTTGGACGAGAAGCGTGACCATGTCCATCGCACTCTTACCCCGCCGAAAGCCTCCTTGCTTTGGGGTAATGAGTCCTTTTTCCTCTAGGAACCAAATCAACCTTCGGTTGACCATGCGTTCTGCTACTTTCCCAACACATGAAGTGAGGGAGATAGGACGGTAGCTTTCTGCTTGGTCAGTCTTTTTCCCTTTTTTAAGTACCGGCACTATGACAGCCTCCCTCCACCTCTGAGGGAGTTCTCCGGTCAACCACGTGCGATTGACAAACTGGAGTAGCTTTGCTTGTCCCGCTGCCCCGAGGTGTGTGATCATCTCATTACTGATCAAGTCACTGCCTGGGGCCTTTCTCATGCGACACTTCCTGACTGCGTATGCCAGTTCATTGGCAGAGAATAGAGCTCTGAACGTGTCTCGATTTTCCGTGCCAAACTCAGCCTTCTCTTTGACTCGTCGGACTTTATCCAGTGCCTTGGACAGTGTACTCTTCTTACTCGACTTGCTGACCTCTGAAAAGTGCTTGTTAAGCACTTCGGCCTTCTTGCTATCGCTAGCCGTAAGGCCTGAGTCCGTTTGCAACGGGGCGCCAGTTCTGATCGTCCCAGCCTGGGTCAAGTCTTTCAGTAATTTCCACGTCTTTTGGCTCTCCCTTAGATCCAACTTCTCGCATGTATCAGTCCATTTCTGCTTTTTGGCCTCAGCAGACGCCCTTTTTACTTGCTCAGTTAGTTTATTGTACTCACGGCGCGCCTCAGCCGTTTTCAATCGACAAGCTTTCTTACGAGCGGCTTGTCTTTGCCGAACTAACCTTGCAAGGGCTGTAGTCCAAAATGGTCTGAACTTACGTTTCGGAAGGCTCTTTGGGATCGTCCTACGTGCGGCACCTAAGATCGATTCAGTGATCTCCTTGTAAACAACGTCGACTGTTCCACACTCGGTATCTACCCTCTCCAAGGCTGCGTCACCTGCAGCTCCGTGCAATTCCAGCATTCGGTCACAGTATCGAGTACACCAGGGTTCACTTCCCGCGCTCGTCCTGCAGCGGGGGAGCGTTTAGCAGTTCCCTTGCGGGCTTCCCACCACCATTCACCTAAGAGCGTTCAGGTGCCATCCAGAGCGGGGTTGGCTGGTGGCGTAGGTAGCGGCATTAACTAAGAGACACTTTTAGATTTCGCGTTGTTCCCAGAGCAGGGAGCTTCCCAGAGCAGGGAGGCCCAACGTTACTTTCTATTTGGATCACCAAATAACGGTCAAATTTTGACAGCCTTTATTGTCTTCTGTCAGACATGAGGCCGGCCAGCACCTAGGGATGACCTCAGCCCCCCATAGTGCCGGCCGGGTGTGGATCTCAGGAAGTATCCTCCAGACGAACAGCCCCGACCAGCCACGCGTACTGTAGAGGTCCGATGCGATTGACCCACGTCAGAGACGATGCCGCCCAGTTTCGTTTTGCGAGCCCTTACCCGTTCCAAGGGTTTGGGTTTTTCGAGACTAATAGTTGAGGGTTCCGCGCCGTATGGATCTCGTTCTTACGTAACCTTCACTTTCAGTGCCATGTTATGGTCCGAAACGGCTCAAGGCCCCCCAAGAGTAGAGGGTCGTGAAACCGCATTTCAAGAGTCCTCGCGTTCCAGTACTGGGAAGCCGGGGGTACCGGCCACGCACAGTCGTGGTACGCTTTTCGCAGTTTTGCACTTTCGTGCTCCCAGATTAGCCGTTAGCCCAGAGCAAGGCTACCGTTGTCCGCCCGGACCGCTAGGAGGTTCTGGGTTTTAAGGGCCACCTGGGGAAAGTTGTCGAGAGCAACACATCCCAGCCAAGACACACAAGACGTAAAGGCGCCGGCGTCTCCTGCCCACATGCACTAGGACCGATGGCAAGTAAAGTTCACCATCGGCGACATGCACGGGGAGGGGTCCGACGCTCTGATTGAACTCTCTTATGTTTAACGAACCGAGACTGGGTCCCTTAGGGCTCGTGAAATGAAACAAGCTGTGTCTCTCAACATCTGGAGACTGCCATAGAGCCCGATGGCCAGCGAGTTTCCCGACTCGTCCAGTCTGAAAGCCTCCAGACGTGGACACTCATTTAGCAAATGATCCACCGTTTCCTCATCCTCACCGCAATGTCGACAACGTGAGTCGTATTCAGGTCTCATGCCCCCAAAGTAGGCGCCAATCGGACAATGCCCAGTGCGGAACTGGGCTATCAGTGCCTGTTCGTCTCTCCGAAGCCTCCACCACGGGTCGGATTGAGAAGGTCGCTCCATATTCCTTCTTACCTCTCGCCCTGTGGTTCCTCTTTCCCAGCTCGAAAGCCATACAGTTTGGTCCGACGCTCTCTCTCTCTCTCTTTGAACTCTCTCAGTTTTATCTGCGGGCTGAGACTTAGTCTCTTAGAGCCCGTGAGATCAGACCTGCTGTGTCTCTCAACATCTGGAGACTGCCATAGAGCCCGATGGCCAGCAGGCTTCCGGACTGGTCCACCCTGTGGTCCGCCAGTCCGGGGCACTCGAATAGCAAATGATCTACGGTTTCCTCCACTTCCCTGCAGTGTCTGCAAAGGGTGTCGACATTGGGCCTCAACCTCCCAAAGTACGCGCCAATAGGACAGTGCCCAGTTCGGAACTGGGCAATTAGCGCCTGCTCGACACGCCTGAGCTTCCACCACGGGTCAGTTTTGGACGGCCGCTCTAGGACTTGCCGGATCTTAAGTCCGTTCACCCCATGAGCCCAGCCCGAGAACCACTTCGATTGTCCAAAGAGGCAGATCATGGAACGTGCTGCCTCAAATGAGCTCTTTCTTGCACTCACGGGCAGCACTTGGGAATCTGTCGACTGGACTATTGCCTTGGCAATGCCGTCTGCCCTTTCATTTCCGGGCACGTCCGCATGCCCGGGAACCCATTGAAGGGTCACATGCACATGATGTTGGGACACAAGACCCTGTATTGCCATCAGCATGGCTTCCAGCAGAAGCGGCCATTCTCCCGTCCCTTTTACAGCTTGGAGAACAGAGAGCGCGTCAGTGAGGATGACAATGTCCAGAGCAGGCAAAGTACCCTCACCGATTAGCTCCCCTATGTGGTCCACTGCCTCAGTAATGGCTGTCATCTCTGCCTCGTAAGCACAGAGTGACCCACATAGGCCAGCATGGTCTTTCACAAAGCCAGTTTGTGGGAGAGTGACATGAACCCCAAACGAGGCGCTTGTCCGACCGTCTCTACTGGATACAGAAGCATCAGTATAGGCCAGTATAGCGTTCCCCGAGTAGTTTTCAATCATCTCCAAAGCCACATCCGTGATGGTTCGGCGATCCTTTGCGTTCCCAGCATTGGTTTCGACCAGGGTCGTGCGTACCTCAGGCATGTAGAGAGCCTCGCCAGGCGGGAGCCTTGAGACAGTTTCTAGCATTAGGCGGTCTGTCGGCAGCTTGATCTCAGAGGCAAGTCTCACTGCGTGGTGCATAAAAGACTGCATCGAGAGCCGCTTTCTTTCCACCCAGCCATCGACCATCTCCCTTAGGACAGAGGTCTCCTCCTGCCGCTTGAAACGCTCATACGCGGTCAAGACGGCCTGCTCTCTACGAATGCCCAGAGGTGGCACATTTGCCATGATTTCCACCGCTGCTGTGGGTGCCGTTCGAAAAGTGCCTGTGATCAGCCGGAGAGCCTGGTTCTGTACAACATCCAGGGCCTCTAAAGAGGACTTAGACCCATAGACCTGCACAACCTGGCTATAATCTATCTGAGACCTTACTGCACCCATGTACAGTGACCTCAGGACATCTGCTCGAGCCCCCCAGGACGTGCTCGCCAACTTCTTGACAATATTCAGTCTGTCGGAGGCGCAGCGGGCAACCTCCGACAGATGTGTGCAGAGAGTAAGCTTTCTGTCAAGTGTTACTCCCAGGTACTTGGGCTTAGGTTCTAGAGCAAGAACCTCACCCTCTACCTCCAGTCTAAATGGCTCCTTGAGGATACTCGTGCCCATGGTAAACAGCGAGTAGACAGTCTTCGAGACGTTAATCTCTAGCCCCCACATCCTAGTATAACAGCCGACCGTAGTCAGGTCCTTCTGGAGTGCTCTCTCAAGGACTGAGGCACTCTTTCCGGTCTTCCAGACCGCTAAGTCGTCGGCATACAGTAGACTTTTACATCCCAGAAACTCAGGCAGGTCATTGATGAAAGCTAGGAACAATGTACAACTGAGGGCGGAGCCCTGTGGGAGACCCTGTTCGAGGGTCCGTTTCCTCGACACGCTGTTCCCAACGCGTGTCATGATAGTACGATTACTGAGGAAACTGCGTAACCAAATGTACATCTCAGCGGTGACACCCAACCGCTGTAGCTTCAACAATAGTCCTGGTCGCCAGACTCGATCGTAAGCCTGCTTGAGATCTAGGAAAACTACCGCCGTTGACTCAGCCCTCTGAAAGCCGTCGGCTATCTCTTGGACGAGGAGCGTGACCATGTCCATCGCACTCTTACCCCGCCGAAAGCCTCCCTGCTTTGGGGTAATGAGCCCTTTTTCCTCTAAGAACCACATCAACCTTCGGTTGACCATGCGTTCAGCTACTTTCCCGACACATGAAGTGAGGGAAATAGGACGGTAGCTTACGGCCTGGTCAGTCTTTTTCCCTTTTTTAAGTACCGGCACTATGACAGCCTCCCTCCACCTCTGAGGGAGTTCTCCTGTCAACCACGTGCGATTGACAAACTGGAGAAGCTTTGCTTGTCCCGCTGCCCCGAGGTGTGTGATCATCTCATTACTGATCAAGTCACTACCTGGGGCCTTTCTCATGCGACACTTCCTGACTGCGTATGCCAATTCATTGACAGAGAATGGGGCTCTGAACGTGTCTAGATTTTCCGTGCCAAACTCAGCCTTCTCTTTGACCCGTCGGACTTTATCCAGTGCCTTGGACAATGTACTCTTCTTACTCGACTTACTGACCTCTGCAAAGTGCTTGTTAAGCACTTCGGCCTTCTTGCTATCGCTAGCCGTCAGGCCTGAGTCCGTTTGCATCGGGGCACCAGTTCTGATTGCCCCAGCCTGGGTCAAGTCTTTCAGTAATTTCCATGTCTTTTGGCTCTCCCTTAGGTCCAACTTCTCGCAAGTGTCAGTCCATTTCTGCTTTTTGGCCTCAGCAGACGCCCTTTTTACTTGCTCAGTTAGTTTATTGTACTCACGGCGCGCCTCAGCCGTTTTCAATCGACAAGCTTTCTTTCGAGCGGCTTGTCTTTGCCGAACTAACCTTGCAAGGGCTGTAGTCCAAAATGGTCTGAACTTGCGTTTCGGGAGGCTCTTTGGGATCGTCCTACGTGCGGCACCTAAGATCGCTTCAGTGATCTCCTTGTAAACAACGTCGACTGTTCCACGCTCGGTATCTACCCTCTCCAAGGCAGCGTCAGCTGCTGCCCTGAAGGCGTCCCAATTTGCTTTTGAATAAACCCAGCACCTGTGCTTAGCTCCTGGGTTTCTCTCAGGTGGAGGAATGTCCACTGAGACGAGAACGGGTTTATGGTCACTACCGACGCAATCTAGCACGCGGAAAGAGGTGTTACAGGCCAGGTCAGCCGAGACGAGTGTTAAGTCGGGTCTCGTTTCGCTCCCACTCGCACCGTGCAGCAAGGTGGGTTCAGACTCATGGTCCTGCAACCTAACTAAATTTGTAATATTACAAATTTCCTCAATCCTCTGGCCAGCCGCATCAGTGCGTTCATAGCCCCATGCCGGAGACATGGCGTTGAAATCACCACATACGAAGGTGCCAAGCAGAGTATCCTCAGCTGTTATTAGACTGAGCTCTGTCTTGGGGGGATTGTACACGTTAACGCAGTGGTACTTCCTCCCATCCTTATAAACATCCACCGCAAGCGTATCCGTTTTCCCGCGTGAGCCGTGGGCGCTGCTCGGCTGAGCATTTAGCGTATTTCTGACCAGGGTCACCAATCCCCTGCAGTTCTTGCACCCACAGCGGAAGCACGAATAGCCAGTGAAGTGGACTGTCCTAAGTCCAAGGATGCACTCTTGTAACATTGCAACATCCACGTCGTTCTCGTTCAAAAGTTTTGCGACTTCTAGACTCTTGGGGATGAGACCCCGGACATTCAGGTGGACAATCCTGAATTGAGCCTTACCAGAGCGTTTCCCGAGTCTTCGCTTGTCAGTTGTGGTGCCGGCCACCTCAGGCGGGGAGCTTTCGGCTACACCCGGAAACAGTGACCTGCTCTCCTCAACTTTCGGCTTCCCGCTGACAGAGCAATCAGCGTTTATCACCGAGGGCTGGGCTTGACAGTTCCCAGTCTCTTTTGTCTCGCCGGGCACCATAGGCGGGGAGCTTTCGGCTACACCCGTTGGCAGTGCCCTGCCTATGTCAGTCTTGGTGCCGGCCACCTCAGGCGGGGAGCTTTCGGCTACACCCGGTAACAGTGACCTGCGGTCCATGACTTTCGACTTCCCGCTGACAGAGCAATCAGCGTTTATCGTCGAGGGCTGGGCTTGACAGTTCCCAGTCTCTTTTGTCTCGCCGGGCACCATAGGCGGGGAGCTTTCGGCTACACCCGTTGGCAGTGCCCTGCCTTTGTCAGTCTTGGTGCCGGCCACCTCAGGCGGGGAGCTTTCGGCTACACCCGGTAACAGTGACCTGCGGTCCATGACTTTCGACTTCCCGCTGACAGAGCAATCAGCGTTTATCGTCGAGGGCTGGGCTTGACAGTTCCCAGTCTCTTTCGTCGCGCAGGGCGGAGCCAGCCACATTTCCAGCCCCGTTCTCGGTACCCTGCTGGTCGTCACGATCGGTTTTCCGCTGGAAGAGCTGCCAGCGTTACCCGAGGACTGGGCTCGACCTGCCACAGCCACTTTTGGGGTCTGCCTCCCCCTCGTCTCCGCGTGGTCGTACGTTCTGATTTCGTGCCAACAGAGCAATTAGCACTAGTCAGGGACTGGGCTCGACCTGCCGCAGCCTCTTGTGAGGGTGTGCGAATTCCCTCGTAACGCCGTTCAGCGGTCACTCGTGCCTGGGTCGGGTTGACAGAGCAATCAACCGTTCTCAGGGGCCTTGCCTGACCTAGCTTGGCCTTCACCTGTGGTGGGACGCGACTCCCACCTGTACGCTTGTCCGATAAGCCCGGCGGTGGACACTCAGTGCCTTCGATCCGCCTTAGTGGTTCTTGGGCTGGGCCGAAAGTAGCTTTTTTTACGATGCCAGACCTTTCAGCTAAAATCATGGCACCGGGGCAAGTAGTCGAGCTTTGAACGATGGCGGCCCTACCGCCCCCTAACCATCCATCGAGGCATGTTTGGGTGCTGCCCAGACCCGCTTTATTCCTTTTCTTATCCTTTTCCATTTGCTTTTCGAGTGCCCCAGGGAGGGGCGGGTTGGGTGGTCTGGCAAGTAAGCAGAGCAGCTCAGTTGCCTCTCCTACCTCGACCCAGGCTAAACCAGTGCCGGGGCGTGCCTACCGCCGGACATGTCTGATCTCTCGGAATGAGAGTGGGTTGGCGTACCTTTTTCCTCGAAACCCCGATCTGCCTTCGAGGGGCTGGCTCCGTGCAATACCAGCGTTCGGTCACAGTATCGAGTACACCAGGGTTCACTTCCCGCGCTCGTCCTGCAGCGGGGGAGCGTTTAGCAGTTCCCTTGCGGGCTTCCCACCACCATTCACCTAAGAGCGTTCAGGTGCCCTCCAGAGCGGGGTGGGCTGGTGGCGTAGGTATCGGCATTACCTAAGAGACACTTTCAGATTTCACGTTGTTCCCAGAGCAGGGTGCTTCCCAGAGCAGGGAGGCCCAACGTTACTTTCTATTTGGATCACCAAGTAACGGTCAATTTGACAGTCTTTATTGTCTTCTGTCAGACATGAGGCCGACCAGCACTTAGGGATGGCCTGAGCCCCCATAGTGCCGGTCGGGTGTGGGTCTCAGGAAGTATCCTCCAGACGAACAGCCCCGACCAGCCACGCGTACTGTAGAGGTCCGATGCGATTGACCCACGTCAGAGACGATGCCGCCAAATTTCGTTTTGCAAGCCCCTACCCACTCCTGGGGTTTGGGTTTTTCGAGACTGGTAGTCGAGGGTTCCGCGCCGTACGGATCTCGTTTTTACGTATCCATCATTTTCAGTGCCATGTTATGGTCCGAGGGCGGCTCAAGGCCCTCCAAGAGCAGAGGGTCTCAAAGCCGCATCTCAAGAGTCCTCGCGTTCCTGTACTGGGAGGCCGGGGGTGCCGGCCACTCACAGTCGTGGTACGCTTTTCGCAGTTGTGCACTTTCGTGCTCCCAGATTAGCCGTTAGCCCAGAGCAAGGCTACCGTTGTCCGCCCGGACCGCTAGGAGGTTCTGGGGTTTAAGGGCCACCTGGGGAAAGTTGTCGAGGTCAACACATCCCAGCCAAGACACACTGGGCCTAGCATCCCCAGCCCTCGTGCACTAAGACCAATGGCAAGTAAAGGTCACCATTGGCGTTGCGCACAGGGAGGTCTGACACTAAGGTCCTCCTGGGGAAAGTTGCTGGAAGCAACACATCCCAGCCAAGACATTAAGGCACTGGCGTCCCCAGCCCACATGCACTAAGACCACTGGCAAGTAAAGGTCACCAATGGCGTTGCGCACGGGGAGGTTGTCCGACGCTCTAGCGCCATCCATTTTCAGGGCTGGTTGATTCGGCAGGTGAGTTGTTACACACTCCTTAGCGGATTCCGACTTCCATGGCCACCGTCCTGCTGTCTAAATCAACCAACACCTTTTATGGTGTCTGATGAGCGTCTGCGTTTGGCACCTTAACCGACGCTCTAGCGCCATCCATTTTCAGGGCTGGTTGATTCCCTCCCCTCTATCTCCCTCCATTCTCCCTCTCCCTCTCTTCCCCTCCTTCTCATCCCCCTGTCCACCCTCTCCCCCCCTCTCTCCCCTACCTCCCTCCTACCCTCCTTTCCTCTCTCTCCCCCTGCTCCCTCTCTCTCTTTATCTCTCTCTCCCTCCCTCCCTCTCTCTCTCTCTCTCTATATATATATATATATATACTTATTATTATGACTTCACACTACTTCTAAAATCCTTCTTCATTCCTTTCTTTACCTTCCTCAAACTGTACATATCAGGGAGCATGAAAAAACAACAACAATTCTTCGCAGCACAAAGGAGCTATACAGCACCAGCGCGCAAGCTCTATTCGATCATCGGGAAATGACGTCACAGAGGAATTTTATTTATGGCGCCGTCGAGATTATAGTAAAATACTAAAATAAAAAAAAAATTAATTACAATTAAACTACCCATCGAGATGAAACGAAACCTGTCCTATAACCTTCCCCATGTAATTATGTGTCTGTGTAACAAATTTCACGTTATTTGGTTGTCTGGATCTTGAGTTATAAAGGAACAGACAGACAGACAGACAACAAATGCGTCTTATATGTATATATATACTAGTTGCCCGGGTTTAAAATAATGTTTTCTGTTTACCTTTTGTTTTCTCCCTACCCCCTCTCTCCCTCCCACCCTCCCCCCCTCTCTCCCTCCTTACCCCCTCCCTTCCTTTCTCTTTCCTTCCCTCCCTTTTTCTCTCCAACCCTCACTCTCCCTCCCTCCCCCTTAATCTCCCTCCCTACCACCTCTCTCCCTCCCTTCCTCCTTCTCTCCCCCTCTCTGCTCCCTCCTTCCCTCTCCCTCCCTGCCCCCTTCTCTCTTTATCTCTCTCCCCCTCACACTCTCTGTACAATTAAACGTCAAATTACGCTTCTTAAATAAACAGAAAACCTTATTTTAATCCCGGGCAAAGCCGGCTACTTGCAGCATGAAAAAAAAAACAACAACAATATTTTTTTCCCGTCCCTAGCCCTTTCTTATCCGTCCGTTCAATTACACATTCACTTGGTGCGCGATTTTTATTTATAGTGAAAGCGATCCCATACCGTGAATACTTTAATATAGTAAAATACTAAAATAATTAATTACAATTAAACTACGCATTGAGATTGTATTAATAATGTTAATAATGTCACAGAAACATTTTAATTAACGTATTTCGGTTTATTAAAGTGCACCTTTAATTTTAATCTTCCGAATACATAAAACGATAGGTGAATAGATATGACTATTGATTTCATCATGTTTACAATTGGAGTTTCCGGGAGTTACCCCTCTTTTAAAAATGTATCATAGGGAAATGACGTCACAGAGGAATTTAATTTATGGCGTCGTCGAGATTACTTTAATATAGTAAAATACTAAAATAATAAAAAAAATAATTACAATTAAACTAACCATCGAGATGAAACGAAACCTGTCCTATAACCTTCCCCATGTAATTATGTGTAAGTGTAACACATTTCACGTTAGTTGTTTGTCTGGATCTTGAGTTATAAGGGAACAGACAGACAGACAGACAACAAATGCGTCTTATAAGTATACTAGTTGCAAGTACTTGGCTTTGCCCGGGTTTAAAATAAGGCTTTCTGTTTACCTTCTCTTTTCTCCCAACCCCCTCTCACACTTCTTCTAAAATCCCTCTTCATTCCTTTATCTTCCTCAAACTGTACAAATCAGGGAGCATGAAAAAACAAGAACAATTCTTTGCACCACAAAGGCACAATACAGCACCAGCGCGCAAGTTCTATTCGATCATCGGGAAATGACGGCATAGAGGAATTTTATTTATGGCGCTGTCGAGATTACTTTAATGTAGTAAAATACTAAAATAAAAAAAAACAAGCAATTAAGCCTGTTCCATTCTGGACACAGGACGTGTTAGCGCATTTTCATGTTATGTATCAGTACGTTTGTTAGCTTTCAGTAAATATTTGTAAATTTTGGAAATGTTTATAAATTCAATTGTGTAATGCATATATGCATATATGTAAAAAAAAATATAACGACGTTTCTTCATATTTGAAAAAAAAATATTGTCTCTTAAATCTAACTACAAGTGGTTTGTGGTTACTGAAATAGGATTCATAATTGAAAACATTCGAAATTATAGTCATTTAATCGTCCGAAAACTCCGTCAATTGTTGCATAGCTCTGATACTTTCAATTAAACTCAGAACACAAGCTTACTATTTCATTTGATGAGTTTCTTAATAAATCTTGGTGAAACTACGTGCTGCAGTATTTCGCTCCAAATAAATGGGTTATTGAACGTACAAGGTGTATATATTATATATAAGCCCCTTAGGAGCCCTGAAGCCCGTCCCTCAGAGGTCCTATCGCGAAATGAACTTTTGATGTACGCATGGCAGGCCAAGACCTACAAAATGATATATACATCATGGGTCTAGGACTTATAGTTGCTGAGATATAGGCGCTCGTTTATTAATATAGCTTATATAGTAAAAAACGGTACTAAGCCCCCTTTTACGGCCCTCAGAGGTCAGATCGCGAAATGAACTTTTGCTGCACACATGGCATGCCAAAACCTACAAAATGATATACACATCATGGGTCTAGGACTTATGGTTGTTGAGATCTAGGGTGATGACAGACAGACCGACAAAACGGGGACATTTTCGAAAATGCTCTAAAAACGGTACTTTCTAAGCCCCCTTTTACGGCCCTCAGAGGTCAGATCGCGAAATGGAAAAAAGTCATTTCTTGGCAGGCCAAGACCTACAAAATGATATATACATCATGGGTCTAGGACTTATGGTTGTTGAGATCTAGGGTGATGACAGACAGACAGACAAAACGGGGACAATAGAGCATTTTTTTTTCGAAAATGCTCTAAAAAGACCGGAAAGAAAATAAAGAACAACTTAAGAATGAAAAGAAATGATTACTTAAGAATGAAGAAAATAATTACTTCAAGCAATAAGAAACGAAAAAAAGAATCGTGAAGTAAGAATTTAGTACTAAAAAAGAGAAGGAAGTTAGACTTGAGACGTTTGTGACCCGAGATGAGCCCCCTGAGACGTTGAAGACCGGAGATGAGCTAACTGAGAAATTGGTGACCCGAGATGAGCCACGTGAGAAGTTGGTGACCAGTGAAGAGCTACCTGAGACGCTGCTGGGTCGAGATGCGCCCATTGAGACGCTGGTGAACCGACAAGAGCCCCCTGAGACTCTGTGACCCGAGATGAGCCTCCTGGGACGTTGGTGACCTAAGACGAGCTACATAAGAGGTTAGAGACCCTAAATGAGCAACCTGAGAAATTAGTAACCCAAAATGAGCTCCTGAGCCACTGCTGACACAAGATGAGCCACTTGACTCCGCTGGCCCTAGATAGGCCCCTTGAGACTTTGTTAACCCGGATGAGCCACATGAGACGTTAGTGACCCGAGATGAGTTACCTGAGACGTTTGCAACCAGAAATGAGCCAAATAAGGAGTTTGTTACCCGAGATGAGCCGCCTGACACGTGGTAACCCGAGATGAGCCATCTAAGAAGTAGGTGACCCGAGATTAGTCCCCTTAAGATTTTGTGACCCAAAATGAGCCACCTGAGACGTTGGTTACCCGAGATGAGTCAAAAAACGAGTTGTTGACCCAAAATGAGCTACCCGGAATATTAGTGAATAGAGATGAGCCATCTGAGACGTTGGGGACAAGAGATTAACCCTCTATGGAGTAGATGACCAGAGATAAGCCACTTGAGAAGTTTGTGACCCGAGATGAGCCACCTGAGGAAATGGTGACTCAAGATGAGTCATCTGAGGAGTTGGTGACCCGAAATGAGTCACCTGAGAAGTTGTTGACCCGAGATGAGCCACCTGAGACGTTGGTGACCCGAGATGAGCCACCTGAGACGTTGAAGACCCGAGATGAGCTAACTGAGAAATTGGTGACCCGAGATGAGCCATCTGAGAAGTTGTTAACCCGGAATGAGCCACATGAGACGTTAGTGACCCGAGATGAGTTACCTAAGACGTTTTCGACCAGAAATGAGCCAAATAAGGAGTTTGTTACCCGAGATGAGCCACCTGACACGCTGGTAACCCGAGATGAGCCATCTAAGAAGTAGGTGACCCGAGATTAGTCCCCTTGAGATTTTGTGACCCAAAATTAGCCACCTGAGACGTTGGTTACCCGAGATGAGCCAAATAACGAGTTGTTGACCCAAAATGAGCTTCCCGAAATATGAGTGAGCCGACATTAGCCATCTGAGACGTTGGGGATAAGAGATTAACCCTCTAAGGAGTAGGTGACAAGAGATGAGCCACTTGAGGAGTTTGTGACCCGAGATGAGCCACCTGAGGAAATGGTGACTCAAGATGAGTCATCTGAGGAGTTGGTGACCCGAAATTAGTCACCTGAGAAGTTGTTGACCCGAGATGAGCCACCTGAGGTTATGGTGACCCAAGATGAGCCATCTGAGGAGTTGGTGACCCGAAATGAGTCACCTGAGAAGTTGGTGACCCGAGAATAGCCATCTGAGACTTGTGTGACACGAGATGAGCCACATGAGGAGTTGGTGACCAGAGATGAGCCACCTGAGGAGTTTATGACTTGAGATGAGCAACCTGAGACGTTGGTGACCCAAATTGAGCCATCTGAGGAGTTTATGACTTGAGATAAGCCACCTGCCGAGCAGTGACGAAAGGTACAGAGGAGCGCGGTGATGAGCAGAGCATATCTGATCAGAGGCGGACGAAGCAGGACAGTGACGAATCTGGCCTTTGACTTTAACCTAGTAAGTATATTGTACATTCATCCTAGCTCTGTCAAATTCAAAACGCTGCTTTACTGCAACTTCGACCATAACCTTGGAAGAATACAAAACAGGTTCAACGCTATCATAGGGAGTGAGCGTGAACTAGATCTTCACATAATCTCTAAATAATATGTCTGAATCTGAATAAGGTATTAAAAAAAATTAGTACTAACGTGATATTTCCGTCTTTCTCCCTCACTCTTCTATCTATCTATTTCTCTCTCCCCAAGTCAGGTTTTCAAAAAGCAATATAGTCGTATAAAAAAAAATCATATAACTTAAAGACACTAGAACTTGTATATACGCGTCTTTATTTATTTCACGGTCTCTGGATATGTATCGATTCGTCAATGTTTTGTATTCTTCTTTATTGGGAACAAATTAGGCATCTCTTTTGATAAAGTAAATATGACAGGCATGTGACGTAAAGTTCCAAAAAAAGAGCTAGTAACGCAGGTCAATCAGCTATTGGTTGTGGGTTCAATATGCCACACCCAGACTGCAAAATTACAACAGCTCAGTCTGGTCCCTTACACGTCTCTATGCACTCTCTTTGGTTCAAAACCGAGTTGTTGGGAACATTACCACAATGACAAACATTACTTTACCACAATTACAGACAGTACTTTGCCACAATAACAGGCATTACCACACTAATAGACAATACTTTACCACACTGATAGACAACACTTTTCCACACTGATAGACTATACTTTACCACAATGACAGTGTCACGGGTTGTGACTAATTTGTCGAAACCATTCACACTTTGCTCCGACCCTTGACTCACTCGGCCAACCCCTAATAATATTAAAATGTATATTATGCAGTGTATAGTAGTATAAGTTCCAGTTCTCCCGCCCACCACCCCTTTTACCCCACCCCCGTAATTGCGTCATACCACAGATGCTGGGATGAAAGGGAGCCGACTTCATTGAGAAATTGACCGAGCAATGTTAATTCGCATCTTTGTTGACCGCTCGACCTCTGTTTCCCGATGCGGCTATCTTCAAAAGGGGGAGAGACCCCTCCGAAGTTCCGCTAGACTCGGCCCCTGTTCAAATGCCGACAAAGGATAGATGTCCAGTTACTTTTGTCTTTGTTGGTATGACGTACTTCTCCCCCCCCCCCATCTAAGCCGGGAAGTTAGCTCCACCCCCCTGATTGACAGGGAAAGGAGCGTAGATGATTGACTGGCTAGGGGTCACACGTAAGAAAGTGTGTGAGTAACGAGAGATAGTTTTTTGAGACATTCGACTGAGGGTCCTAGTTGTGACCGGTCGAAATTCGACTGAGTGGTTTTTGAGAAGAGAATCAATTTATGTGGCTTTGATTGAGATGAGATGAGAGAGAGAGAGAGAGAGAGAGAGAGAGAGAGAGAGAGAGAGAGAGAGAGAGAGATAACGAGATAACGTCCCTTTGATCATTCATTTTATGTTGGATTATTATTTTTACTGTTGTTTTGGATTACCTTTGCTGCACTTTTACTAGCCACCAGCTTCCATTACGGACTGGTGTCTCGATGTAAAAAAAATATATCCTGTTGTTGTTACACACGACTTGTCGAATTGAGTATCGTCTAATTACTGGTGAGACTGTGTGTGGCAGAAACACAAATAGAAATATGGGTCATCATTGAGTCGGCCCTCATACTCTTAGCAACAAGCCAAGGATACCTCATAGGGGTCCTCAACAGACAGACAGTACTTTACCACAAATACAGACAGTACCTTGCGACAATAACAGACATTACCACACTGATATACAATACTTTACCACACTGATATACAATACTTTATCACAATGACAGACAACACTTTACCACACTGATAGACAATACTTCACCACACTGATAGACAACACTTTACCACACTGATAGACAATACCTTACCGCAATTACAGACAGTACTTTGCCACAATAACAGACATTACCGCACTGATATACAATACTTTACCACACTGATAGACAAAACTTTACCACACTGATAGACAACACTTTACCACACTGATAGACAATACTTTACCACACTGATAGACAATACTTGACCACAATTACAGACAGTACTTTGCCACAATAACAGACATTACCACACTGATATACAATACTTTATCACAATGACAGACAACACTTTACCACACTGATAGACAATACTTCACCACACTGATAGACAACACTTTACCACACTGATAGACAATACCTTACCACAATTACAGACAGTACTTTGCCACAATAACAGATATTACCACACTGATATACAATACTTTACCACACTGATAGACAAAACTTTACCACACTGATAGACAACACTTTACCACACTGATAGACAATTCTTTACCACAATGACAGACAGCACTTTACCACCATTACAGACAGTACTTTGCCACAATGATAGACATTACCACACTGATAGACAATATTTTACCACACTGATATACAACACTTTACCACAAATGTATCGCTAAAATTGCTTTCAATACAATTCCAGTACTTTTGAGAACAGCAAAATCTTTTAAATTTAAATTATAATGAGTGCAAGTTTTTTAAGTTTAAAAAAATACAATCAATAGAATACGATGTCAAAGAACAATTTTAATGCTTATCACTTACCAATTGGCAGGCAGCACTTAAGAAGACCATCATTTCAAAACGATCAATACTTAGCCTAGAACGTAATGGCATAAAAACACGTCCACCCAATGAAACCTGTCGCTCAGCTGCTGCTATGAGCGTAAGTCTGGCGTTCAGTTGCAGGTATAGTTTCTTAATGCTTGGGTAGGGTGCAATTGAAAGCATTTCTGATGAATTATCTAGATATATGTCTACTTCAGCAGAACTGTTACTATTAAGCTATTCGTCCTGATTCTGCCGCCGTGCAGTAAAACAAGCAAAAAAATCTGTAGATTCAGATATCTGTACTGCTGATTTACTGAAGCTGCACCACCCGGCCGAGTAAGTTGATTGGGAAATCCACTCAGTGCACTGCAGGCACGCTATAAGGTTTGTACAACTTCAGCCGTGTGATCCAAGTTGTCTTGGTGGGGAGGTGGGTGGTGTTAATATTGGTAGGGTTGATAGATATAATTACTAGTAGTGATTGAATGTACGTAGACTACTTTTATAACAAAGTATTAAAATCGCTATTGATTTTCTAAAAATCAATAACGGTGGATCTAGAAAAGTATTGGTATCGATTCGAGTATGGAACATTTTCGTTGTAAAATGTATCTGCGATACACAAGTCAATAATTGATACAAAAAGACTCGGCAATACAGCAAGCAGTACTAAAAGCATCGCCGAAACTAATGACAATAAAATATTTAATAATCAACTAAGGAAAAGAAATGGCGTTAGTTTCAATAGATACTTTTGACCACTCAGTGAGTAACAGTGTTAGAGGTTTAAAAAAAGTCATCTGGTTTATTTGAATAACGAGTTTTTTATTGAGTCTGACACGCCTAGTGTTTGTTTATATTTCACACTATATTTAGACTAATTGGCGACTATATATTGACTACATCGACCTGAAATTGGCAACATAGAAATTAACTGTTTGATACATACAGCATATATCAAGGCATCTACTATTTTCCAATTTCACTTTGTAAAAGTAAATTCAATTACTTTTTACATTTTGGAATAATTCATTTCTAAACACCATCTTTAAAAATAAAAAGTTTTGAAAACGTCTTTTTATAGAAGTCTTGCATTGCAAATGTTAGCTTTAAGATAAATAAACCTTTTTTTCACAATTGTCGCCTAACCCTACAATACCCATTTTTTTTCTTTTAGCTTGAAATAATTTGTACTATTAGTAACAACGATTTTAACAATGATTCTAATTATGAAAAAAATAACAAAAAAAATTTTAACAAATTTTAAATATGTATTTTAGTGTACGAAGTGGCTACGGTAACATCAAGCGCCTTTATATTAGGGTTAGCGGGAGTACTCATTTGTTTTTTTTTCGGGTACCAGCAATTATATTAGGGTTAGGAAAAGGGTTACGATTAGGGTGTGGAGCAATATCTATTGATGTAACCCGGAAAAAAATACGTCTTGATGTTAACGTAGCCACTGCGTTTATTATATAATGTGGATGATTCATATATGCATTATTAGGGCATTAGGGCATCAAAATTGAAAATAAAAAGTGAAACACGAAAATGTTATTTACAGTTAGTTTTAAAGACACAGCAATGACTGAAATCATACAAGAAATAAGAGAAAAGTTGAAAAATGAAATAAAATAGAAACTAACGCACATCTCTTTTGAATATTTTTCTAAAATAGAAAGAAAGAATTTAACGAATTAGGCTATATATAAAACAAAACTATTCTTCAATTGTTAACTTGTATGAATAGTTAATGTCATTTAAAGTATTGTTAAATATACACTAAATAATAAAAAAATAGGATATGAAATATTATATTTCTTAGAAATTAAAAAAAAAACTTCATATAAATATATTTTGTAATACAGGCCATGAGGAAAAATAAAATTTTAAGAAACTGTTTCTGTCTTAATTAAAACATAATGCTGTATTGCATTTTCTACATACAACAAAAGGCTGAGACTTGGATTCTGGGTATTTGCAACGCAAACGACTTGTGTTCCAAACTGGAAAGTGTCCAGCATTATCCATCCTTACATCCGTTGGTGGAATCGGCATAATATGAAGTTTCGTTTTTTGTGGTCAATTTTAAGCTGAGTTTCAGAAGGCCTACCTCTTTTTAAAGTAGTTGTGGACCCAATTTTACACAGTGTAGTGGCCAACTCAGTTCTATAGTCAACCAACTTCATGGGTTTTGCTGATCTTTCAGAAAGGCATCTTCTGTACAACAGCCATGCATTGATGATTGTCATATCCAGTAAGTGATAAAACAGCCTCATATACCACATCCTGTTTAGCACGGTGATTGTGTACCTTCCAATCCAGCTGTCCAACAAATCTACACCACCCATGTGCTGGTTGTACTGCTTACTTACAGCTGACAGGGAATGGTTACAATACTTTACGTTTTTCGATCGTAGCGGTCAGTTTTGTCCAAAATATCCATACCAACAAATGAAGACAATAGTTGGACAGTTTTGTTTTCCTTCCAGTAAACATTACTGACCTCAACTCCTTCTGAGACTGAGATGAATTTATCATGTGCCTTACGCTGCATTCTCTTACATTCCACCTCAGAAGGAATCATACATGACGGAATTCAGTTTCTTTTCACAGTACCTAGTGAATGAATGCCCTTTTTTTCCAAACATATGACGAGAGGTACTGGTGTGCAATAATTATCAAAATATACCTTATAACTGCATAGTTCAGGGACATCACGTGTCAGTCTCACAACAACATTACTGCTTGCGCCCAGATCTGGCAAGCGTTTGTTAGGATCATTCTCTGTCCCTAGAGTAGATCTCAAACTTGTAACAAAACCCTGATACTCCTGATAGGATGAGAAGTTTGTACCCCCGTTTATGAGGCTTAAGCGCAATATTGTTTAAATAATGACAGCCTTTGTTGCGCCAATTTGCTCGTCCACTGAGAGTTTTTCTTCCATAGGCACTGTCAAAAATTTACAAGAAAGTTTGTCAATAACAGTCCTTAACTTGTGAAATTTATCACAAAATGCAATGGGATTGTTGATAAAGTGTAACATAGTCCTGATTTTTTTAAAAATTATTTTTGGACAAAACATCACGAGCCAAGTCAAGACCAATGTCATTACTCCACAACAGCCTGATATTTGGTATACAGACAACTGATGAAATTATGCAGATGCCTAGATATTTCATAATTTCATTTTTTTTAACATTGAATGGCTTTTCTTGTGTTTTGTGACACTGTATAGAACAGTGTCTTCCACAATTTTATCAATAAGTTCATTATCAAAATTATGTAAAAAACTCATAAGGAGTCTCTAGCCTGCTCAGCAACAGGGTATAGCTGTCGATCTAGTGAATTATGTTCGCTTTTTTTTAGTCTACCTTCCCTCCAAGCTAAACTTTTAGCTCTCTGGAAGTAGGAGCCTTAGCTCATGAAGGACCAGGCTGCAATGAAGAAGTTTGCTCCTTGGACGTTGAAGTGGAAGGCTGATCATTAGATTCTGTATTTCTGGTCAATACTATGTCAAGAGCCTCATCAGGATCAAGACTGCCTTCATCATTTTCATCAGACTCACTATTGTCTAACTCATTCTCACTACCAGATGATATGCCTTCAATTCAATTGAAAAAAATTTCAGGGTCTAGTCATGTGCTCTCTACACTGAAATCCTTATTAAGAGCTCAATCTTTAAATTTAAAAGGCATCTGAAATTAATAAGCCAAAAAATAAATAAGATTATTAAAATTGATTTGGTAAGATTAAATGTATTTTCATACCATAAATCACGCGATATCGATAATAGGTTTCCAAAAATATTGAGAAATCGTAAAAAAAAAAAGTACACACACGCCCAGTGATGCATCTATTTAGTCAAAAAATTTTATTTAACTAGGCTTTGTCAATCTTACGATCAAATAACACGGATTATTATTTGATAAAAGTAAAAAAAAAATTACATACCTTTAAGCAGGAACAAAGTTCGATTACGGCTTTCAAAAAGTGAGAAATCGTGTAAGGTACTTTTACCTGGAACGTGTTGATATTAAATCGAAAATTAACAAAGCCAAAGTTCACAGCGCATGCTCTACCACATATTTTACATCCTACTGAATTAACGTGAATAAAAATATTCACCTTTTTAGACAGAAGTTAATAAATAATAAGATTATAATAATGAAAAAAAATGGTTTATTCATATAAGGAATGTCACTATGAATGAACAAAACAAATCATGTGGACAGTTTTTTTCAAACACCGGGTTGGTAAACGAGATGTAATTAACCAGTCTATGAGATGGGGGGAGTACCTATCTATTGGTAGAAAGGCTGTTGTAGTTGAAACCTGTTTTAACAGTTACACCGAATGCACTTGTTGCAATGACTGACATCGAATGGGAATAAGTCTCCCAGCTTTGAATATGTGTATCAAAAGATTATATTGTCAAAAATAAATTTCAACGAGATCGCTTAACACCAAGGGCATTTTAAAATTGTAGAAAAACCTAATATTCAAGCTACATTATTTTGACATGTGTTAGCACACTGTATCAAATGAGCATTATTAGAATACTTTGATTTTATTAAGACTCATAGACAAAATAATAATATATCCATACTATTAAACAAGATTACTGCGATATGTGTCTAGACATGCATATTTATAATTATAGAATATAAACTAGGAAAATAATATTAGTTATTTCCCATGTCCCACCCCTACGGTATCAGAGTGGCGGTGTCAGATCAGAATCCGCCAACACCCTAACACTGTAAGTAATAAAACTTATAATTGTTACTTTCAATGTCTGCAGTTAGATCACCTAACACAGACAACACAGACTGCGTAATGGTTAGCACTTCAAGTATTCATTTTTTACACTTGTATAGGACAGTATAGATATGTCTGTACAACGAATCCACTTATATTATAGTATGTGTCTGCACATTTTTATAACATACTTTTAATGTACACATTACAAAGTTAATGCATTCCTTCTTTGTTTGTTTTATCGGACATTTATGTCGGCATTTGTTAATTCTATAACACTAAGCTATATACATTTACTTATTTTATTGTTCTATGAATGATTCTTAGTTTTACGTCTACGTCAATTAAATGTAGAAAACAATGAAAGTTTAAAGTAAATTTTAACCTTTAAGTCAATTGTTATTTTTTATGTAAATAATAATTTAGTATAAACTACTCTGACTTTTAAACAGCCTAAAGCAAATTGAAGTTATATGAATTTTTGTCTGCTAAATCACTGTAATTCATTATGAAAAAACAAAAAGAAAAAAAAAAATATAATCCTGTCAAATGCCGGTCTGTCTATCAGTATATTTGTGTACAATACACACATTCCTAATGTATGTCACGAATGTTTACACAAAATGCATTTCTATAGTTACTACATGTAACCTGTTAAGACTGTTTAAAGTAGTAAATGTCCCTTATCCCTGAAGTGTAGAATGTATATGGTTTTGTAACCGCTGAAAATGAAGGGATCGTGTGGTTACCACAACGCCCCGATCGCCCCCACATCATACTTTCAACTGGACAATTGCTTTCGTTCGACGATTTTAATCTGCTGTAGACAAAACAACGCCAAATATATATATATATATATATATATATATATATATATATATATATATATATATATCGTGAACAAATTTGTTTTCCTGAAGATCTTGGAACTAAATTATTTATAAATCTAAAAGTGAAATCATATACTGAAAATTTCAGCATCATCTTTGACTACAAATAACTCATTTAAACACTAGTTGCATATATATTGTTTATTTTGTACTATTTTTAAACTGTCTTTTAACTGTTTTAGTTTTTTTTTGTTTTTATTTATTTTTTAACCAGCTTGTTAAGGTTTAATGTGAGCAAAAGTAATACTAAACCATAGGCATATTTTAAAACTACTGTAAAACATTTGAAAAAAATGTCAAAATATTTTAATCTTTATCCAGCCCACCTCCACTATAAAAATTTCCTATAAAACCCTAAAGACTCATCGGTGCAGATGAAGTGTGCATTTCATTTGATTCAGTCACCTCGACATATAAAGGAAGTGTGTGGTTATCACAAATTCGAGCCGCCTTTACTCACCCCAACTTAATGTCAGGGGAGGGGGAGGATTTGGGGGCTTACACAAGTTCCTTAAAAAAAATTTTCTCACAAAGATTCGAACACAAGACTTTTCAATCGACAGTCGAGCGTTCAACACCACATGATTACACTTCCCCTAACACCACTAAGGGAAATAATTCCATTTAGAAAGATATAACAATTTAATTGCTTTTTTTTAAGACTTAGTCATAGCAAGGTTAATGCCCCTTGTTCTCTAAAATTGAGCACTGATATGAGATGTCAAGCATCGAGAATTTAAAAATGAATAAAGTTTACAAATACTTATTCACCTTCGGAATCTACGATCGCCACATCACACAGTTGTCCTTCCCAGAGAGGTGAACACTCACAGAACTGTTCCTCCATTGGTGATTGCTGTTGATATTAAATGACCATACATGTGCCGTGAACACAAGACAGGTCACAGGGTCGTTGGCAAAATAAACCGGCCCGGCCAGGCTTACATTCACAGTTGATAATCTCGGTACAATAGTTCAGGTCAGTGCAGCTGAATAGTTTTAGTTAAAAAAAGAAGAATTGAAGTTATGAACAGATCATTGAATATAATGTCAATAATAGATGAGTAGATATCATTATAATTTAACTTGAATCATTTACTATTCAATAGTAATATATAACGGTGGTTGAAACATAGACTAAAACATAATGAAGTATGCTAACTAAAAAGCACGCCAAAAACACAAGCTGGGACCATAAAAACCCTAAATTGCTTATGTTCAGAATAGTTTACATTTTGATAATTGAAAAAAAAGACATAATAAATCAGTAGTATATAACATAATGTAATTGTATAGCGATTTGTAGTTTTTGATGCAAAAAATGATTTTATTATTTTTTTAAACTATTATTAAAAATGTTTTGTTAAATTATCGCACAATTTTTTGCTCTGTTAAAAACTTATTATTTAATAGATATTAAATTTTACAATTTTTCAACTTCTTTCCAATCACAAATAACGTACATCAAATATATCAACTGGTAATTTATAAACTGTTTAACCACATCAGTGATTTGTTAAAGTAATTATTGTTAGCCCAGACTTTCTGAGCCATTCCAACCCCGTGTACATACACAACAACACTTCCCGTTAATGTATCTTATTCCAAGTGCTTAAAATATAAATCAAACTAAATGAGTTTAACTACTCCCCAAGATAGAATGAACCCCCATCAAGGTGAGCATGTTTTCATGATATCAAATCGATATCAAACGACCTGTACCATGTCAAATTATTACCCTCTATCTGTTCCAGTTGCCACACAACTATTTGTTTCAATGTACCTATCGGAGCGTTCCTAGCCCCCCCCCTCCCCTATCTTTAGTACCCCCCCCCCCTTTTTCTCACCATAATTCAATAAAAAAATAAAATAAAAAAGCAAAGCAAGTTAAGGTCTTCAATTGTTTCCATCATTATTGTTCCAAATGGGGGGGGGGGGGGGACACTTTTACAATAGAGAAAATAAAACAAAAAAAATTGATTCCCAGAGAATAACCATATTTCCAATTTAGTGAAAATAGATTCAACCACATGGGAAGCTTCCATATATTTACTTGTACGAAATGTTTTATAAATTCTTTGTTAATGAAACTGCAACCGAAAAATTAGAAATAAACACATAGGTGTTTATATATATATATATATATTAGGGTGCATCACCAAAAAACAATTCTAATATTTGATCTGTCTGCTATTTAAATTTGTTCCATTGATCAAAAAAAGCATTGTGTAAAAAAATAAAAAAATATTTGACAATATTTAGATGTCCCCCAGAATTCAACAAAGTTTGAATATTTAAGAGAAAACTAGATAAAACCATCCTTACTTGTAAAGCCTTACAGCTTTACATACAAAAGATGAAATACGCTATATAAATTGTTTTATAGTCTTTGGTTTTATAATGTTTGGCAGCCATAATTGATTTTGATAAGCAGTTATGCTAGAAATAAAATTTAAAATTCACATTTTCTTAGCAAAAACAACACTTTTCCTTACCGCATATTGATGACCAAGGTAAGCATTTTAATAAACTCTGCACGTTCCACTGGGATGGCAAACTGACACATTCTCTAAAAAATCCTCGTGTCATTGAAGAAAACATAACGGTTGTTGTTGTTGATGCAAAGCAATTGAAACTGCTAGGAGTGCCAAGGCAACAAAGAAACCCGTTAGTGAAATAATTGCAGAATTAACCATGAAGCTAATGACAGGAGTGACATTGTAATGATTGTATCGTTAATTCGACACAACAAGCTCAAACACTGGTCATGAGACTGGTGCCTGCATTGCCATACAAAATAAGCTGCAACGTTCTGTTCTGTGCTCAGGTTGTCGCCATCACATTGTTGAAGTTCTCCCTTCGCATGTGTTTGCAGACATCAAAATACAAGTTTCCAAATCCCCGGATATAACTTTGTTCACCAGGCTACGAAATAATTGGGATTTGGTGGCACATGATTGGTCTCATGTACGTCGTTCGTTTACGTTAGCTGATCATGATCTGAAGGCTCAGACTGACGATAATGAGAGATGCGGTCATTGCTCATGCCAACTCCAGTAAACAAACCGAATTCTTGAGAGACGACTACTACGAATTCCTTAAGATGTCCCTTGTTTACTTGAATGCTACATATAAGGAGGTTAACTTTAAAAGACGAGGTTCCCTGCACAGAGCACGATGTATGGCAAAGCTGATATATTGACTCATGATTGCACTGAGTGAGGAACAAATTCAATTATTGCCTCCAGGTACTATTACCACAAGTGACCAAGTGCCAAAGACTCGTGCATTTGCTACATTTGTAACACATGTTTATGTCGTGTGGTGGCTCACTTGCAAAAATAATGTGGATGCAACATGGAATGATCTACAGCTCTACAAGCGACTTTTGGATTACAACGATGTCTATGGTACCTGATTGCTGAAATGATCCCACTTACTCTGTTCAGAGTGTTGGAAAAGCAAACTCTAGCAGATGCTCTACTTAGGCTTCGACCGGTGGTTGCCCTCCAAAATCCACAGAATCGATTTGGAAATGGTTGTGGAAAACCATGATTCAAATCAATTGATTCTTCAACTCGGTTGTGTGATCTGGATGGAGTTGACTTGTGGTTTACCATATACAAACGTCAGTTGGATACAGGATTCATCGAACTGCCTGTTGATGATTGGTGCCAAACAGCTTCTTACATTGCCAGTGCAGAAAACGTTGCTGCTATTAACGTTGTTAACGATTGTGCCAAAGAGGAGTGAAACTGGCATCTGACTTTGTCGTGGAAGCAACGCTAACAGATAAACATTTTCAAAACATTCTTCAAGTGGTAGAAATGACTGCAAAAACATCTAAAATTTGCGTAAACCTAACAAACGTGCAACAAAGAGAGACTGAATCAAATGCAACAGTAATAAATAATTTAATACTTTATTGTAATTTTTATGTAGGCTAGAATAAACTTTTTTTTTCTTTACATGTTTTGTGATTTCTTGGGCGGGGGGGGGGCAGGGGGGACCTCTAAATCAACTCTGGTTTGAAAAAATATTTGACACAAGTTATTATTAATGATATTAGAACCAATTAGAAACATAGACAGCTCAAAAACAAACAATCAATTTTTTTCTCTATTGTGGTGATGCACCCTAATATATATATATATATATATATATATATATATATGCATGTATATTAGGGTGTCCCAGAAATGCTCGAAAAAAATTTTCTTTTTTAATCTTTGGTGTCTCACCCCCTGAAATGTGTCTCTTGGGTACAATGAGTGAATTGGTGAAGTTGTAGCTCATTTGAGCAACATTTAGAGGTCCCCCAAGAGCTTTTAAAATTCCAGTATTAGGCCAACATAAAAATCCAGACGAATCATAGCTGAAATAATTTGCAGTTTTTGCATGCCATAGTTGAATAAAATGAAGTTTAAATATACTTATATTTATCTTATTGCTACCATTAACTAGAGTTGAAAGTGTGTGATTCTTAATTAGAAAATGTAATAAATGCTAGAAAACATATAAAATACCTAATGTGCAAAATTTAAGCAATGTGCATATTTTTTGAAGATTTAATTTTTTTAAACTAAGTATGCTAAATTGTCAGGCATCATATCACCAAAAGTTGCTGCAGTGCTGGACAGAACGAACACCAGCATTAGAAAATCAACAATGATACTTGCATCCGCATTCAACGAAGCTGGTGTTCTGACATCTGACACAGTATTTTTCAAGAGCACAATGCATCGTCATCGCAAGCTTTGTCGTCAACAAGCTCCAGCATGTATAAAAGAAGTCTATATTCCCTCAAAATCATTTGTACATTGGGATGGTTAGCTATTGCCCGATGTTACCGGACATGTTACCAACAACGGCGATCGATTACTTGTCCTGCTCTCGCCACTTGTCGATGGCACTACAAAGCTTCTTGGTGTGCCCAAGTTAGCATCCGGGTCAGGATGGGTAGCTTCTGATGCAGTATATGAACATATCAAATCATGGAAGTGCGAATCTCTGGTCATCGGTTTAAAGGTTTGTGTGATGGTATAGATGTTGGGGTCTGACTGCAGTTACAGTTAGACTGAACTTGGAGGCGCTGCTGTGGTAGCGTGTCACTTATTCCGCACACAAACAATTCTCAAATTAATGCTCAACGCAATGTTGCTGATTCTTCATTTATTACCAAACACAGACTTTAACAATATTATAAAACTTTGGACGAAGGTATGTAATACAGGCACATCTTAGAAAGATCAAATAATATATATGAACTGCTATGTGAAAGCAAATATATTAACTTCTTCTAGAGTTAAATAAAAATACGTCCTATACGTTCAGGATCCAAAAAGTAACTAACTCAATCTACAAAGCTTGTTTCTAAGCAAATCTTAAATGACGTTAACTAGAAAAAAAACTACGTCACATAACAATATAAAAATTCGTACTCTCTAGAGTTACTTAAAAAGTGTGATTAACACACATGCACAAACTAAATCAATTAATGGATATTTAAATCAACCTTAACTCCTCGACAATCGGCATGTGCTTCGACACTACGGCTTCCAATACTGAAAGACTCAATGGAGCTTGCACTCTGTTAGAAGTAGAAGCATGCCGTCATCACATGTTGGAAGTACTACTTTCCGATGCATTCATTGATTGTCTTGGACCATCCACTGGACCAGAGATTTTGTTTTTTAAGAGGTTTCGAGAAAAATGTCCAGAATTAAACCACACACCCGAAGCCAGATCCGCACCTTTGATAATCGTGTCTGATTCGATTAAAGAATGTATTAAATGTCAACTTGAGGTCAGTCATTCATGTGATGATTATTTGGAATTTCTTCTGCTTGCTGCACAAATGGTTGGGTTTGAGGTTGATGTCAGCATTCGCAGACCTGGTGCCCTACATAGGGCAAGGTGGATGGCGAAAGCAATCTATGCATTGAAAATCGATCTATTGTTTGCAGGTAACGAAACCATCTTTCAGTTAACAGCTCGAGAATTACAAGGTATTCAGCGCTTTAATTGGTTTACCATATGTGTTTATCTACAATCATAGTTTTCATGCAGGCTCACCGCAGATGCACCTGTGAATGATATCTTGTTGATACAGCGTTTATACGAATATGATGATGCTGTTCTTCGATCGACTGGATTGAAAATGATGGTGCGTCACTTGTGGTACTTGAGTCCGGAACTGTCGACGCTTGCGTTATTTTCAACCCTTTTGTCGGACAAAGAAAAAACTGGCCTTTTTCGGACAATGCAATCAGAACGTGGACCGCATCTCATAAAAACACTACCAAAAAGTGTTGTTGATTTGTGTACTTCTACCAAGTCCAAGATTGATGCCAGTTTTTTAGATGTTCCTGTTGAAGCCTGGTCAGACATACCATCTTTTAAAGTTGCAGCAGATTTTGTAAAGAATCTGGCTTGTATCAATGACTCTGCAGAGCGAGGTGTAGCATTGATACAAAATTTCAATGACAGTATCACCAAGGACGAAGAACAAAAACAATTTTTGCTCCAAGTGGTTGAAAAACATCGGAAATATTTTGTATAGTGTAATTGTGAAAAGCTGGCTAAAATTTAAATTTGAAGAACTTTTTTAATTCTTGTGTACCCTACAGTACAAAGTACAAAATAAATAGTAGGAATGCTTATTTGCATTGCTTATTATTATTATTTTTCAAGCAGATTGACATTCTTTCAATAATTAACTTGACAAAATGAATAAAACTTTGTTTTTCATAATTTTTTTCTTAAATTTCAAATTTAAAAATATGAACCATTCAAGATTTATATATTTTGTTTCATTTAATATTATAAACAATACTAAGCATCAATTTGTTACTTAATATATCAGTTTCGCATATAATGCAACATTAACGCTGTATTAGATTTGACCGCGAATGATTTTACACCAAAATCTGGAACTTTAAACCTCTTGGGGGACCTCTAAACATTGTCCAAATGAGCTGAAAATTGGCAGGTTAACTACTGTTACCATAAAGACATATTCTGTGGGGTGAGACATCAACATTTCAAAACTTCATTTTTTGGGACACCCTAATGTACAGGTTATAATAAGTCCAGGCTAAAGCAAAACAACAAAGTCCATTATGCGTACAATATGGTGATAACAAAAAAAAATATGAAACCATTTCCATTCGAGGAATATTTATGTGTAATTTAAGAATATAAATCGTATTTTTTTATTTTTTTTTTTAAATTTCCCCACCTCCCATTTTTTCTAAAGAAAAAAAAAGAGAAAAAAAATATTTTTCAAAAAACTAAATAAAATAAAAGGACATTTTTTTAAGATAAATTCAAAAGATTAATAATAACTAAGCATCTTTTATTAACAAATAAGATACAGAATAGTTAATAATCTTTACAGAATGTACAGAAATGTTTAGAAACATATTTTGTCCTATGAACTTCAGAAGAAAAAATTCAAGTTTTCTCGATTTTGCATGAAGTTCCTCGATTTCACAGCACGTCCAGCAATTAGGTTAGATCTGGGAATTTCAATTTTGTGTTAATTTGTCAATGAAGGAATAGTTGAGTTCTGGTTTGCTTGTTGGCTCTTGAATAAGAAAATTCGTGACATGCTTCAGAAGGAGGTCGAGTACTTGGTGCTTCAAGTCAATATATTGTGGATTCTGAAAGCCCTTGCTCAAGACATCATCCTGTAGGAGTTTTACAATCTAGAATAAACGACCAGTATTTACTGCGGTCATGTCGCAGATTATCATGCAAATATTTTTCTAAGCATCGTATTCATCAATTAGCTGATGTAGTTCCTTGTAAATGGCTGCGTCAGAACCACTCTCACATTTAAAAATACCGAGTTTGATTTCGGTTGTCATATTTTTCAGAAGAGCTGCTTGACACTATTTTCCTTGTACTCTTTTACCATCAAACTAGAGACAATCTTTGCTTCCAGATTTTTAAACCATTTTTGTTTTCTTTTTCCGTCCTTAAGAGATCACTCGTTTTCAAACACCAACCTGACTTGTAACCGGTACATCAAGACCTTGTTCAGCAATGGTTGCAAAAAAGGCATATGATTTATGTGTAGAAATTTTGCTTTTCAGTTATAGAAAACTGTTGTAGTGGTTGCTCTTTGTTATTTCGGTTCGCATTCAAAAGAAGATGACTTGTAAGAATAGGTTGGCGAATCGGGTGTAGAAGCAGGGTTTTCATAATTTAAAGATTCTGAGACAGTTTTATGTGTTTGTGTGAGCTGTGAGACAGTAGTCAGTGTTTGTATAGGTTGAGAGCAGTTGCATGTGTGTGTGTCACCAACTCCTCAGGTGGCTTATCTCGGTCACCAACGTCTCAGGTGGCTCATTTCGGGTCACCAACGTCTCAAGTGGCTCACCTCGATTAACTTCCTTCTCGGTTTTAGTACTAAAATCTTTCTTCACGTTTCTGATTTCGTTTCTTATTGCTTGAAGTAAATATTTTGTATGATTCTGCAGTATTTTAAGTTCTTAAGTTATAGAGTTAAAATTGTTCTAGCTTCCTTTCTGCTATTGTAAGACTGTCCCGCCACTGACACTAGTGTTGCGAACTTCCAAAAATCTCTAGGTAGGCGCCAAAGGACAAAATTTATTCACAGTCTACAATGTATAGAATATAATAAGTCCAGGTTACAACAAAACAACAAAGTCTATTATGCGTACAACTAATACAGTTAAAACGAGTCTACGTGTTATCACTGGCGTTGTGCTGTTAACTAACTCGCGGCATCAACAGACTTGGGGTTCTCCTTTCTTCTGTCCGTCCACTCCGTCTGGTTCGTCTTTTTCTCCGTTGTCTTTTGCTTGTACCTTCTCCTATCCATCACAGCACAAAGAGTTTTCCTTTTATAGGTAGTGTTATTCACGCTAAATTCATCGTTTTCCCGCCAAAATGGAGGGTGGAGGTCATTGCGTGTGTTGCCGTGCAAGTAACACTATTTCAGCACTTGTACTAAGGCGGGGTGAATTAACAATGTGTAGGCGTACATGAGTCGTGATTGCATCATTTATCTCGTGGCAGGGGTGTGAGCAGGGGGGGGGGGCGAAATGACAATCTGTTTGATGTTTATCTACCCTTTTTCATATATATTTACGCTGTTCTATCAAGTTTTTACTATTTTTTCCATGTATATTTACGTTTTTCTTTCAAGTTTTTCACTAGTTTTTTTATCTAACTTTTATTTACTTGTTCACAATCTCTAATTTACGAGACCACACCTCATCACAACCATTTTAACTTCTTTTCTAATCTGTATACAGTTAATTTTCAACCTTTAAAAATGGAATTCAAATGTAAATCCACAAAAATAACAGATACATATAAAGGGACCGTCAGCGATCCAAACATAAGTGTAGACACTAATAACCTAGACCAACGGTTCTAAATCACCATAAAATAAAAATCATTTATATGACTGAACCTGCCACCAAATGGTAATTCCACCTAACATTTAAAACCATAGAGACATATTCTGTGGGGTGAGACATTAACATTTCAAAACTTCATTTTTTGGGACACCCTACTGTATATGTATGTTTTCTGATAGTCTTTATTGGTAGCTCAACAGTGTCAAAGTTTAGCAATAATCAGTGTTTCGCGACTTTACCATACAGTAATCGGTAATCCTGCTGTAACAAAAAAAATCAAAAGTTATTTGAAGACGCATATTGCTGTAAAAGTGAACAAACAACTCTATTGTACATATCACCAGAATAGTAACTTTCAGAACCTTCAGCTAATAAACATAAAGAGTCAATTCAACATAGTTCAGACTGAAAGATTACTATTCACTAATTACATGTCTTCAAGTCCAAGTAATGATATTCTAGCTGCGGCTGGTACAGTTAGGGTGTCATTGATAGCATTAGGAATGTCACGACGGTGTTTCGCTAATACTTGTAACAAAAACTGTTTCTGTTCCTCTTGATTGGTTAGTACTCCATTGAATGCTTGACTCATGGTCACTCCACGCTCGGCTGCATCATTGATGACTTTCAAACTCGCAACTTTTTTCTGGCAAACAATGTAGTTGTTATCAGTGGCCCATGTGTCTAGATTCGTGGTCAGGAAATCTTGTAGTATGTTCAAAAGCTGTAAAAAGTTTCCCGGTGTGTTGCGATACAAAATCAGAAAGATTATTTTGTTGTAATGTTGGACAGAAGACTATTCTGCGAGGACGATCTGTTGTTATTTTGTCAAATGCTGCAACCATGACTAACTTAATTTCAGATGAAACATCATTTTCAAATAATGCAAAAACCTATCAGAATTTCACTTGAGTACCACAAGTGTCACGAGAATGATTTTATTGCTTTTTTGGCAACAGTGTTATTTGTTACCTTGCAGTTCTACAATTGTTGAAGTTGCTGCAAATCTCTTCGGGGAGCAGATGTATCACATGGCGATGTAAACCACGAATTCAGGTAGACCTTAAGTATCAAGGTGTTGAAGTGACCCAGTGATGACAATTCACGTGCAGTAAGTTTGAACTGAGAACGCCAAATGAACATCTTAAGGATGTAAATTAGTTTTGCCATTCATCGGGCCTGGTGATAAGCTCCAGGAGCCACAATCTTTTCATCTGCACCACAAACTGCACCTAGAAAAATAAATGACAGTTGCAGAAGCTCACGATAATCATCTCTGGGCTGAAACACTGTTAGCTGATGCTGAATGAAGTGAATGAGTTCATCCCGAACTTGATTGAGAACCACTGCAATATATTCTACTTCCATTCGACTTGCATACATTGATGTGTCAATTGAGCCACAATATTCCCGAAATTTCTGGAATAACTTGATATTTGGTCAACTAGATGGACCCATCAGTGAATCCACTATGTGGCGCCTGCATGCTAAGCTGATCAATTCTCTGCCAAGTTTCTTCCCCAGAAGAATGAAGGCACCTGCATTTATGCCAGTGTTACTGGCCGTAGTGTCAAAACACATGAAATTGATGTTATCAGCAATGTTCCATTCTTAAAAAAGATTAAACACGGCAGTTGCCTCGGCCTCTTCAATTTCATTTTGGCAATGTTGGTACTCCCAGCAACTTAATTTTTCCATCACCGGATACCAGAACAGCAAGACGATCAACTAACTCTTTTGATGCTAATTCAGGCAACATTTTTACATCCCAGTTCGTAGTTAATGGGCATTTTGGATGAAGCGATGCATGAATATCTGTAGATGCTTTTTCACGATGTTTACGTTTACTACGTCTGACTGATTCCTTGTTAATCGCCAGGGCTGCAGTACTGTGTCCAAGTGATTCTGTTGCTGCTGCAATTATGTAAACTGCGTTCCTGTCACTGACTTAACTTCTGTCTAATGCAGCTGCCAAACCTGGATTCACAGTATTGGTGGATCGGACGATCTTCACTAGTTTAGTAGACACTTCAGGTGGTTCGGGGAGTTCATCTGGATCATCAGGATCACAACCATCGGTGCTCTCTGTCACTGTCATTGCTGGCACTAGACTCCATCTTACTTGTCTCATGTTGCATCCGCTTAGCCTCCTTTTCCTTACGATATTTATGCTCTAAGCGCTTTTTATGAGACCTTTGTTCTTTCCGAGTTAGCATCATATCCACTGGAACCACGCCTTCTTTACTTTCTTTGTGCTTCAAGAAATTTTATGTCTTCAGGTATCTGCATCTTAGTTAAAGCTTCAGCATGTGCAACATCAAACAAATCAGTTTAACTTTCAGTAAATTGGTGCTCCTTCTCCTTTT
The DNA here is from genome assembly GCA_021962125.1 of Bulinus truncatus. Classification (NCBI taxonomy): domain Eukaryota; kingdom Metazoa; phylum Mollusca; class Gastropoda; family Planorbidae; genus Bulinus; species Bulinus truncatus. The sequence continues at coordinate 228,698 of JAGDYQ010000086.1, read as the reverse complement.
GAGTATCTGTTCTGCGGGATACATTTTTTCTTAATCCAATCCATGCTGAATTGAGATCCTTTATCTTTGCAATTATGTGGCATTCTTTGCGAACTGGAATGCGTCCTTATGCCAGTAATGAACAGTTTCTTTCATTGTCACTGTGGCACCAGCAGTAATATATATTGCGCTGACATGAAAATATAAATAAGTAACATAATTTATATAATAAGTATTAGAAATTGCATTCGGTTTGCCTTGTATGTCAAATGCAGGCATTTTTGCATATAATATAAAACTTCGAGTTCATTGAGCTACTTCTAAATATCACTGTATCTTCATGAAACTTGGCAAAATTACTTAACATAACAAAAGGAAAAAAATAGGGGGTGGGACAATGAAACTTAAAAAAAAAAATCCCATTGCATTGAGTGGCGCTTATGTGTGTGGGTGTGTATATATATATATATATATATATATATATATATATATATATATATATATATATATATATATATATCAGCTTCCCATTAGATAGACCAACAATACATTAAATTATAATACATCGAGATATAAAAAATAATTAAAACACAATAATTGAAGTCAATTAATTTTTTTGTAATAATTATCTTCTCCCTTGTTTCTTTTTCTGCTTTCCAAAAGTCATATACATGATCTGTGCTAATAACATGTTCAGCTAATAAAAATAACTTAATTCTCATTAAATGTTCCTAATGGTCCACATCAAGCCTATTTAGCATTTTTGTTATAATAACATTCATTAAGCTGAATCCTCTCTCACAGTCTGCACTTGAAGCCTAAAAAGTTCCACAAATATGAATAATAAGACAATGTTCATTAAACTGTTTATTTTCCTGCACACGATTAACAGTGCCCTGAAATGTTTTCAGTGTTCCAAATTTTTTCTTTTCATTAAAAAGTAGCTTCATCTCTAAATATTCCTTCTAAACTTCCTTTGCTAAGATCACGCATTCTTCAGGAGTAAAGTGCTATACCGGTTTGCTAATCTTTGAAATTGATCTGTGCTAACACCAAACGGTTAAGGTGCCAAACGCAGACGCTCATCAGACACCCTAAAAGGTGTTGGTTGATTTAGACAGCAGGACGGTGGCCATGGAAGTCGGAATCCGCTAAGGAGTGTGTAACAACTCACCTGCCGAATCAACCAGCCCTGAAAATGGATGGCGCTAGACCGGAAAGAGTGCCTCAGTCCTTGAGAGCGCACTCCAGAAGGACGTGACTACGGTCGGCTGTTATACTAGGATGTGGGGGCTAGAGATTAACGTCTCGAAGACCGTCTACTCGCTGTTTACCATGGGCACGAGTATCCTTAAGGAGCCATTTAGACTGGAGGTAGAGGGTGAGTTTCTTGCTCTGGAACCTAAGCCCAAGTACCTGGGAGTTACACTTGACAGAAAGCTTACTCTCTGCACACATCTTTCAGAGGTTGCCCGCTGCGCCTCTGATAGACTGAATATTGTCAAAAAGTAGACGAGCACGTCCTGGGGGGGTCGAGCAGATGTCCTGAGGTCACTGTACATGGGTGCAGTAAGGTCTCAGATAGATTATAGCCAGGTTGTGCAAGTCTATGGCTCTAAGTCCTCTCTAGAAGCCCTCGATGTTGTACAGAACCAGGCTCTCCGGCTGATCACAGGCACTTTTCGATCGGCACCCACAGCAGCGGTGGAAGTCATGGCAAATGTGCCACCACTGGGTATCCGTAGAGAGCAGGCCGTTATGACTGCGTATGAGCGGTTTAAGTGGCAGGAGGAGACCTCTGTCCTAAGGGAGATGGTCGATGGCTGGGTGGAAAGGAAGCGGCTCTCGATGCAGTCTTTTATGCATCACGCAGTGAGACTTGCCTCCGAGATCAAGCTGCCGACTGACCGCCTAATGCTAGAGACAGTCTCTAAGGTCCCTCCTGGCGAGGCTTTCTACATGCCCGAGGTACGCACGACCCTGGTCGAAACCAATGCTGGGAACGCAAAGGATCGCCGAACCATCACTGATGTGGCTTTGGAGATGATTGGAACCTATTCGGGGGACGCTATACTGGCCTAAACTGATGCTTCTGTAACCAGTATTGATGGTCGGACAAGCTCCTCGTTTGGGGTTCATATCACTCTCCCACAAACCGGCTTTGTGAAAGACCATGCTGGCCTATGTGGGTCGTTCTGTGCTTACGAGGCAAAGATGACAGCCATTACTGAGGCAGTGGACCACATACGAGAGCTAATCGGTGAGGGTACTTTGCCTGCTACAGACATTTTCATCTTCACTGACGCGCTCTCTGTTTTCCAAGCTGTAAAAGGGACGGGAGAATGACCGCTTCTGCTGGAAGCCATGCTGATGGCAATACAGGGTCTTGCGTCCCAACATCACGTGCATGTGACCCTTCAATGGGTTCCCGGGCATGTGGACGTGCCCGGAAATGAAAGGGCAGACTGCATTGCCAAGGCAATCCAACAGTCGACAGATTCCCAAGAGCTGCCCATGAGTGCAAGAAAAAGCTCATTTGAGGCAGCACGTTCCAAGATCTGTCTCTTTGGACAATCGAAGTGGTTCTCGGGCTGGGCTCATGGGGTGAACGGAGTCAACGTCCGAAAGTTTCTAGAGCGGCCGTCCAAAACTGACCCGTGGTGGAAGCTTAGGCGTGTCGAGCAGACGCTGATTGCCCAGTTCCGAACTGGGAACTATCCTATTGGCGCGTACTTTGGGAGGTTGAGGCCCAATGTCGACACCCTTTGCAGACACTGCAGGGAAGTGGAGGAACCGTAGATCATTTGCTTTTCGAGTGCCCCGGACTGGCGGACCACAGGGTGGACTAGTCCGGAAGCTTGCTGGCCATCGGGCTCTATGGCAGTCTCCAGATGTTGAGAGAAACAACAAGTCTGATGTCACGGGCTCTAAGAGACCAAGTCTCAGCCCGCAGATTACTGAGAGAGTTCAGAGAGAAAGAGAGAGAACACCAAACTTGGATTATAAAAAAACACCCTTATCAAACACATACAAGTCATGTAATTCCTGATCTTAATATCGTTTGTCCATGTGGTCACATGACTCTTTAATAAATTTAAGTATATCATCTGTGCTGAATTATATGGCCCTAATAGACATTTTATTTCTTCCTCAAAAATATATACTTTCCCCAAAATACTGTACTCCTAGTATCTTAATTTGGCTTTGGCAAGCTAAAATGCCTCGATTAAATTGAGGTTGCTCCTCTGACGATTCTTACATAATTCGGCTGACTCGCCAATAACATTTCGAAGAATAGCTAGTGCAAAAGAAATCTCTGGTTTCGTTAATTTGTCAAGACAATATTTGTTTACTTGTTCTCTGCTATACTCAACCAAAATATCATAATTCTTTACCAAAGCGATAACTGCAAAATCTCTAGACAACCATCGTATTACACTTAATGACCTGGAAGAAGCAATATCACAATATGCGGCTTCTGCAATTTCTGCAAATTTTGCATTTTACACATGACCTGTTGAACAATTAAATTCGTATTAAATTTTCATTTTTTTCCATGCATCATTTAATCCTACATCTTATCTATGAGCGACACAGTGTTGTTCATCAAGATGAGGAACAGACTTGCATAAAATGGCAGCAACATAATTAGTCTTGTCAATCATCGCATATGCACCAACCGACGTGAACATAATCAATTTAAGTCAAGATTAGTTTCTTTGTAAAAAATTCACAATTGCAGAAAAATTTTAATTACTATCGCATGCTGTTAGTTGTTAAATACAAACAAAAAACAGTTTAATAAATCTGTTTGCAAGCGTTTCTAAATGTAATGTACATTATCATAATTTTCTAATGGAAATGTATGTAATTTTATCCACAATGAGGATATGGAAAGAGTAATCTCACATGTCTTTTAAAACTTCAACTCTAGCAACTGTATTTATGCTTTCAATAAATTCAAAGACATAGTTTTTGATTCTCCAACTAGTCTGTATTTTAATCTATTTGTCCACATGATTGTAAATTTCCTGAACAAAGAGCATTGAAGAGTTCATTTTCACTGCAAGTACCACATTCAATTAAAATTTTGACTTCATCAGAACAATATTTATTGCGCTGCTGGCGTTCTATTCTTTGTTCTTGTCTCGGGGGAGTCTCGTAAGAACGTTTAAAGCATCCCTTTGTGGCGGTTAAAAAGTTTATTTACGCCTGATGCATGGGATTTAAGACTAACGTATAGTTTTAGATAATCGATTCTCCACTCACCCCATTTTTTCCGGAACTCGATTCATCAATAATTTCTGCTTTCAAAGAAATTTCCAAAGTACATGTACGGTTTGTTCACGATATTCGAATAAGAAGCACATGTTTGCAGTGGCGTAGCGAGCTTAACTCGTGCCCGGGGCACAATACCTTTTTAGTCCCCTCCAGTGCTGTGCTAGTTACTGTCAGACTGTAACTAATTATAGTTACTAGTTACAAAAGATAAAATATAACTAGTTACTCTATTAGTTACTCTATTCAAAATGTAACTAGTTACTTTACTAGTTACTCCACAAAGTAACTAGATAGTTACTATTAGTTACTTGGATTGTCAAGGATGGGTTGTATGATTCTCCAACAACGGTTATAATATGTCACATAATTCTTTATTAAAAACAGTATGATAAGTATTTATAAAAAAAAAAAAAAAACTCCCCTCCCACACACTCGAAAACCTTCTATTAATAAATGTTAAATATACCATTTAACGCTCATTTGTGAGAAGCGCCCAAGGCATGATGCACCCTTTGCCCCCTCACTACGCCACTAGGCCAGTGAACTCAGTCATTATTGTTTCCATCCTATTTTTTCTTCACCTAATGACTCGACTATTAAACTTCGCCCTTTAGCTTCGACAGTTTTTTTTTTTTCAAACTATCTTATATTTAACGAAATGTACTATTTCCAGTCAGCTTTAAGCCAGATATTTACATTACAAAGGGATCAATAGTTGATATAACAAGAAAGACTTTTTTTTTTGTTCGATCACGTCAAATTCATTTATATAGCGCAAGTCACGGCGAAATTTTATAACAAAATAACATGAACATTTTTTTTTCTCTGATCAAAAGTTTTGTGCGTCAAGTTGTGTGCTGAGGTCTTAAAAATCGTGCGATCGTGCTTTCTTAGCTTAGAGGGAACAGCGGTCATCTCTAGACCAATGAGACACCATGGGTCAGCTTAGAGGGAACAGCGATCATCTCTAGACCAATGAGACACCATGGGTCAGCTTAGAGGGAACAGCGGTCATCTCTAGACCAATGAGACACCATGGGTCAGCTTAGAGGGAACAGCGATCATCTCTAGACCAATGAGACACCATGGGTCAGCTTAGAGGGAACAGCGGTCATCTCTAGACCAATGAGACACCATGGGTAAGGCTTTTAATGTTATAAACGTATGGGCTGGCTTAAACTGATTTCATTAGGAACTCTATTTATCTTTACAGATTACAAATATATTTTGCATTGTTACATTTTATTGTATCTAATCTCCGCACCTGTATTTTCATCGTAATGATGTATTGCATTCTGTAATTATAGTCAGTGGTTGTTACGTTCGGAATTTACCCCCCCCCCTTTTCCACCTTCCCCGCCAGTGACTTATTAACCTCCCCCCCCCCCCCGCCATGGCCAAGCCAATCTCCAACACACGCCTGTTGCGCGTGATGACTCATCATGGGATGGATGGAATGTAAAAATCTACTGGCCCACACACACCTCCCGCCAGTGACGATGACTCATCATGGGATGGTATGTGAAAATCTACTGTCCCACACGCACCACGGACATTTATAAAAGCCGGTCCAGAAGATATATCGTGATTCGGCCCACCGCCAGTCGGTCCAGAATATATAGAGTCAGAAAGTCGGGAGTCGGCCGAGTAGTTAGACGTGTAAACTATTAAGTTTTTGCTAAAGTTCTATATGTGCATTAAACTAAGTGTTGTAGTGTACACCCCTGAGTTCTGTTGATTGCATATTAGTACAGATTAATAGAGTTCAATATTTGGTGACTAGTCATGTATTTATATCAACAAGTGTAAAACTTTTCTTTTGAATTGTGTAGGAATGTACTATGTTTATGTTAATATTATATAAGTGTACTATAACATGTATGGTTATATACCATTCATTTATTACAAATATATCTTTATTCTACGAGTTTACTATAATTAAGTCAGTAAATCATACATGTTCTACGAGTAGCCTATGTCTATATTTAAAGGTTTAATAAGTGGTTTGATCAAAATTAAAATTATTGTCCACGATTAATGGTGCAAGCTTTATTGTACAGTAAAAAATTTCTGGTCCACTTGTAGGAAACATGTGGGACACTTGTAGGACATATAGTTTTAAGAATTAGAGATATATAACAACATAAGTAAAACACAGTAACACTCAATTATTGCTCTCTGTTCCATTATTTTGTAGATGATCTCTTGTGCTAAATACTAAATTCACCATTGAAATAATATAGCAAATGTCTATATATGTGATCCTAGGGAGATTTATCATTGCATGTGGAAAAAAATGTCACCGATTCTAACGCATTGTGGCTCGTTTTTTTTTCCTTTTGACAAGCAAATGAAGAAAAACTTAACTTTTTGAAAAAATGACCACTTTTAGACATCGCTCAAGCGACCCGAAGTTTTACATATGAGATAATGCGGCAGTTCTGATGTGTCGCTTGCTTGATTTTGCTATAGTTCAATTTTAGTTCATTGTAAAATTAAAAGTGTACAGTGATATTTGAATTTTACATTATAACTAATTGTATTATTCAGGTTTGTTGGATATTCAAGTATTTTTTGACTAACTACAAATTATTCAATTGATATGGCATCCACATCGAGTGGTTATTTGCTAAATGTATTGACAAGACGTATAACTGAAGTTTGGTTGATTGAAAAAAACATATTCTTGTCTGCCTAGCAATGTCTTACTAACCTTGGCTCATGCTATGAAGATGGTTTTCTATAATTGCAAGGTTCTGAAGAAGACAATATCCGAAAGCAATAAGGTAACTGTTAACGATCTTAAAAAAAAAGCAGTCTAAGAGAATCAAAGAGTAATTGAAGACGAAAAAGGATATCAGGAGGCTGCTGTTACTACTTGGTCTACAAGCAACAGCGAAAGTGATGATGAAGGTAAAGATGACGACGATTTTAAAATAGAGATTTCTGTTTAATACAAGAAGCTTCTGTCAGAGGGTTCGCTGCCAGACGAAAAAATTTGAAATCAGATTTTCAATTTAGCAGTAAATGCCCATCGGTCATTCACTGGGACGGAAAGATAATGGAGGATACTACTGAAAACAGGGTAAGGCTTGGACTTGATTTCATTAGAACAAAATCACAGAATGTGACAATTCCACTGTTCAAACGTTTTAAATGATTTTGGCCTAAGGTTGATCAGCAGTTGTATAGTCCTCTAGAGGATTCGAGACTAGATGATCCTTTTATGGTGGAACACAAACAATGTGTTGTGTCATTCCTGCAAGACAGTATGTCAAGTGCCTCAATTTACATACCTCGTGAAGTTTACAGAGGGATGATCAAAATCTGATTGTTGATATTTGGCATCAGTGTAAGCAAACATCCGTACCACTTTCATGCGCTATGCGATTACCATGTGGCTCGCTGGATGGTGAAAGTGATAAACTGCTTCAAGATCTACTTGATTACACTGAGCAACAAAAAAAATATTTGTTTGAAAATCGTCCTGGGTTTTCCAGTTGAATTAGATTAATTTTGATGCTCTGAGTCCGAAAATGACATTGGTTTTGCTCAATCAGGTCAGGATTTTTTGCTACAGAAATTTTAAAAAAATCGTTTTTTTTTTGTTAAAAACCACATTTTTGCGGATCATCAGCTGATAAACCCCTGACGATTTTTTTCCGTTTCATTCAAGAAAAAAAAGTCAACGTATTCAAATTCAATCAGTTTTTATTTATCCACCAAATTTGATAATCATAATTATCATATTATTGGTATAACAATGAGTGTTACGTGAAACAAAAGTTCAGAGTTCAATGCGTAAATCGGCGTTTCTTTGATTTCCTTGTGTGAGCAGCTGCTGAGTTGTCACTCTTCAGAGACCAGCAGTAGTCCGCAAGCATGACTGCGTCCCACCTCCCCTGATACCTTTCCTCCATTTGGCGGATGTCCTGATGGAACCTTTCTCCTTGCTCTTCGCTCATCGCCCCAAGGTTTTCAGGATACTTCTCCATGTGTGAGAACAGGAAGTGCATCTTTATACTCATCAAAAACCTAAGTTTTTGAAAGTCCTCTATCATGCTGCTGACAAGTCTGGAGTGGTTTGCTGCCTTCAGGTTCCCCAGGAAGTTGTTCACCACCTGCACAAACGATTTCCAGGCGGTGCACTCAAGCGTGTTCATGGAGTTTTTGAACTACGTGTCCTTTATGAGCTGCCATATTTGTGGGCCGTCGAAAATGCCGGCCTTCAGCTTCTCAATGGTCAGTTGAGGAAATACTCGGATCATATAGTTGAAGCACCTCCCATCCTTGTCTAAACTGTTTCATTAAACAAGCTTCATGTGTAGCAGTGGGATCAATATCTTCTCCCGGTCAACAAGAGGTTCGTTTATGATATTTCTCGCCCCAGGTACTAACTGCCCTCGCGCCGGCCACTCTTTCTTTACATAGTGCTGGGCTCTGTCGCGACTGTCCCACATACATATAAAGCATGGGTATTTCATGAACCCGGACTGCTGATTAAGTAGAAAGTTCACCATCTTCAAGTCGACGCAGATGATCCATTGGCGCTGCTCATATTGGATTTCGTCGAGCACATACTTCACTGCTTCATATTTCTCTTCAAGAGTTGTGAAGTGCGCAAATGGGATTGAGGCGAACTAGTTCCCGTTGTGGAGAAGTACACACTTCAAAGAGCGCTTGCAGCTTTCAATGAAGAGTCGCCAATCTCACTAATCGTATTGATAACCGCCGAGTTTATCAAGAAGACCGGTGACATCTCGGTAGTACACAAGGTCTTCCTCCTTGCAGAGGTAGCCCATGTAGTTCTCATGCCTTCTACGGAAGAAAGTGATATGCGCGTCCTTGCCAAGTAGATTTTTTTTCTCTTTGAGTCTGGAGGCCAACAGCTCGGAGGAATTCTTCGACAATCTGAGATCCCGAACCAGAACATTAAGCTCACATTGTGAGAACGGCTGCGACCATCTTGTGATTCATACTCCTCTTCTGTATCTCCTCCCTCGTCTAAAGTGGTGGCCTCATCGTCGCTGTCAGGAAGATCTCTGAACGCTGGTACAGGAATTTCTTCGCAGTGAGCAGCTGGACGACGGGCAGATGGAAGGTAGGGGTACTGGAGGCTGTGTCCAGTCAAGTGCTGATGCATTAAACAATCAAGTAAAAATCCAGATTGATATATTTATAAATAAAATATAATTATCTATGTTTTTATAATTGTAATTTTTTTGCTGCTAATATTTATGCAGCTAATTTAGAGAAATGATTGAGCTGAAAACCCCTGATATTAGAATACGTATAGCTCGTCAGGTTGACCTGACCAAGCAAAATCAATGTGATATTCGGACCAAAATTAGTCTAAATAAGTTGAAAAACCCCTGACGATTTTTGGCTGTTGCCCAGTGTTAGAAATCACTTCTCGCTCCATCAGAGGTAAAGGTTTTGCAAGAATTCTGCTTGTTTGCCAATCACATTTACGTCAAAGCTTGGATCTCATCTCATGTGAGTCGTGATGCTCCGTTTAACGATCTATTGTTATTCAAGCAGATCTCAATAGATTCTGTCACATACAAAACGGTGTCTGAGGCTGCGAAAATGAAATTTGAAAACCATCTTTGGTATAGTAGTCCAGAGGTACTTTTTTCTTGCTTGTTTTCTGAAAAAGTTTCTGAAGTGATGCTGAAGACTGACGATGATTGGGCGGATTTAATTTTTAAAGTGAAGTATTGCACTAACTGTATGTACCATAAATATCTGAAATGCGTTCAGTCGGTATTGATACCAGCTTCGATGAAGTTGATCTAGTATCCTGAGATTAATTGCGTCATTTGCTGAAGCTAATTGTATTTGTTGCTTCCTTTAAGGCGTCAATGATACAACCGAGCGGTCAGTTGCATTTTAAGTCATCATTTAATATGTCAATCACTAAAACGGAATCTGAAATGCAGAAATTGCTGCAAGTTGTAGAAAATCCCAGACAAAGAGAACCAAATTTGAAGAAAAGTACACTGACGTTTTATAAGAAGCATTGAACTGAAGATCGTTAGTAAAGTGTATTGCTTATGTTTACAATACAATGTGTACATTAATAAACAAGCAGTACCTGTTACATATCATTATATTTTATGTTATTTAACATTTCTATATGTCTTATTCGCTGTAATTAATGTCTAATGTTGATTTTAAGATGATGTGCAATTTAATATTTATATTGTAAGAATTCGTGTCATCAAAGAAGATACTATAAGCTTCAGTCTCGTTGAGCGACCTCTAAATGTAACTCAAATTCAATAAAATTTTGCATACAAGTCTAGGATTATAATAGCAAAAAATTTAACAACAATGCAATATTAAATTGCAATTTTTTTTTTGTATCACCCTAATGTGATGCACATTATGAGCACCACAGTTATAAACAAAGAACAGCCATATCTAAAGACTTTGATCAAAATTTACTTACCGTACTACGTCCACATTGGCGCAGTTATGATCGATAACCATGTCAAGTGAATTTCGGCAAAATGTAGAAGAAAATTATACTTAGTTCTGTTATTTATCATAAATAAATTATTAAATTATCAAATTATAAATTAATTTTTTTTTTAGTTTAACGATTACTTATAATATATATATATATATATATATATATATATATATATATATATATATTTTACAGGCTTGCGGCGCCGGAGCCAAGGAACCGGGAGCCGCTACTTTTTGCTGGAGCCGGAGCCGAAAAAATCTGGCGGCTCTACGGCTCCAAAATGTTTTTTTTTTACAGCAGAATTTTTTTTTAGCTTTAAAATTCCAAATTTGTTTGATTGTTTGCCTCCTACAATTTGAAATGTTGTCATGTTTTACGAACGCCACAACAGTAACACGCACATCACCACAAGAAATCTTTAATGGAGAATCGTTTTGTGTTCGTTTTAAATCTTGTTTACCCTCCAAATTTTTTTTTAATGGCATGTTATTTTGTTTTATATAAAGTTAAAACAGTTTTATTTCATAGAATAATTTTATTAATCATTTAAAAATAAATTTTTATTACGAAGACAAATAGAACGCGTCATTTCGTGTATTATTTGACCGCGAATTTGTAATAGACTAAAAACAAAATGGTCGCTTTCTGTATTTAACAATTTTATTATAATAGAAATAGAGCAGATAAATTTATAAGTCTATGGCTATTCTGACCATGGTCCCAATAAAATCAGATTGTTATTCGGACCCGTGGCAAATATGCACTAAGCTTAGCTATATTTAAACTTTATTAGACGGAACCCGTAAAAATAATAATACAGATTCCGCTTAATGGAACCCTAGACACTGAGTAACGATTAAATCATAAAATTCAAACAATTATGAACAAAAAACAATAATAAAGTTTATGTATAGCTAAGCTAAGTGCATATTTGCCACTGGTCCGAATAACAATTAGACTTTATTGGGACAGGCTCCGAATAAAAATCGGAGTTTATTGGTACCCGGGTCCAGGTCCGTAGCCAGAGGGGACTACGGGGGGCTGTGCCCACCCCCCGTTCATGACCTGAGTCCCCCCCCCCGTACTTGATTTGAGCTTTTTGACAAAATTTTAATAATAACGGCTATAAAACATCAATCGTTTTGTTCAATTTTTTTAGGGGCCCAGACTGAACTGGCCAATCAACTTTTTAAAATATTAATATCAGCACGGGGGCCCGTGTCCCCCTGCCCAGGGACCCGAAATTTCTGTTTTATATATTGATATCTGAAAACAACTAGCAACTTAAATAAGTTAATAAAATAATATTGACTTCTGACTTCACTTTTATACATATGTATAATAAAATAATAAAGTATAAAGTCTTTGATTTCTGCGTGATGTTATTTAATTTGCAAATTTACTTTTTAGCAGAATAAATTTTATTTTAAATTAAATAATTGCGACTGGTCAATTAGTTGTTGATAGATCTGTTCTTTGTTTTCAATATTTTATAAGAAATATCACACAAATAGCTAAGCTATATTCGTGCATCTTTGTCGTTCTTCCCGGGTTGTACGTTTAACCAACAGTATAATGATATAAATCAGGTATCTATTATGTAACAAATGTGTAGCAGAACAAATGGTCAATATATTTATAACAGGAATCTGAAATAGCTCAGCATTAATAGATTGTTATCATTAAAACTCTTTACTATTTAAATTATTTAAAAAAAAAAAAACTGCAACATGCCATGCATTATTGAAACCTAGTTAAAATTATATATTTCTAATTAATAGCTAAACAATCGGTACTAAAATGCAAAAAATTTCTTGGGGAGGGGACTCACTGAGGTCCCCTCCCAAAACCCCTCCTCTCCGTTCGCAAGCTTTCGGCGCTTCGCACCTCCATCTTCGCCCCTCCCCCCCCGAACATTTCTTCTACCCCACCAGGGGCGGAATTATGGGGAGAGGCCGGGGGTCCATTTCTCCCCCCCCCCCCCCGGTTATCGCAAGTTTAGGTAATACATCATTAAATTATCGAAATATGTTTTGTTAAAAGACCAATTTTCAACAATGAAATCAGTTTTAGCCCCACCCCCCCGGCCCGGGTCAAAGTTTTCTAGATCCGCCCTGTGCCCCATGATCAGTTCTTCGGCACCCCTCCCCAGCCGAAAAAAATTATTTCGCCCCTTCCCCCCCGAAAATTTCTTCGCCCCCCCCCCCCCCAATTTAATAATCCTGGCTACGGGCCTGCCCGAGTCCGAATAATCACTTCGAATTTATAAATAATAAATATAAATACTGAAGTCTTTAAAATATTTTAAATAATGTATCATTTTACTATTGGCTAATTTGATCATTCAAATAACTTTTTAGTACTTATGAAAATGGCGACTAGTTAAACCTCGATCGAAAATAATATGTTTCTGGATGCACTGAAATGGTTTTTTTTTTTAGTAAAACCGACATGCGTATATTTTTCAAGTTCCTGGCTATGGGGGTGAACGCGGCAAAATTTGCATAACTTTTTATCAGCGGCATGTTGGCGTGGAGAAATTAGAATAATTTTTGTCTCGTGTGATACTATTTTAATAAGGAGCCGGAGCCGGTGCCGGAAAAAAATATGGCGGCTCCGCAAGCCTGTATATATATATATATATATATATATATATATATATATATATATATATATATATATATTAGACTATTATAATGTTAAGATTGTTTGTCTCCGAATCCAGGCCAGTGGACTGGAAATATAATATATGATTGTGTCTATGATTGTGACTATGATTGTGTCTATGATTGTGACAATTAGATCTACTGCTTCAGTTCATGAGAATCATACACTTGTTGTCAGTTACAATCTGCAAATCCCGTCACGTGGGCTTCTGTCGGGTTGACCATCAGAAATCCCAAGTATTCCATTAGGTTAATTTCAAAATCTAAAGTGTAGTTGTCTTGTTCATCTAAGGAATTGCTAATGACCAGTTCAACGTTTTTAGGGAATCGAATGGGTCATTAGCTTCAGCAGTTATCTTTTTTTCAAAATCAGCGTTTGCTTAAATAGGAAGTTGATTAGTCACGGGTGTTTAATATGTATTGGTTAAGAAGAGGGGTGGATAAGGGAATGTTTCTTTCATTTCAGACAATAATATCATTTCAGTTATTTTTCTTAGTGACTGTATATATATATATATATATATATATATATATATATATATATATATATATATATATAAATATATATATATATATATGAGTGCCTTTTTACAGCGCTGGGTGTCATACATATATTTCTTAACTGAATGGAGCGGGAGGAGAAACAAAAGTGTAAGGTAGCCTTGTGTCATGACAAGTATTGTAAGGTAGCCTTGTGTCATGACAAGTATTGTAAGGTAGCCTTGTGTCATGACAAGTATTGTAAGGTAGCCTTGTGTCATGACAAGTATTGTAAGGTAGCCTTGTGTCATGGCAAGTATTGTAAGGTAGCCTTGTGTCATGGCAAGTATTGTAAGGTAGCCTTGTGTCATGACAAGTATTGTAAGGTAGCCTTGTGTCATGGCAAGTATTGTAAGGTAGCCTTGTGTCATGGCAAGTATTGTAAGGTAGCCTTGTGTCATGACAAGTATTGTAAGGTAGCCTTGTGTCATGACAAGTATTTTAAGGGTAGCCTTGTGTCATGACAAGTATTGTAAGGTAGCCTTGTGTCATGACAAGTATTGTAAGGTAGCCTTGTGTCATGGCAAGTATTGTAAGGTAGCCTTGTGTCATGACAAGTATTGTAAGGTAGCCTTGTGTCATGACAAGTATTGTAAGGTAGCCTTGTGTCATGACAAGTATTGTAAGGTAGCCTTGTGTCATGACAAGTATTGTAAGGTAGCCTTGTGTCATGACAAGTATTGTAAGGTAGCCTTGTGTCATGACAAGTATTGTAAGGTAGCCTTGTGTCATGACAAGTATTTTGTGATAACCAAATTTATTTATTGTTTTTAAAGTTTGAATCTGTTGCTGTTTACTAGTAGCACACATCTTCTGAACTGTTCAACTACCCAAGTAATGTTTACACGTTTTTAAAAGAAATGATATTCTCACATATATAAGGACTTCATTGCTAACATTCTGGTCCCCAGAAAAGAAGGGTTATCTGAAAATGTAACAATTAGTCTTAGTTCAGATGGGCCCCAATAATAAAGACATTTAATAAATTGTATTGACAGCTATTGTTTTTCTTTTCCTAGTGTCTCAAATTTACTACGTTCAGGGCCTCTGAATTTATTATTATACAAAAAAAAATTGTAATCATGCACACACAACTATTCGAGATTTATGAATTGTTTAAATGTTTGGCGAAACACGTGAAATTTTGTTTGTGACCAACTCACTTCTCTCCTGATCTTTCGTCACACTGTTATTGCATTCAATAGTAAATTATACGGGAATTCCCTATTCATCCCACAATACCGAGAGAGAGATAGTCATGATAATACACTTCTTTACAAGCATCCAGACAATAATTTATAGTTAAGGACCAATAGCTTGTTATAATGGTTCAATTGTTTTGACCACTAAATGTTTTAATGATCTAAATAGTGTTTCATAGTTCAAGATAATGCTGACATATTCACCGTACAGTAATCGAATGGTGAAATTAATACTGCTAATCCACAATAGATGTATTGCATTGTAATTGAGGTTTATATGGTTTTCATTTTGACAATAAAATTAAAAAAGACAAAACGATATATGTATCTATATTCTCTAATGGTTTAATTATAGACAAATGTAAACCTAATAAATACTAATGAACTGGATTTAAAAGAAAATGATATACATCAAAAGCTAGTGTATTTGTTATACAATTTTTATGCGCAATAGTAGGCTCCCTTAAAAAAAAAATTATGTTAGATTTTTGTTTCATTCTAACCATAGATGAGCGATTGACGTATAAAAGAAGATGTAGATTTATGCTCGAGGGGCATTGATCGCTTGATTCTCGACCTCAGAGTTACGGGTTTAATCCCAGTTGAGAACCAAGTTGGTTTTCCCCTAGACACTTTGGTCGACAATCTAGTGATTTACCGCACGACCATTCGTCCCCAGTATACAAGGCTGTATGAGTTGTTGTTGTTTTACTACATTGACACGTTGGATAGTAAAGTTCCCTTAGCCCTATCGGGCCATCGGGGCAGATGGAGTGTAGAATTCATCTGTTTCTATAACCTCGGCATATGAAGGGATTACTTCCCCAACTTAAAGTCAGGTACCCATTTAAAGCTGGGTGGACTTGTGGGACGACTTTGCACCAAATTTCACAATGGGCCTCACCACCGGGGATCGAACCCAGGACTCTCAGGATGACAGTCGAGTATCTACACCACTCGGCCATCCGTAAGTTGGATAGGCTGGCCATTAAAACCTTAATTCTATCTGCGTAGTACCTGTTATTATTTTTTTTTTGAGACCTAGTTAGAATTTAGTGGTTAAGGGATTAGGAATGACTGATGAACCGGGTGGTCTGAAAGCAGTAAATGCTTGAACTGAAAGAGAGGCCGTCATGCAATGCCGCTTCATTGTTCAGGCCTGCTCAATTATAATTATTCTCTTCTTAATTGTATTTTTGCCACCAAGTTTGAGCGGCCAGGGGAGGTAACAGTTGTTTTAATTAATAATGTTCTGGAAAGCAGACGATTGAATTCGATTCGATAGAATTAATCTCATCTATTAATTATTTGCCCCTTGCGTTCTTAATGACTGGCTTAATTTTCTAAATAAGCGATCGCCGCGCCCACTTCATCTGTATCATATCTTAGGCTGTAGTTGATACGACAGGTATTTTTAGTTAGATCCCCTGATTTACGATAACAAATATGTCTAGGGATCTACAAATCCTAAAAAAGCTCTGATTGTGACCATAAAACTTTACCTGATCGCCAACACACAATAATATAAGTATTTTGGCCATCATTTTGGTGCTTCGACTAGAGCCGTAGTTTGATATTGTTGGTGTAATAAGAAATTAAAAGAGACAAACATAACAGATAGTTTGTAAACATTTCATAGAAACATGATAAACCATTCGAGTATTTGGTAAAAACAAAACAAATCATTCAGATAATGGGTAAACATATAACAAATAATAAAAACATATTGACCATAACAAATCAATCAGATACTGAATCAAAGAGATAATGAAGATAAAAAACAAACACACAAACACAACAACAATGTCACATGCCCACACAACAGATCTGTTAGGACTGCTCACACTCGTTTGCATCCATTCATTCAAAAGCACTCATGTAAAAATGTCACTGACAGGACTGTATCTCCATTCCACTGCCATCCTCTCCAAAAACCGATGCATCCAAGGATAAAAAGGACTAGGACACGTGACGGCTATTGAATCAGACATGTTATTCCTATCTTTAATTACATCCCCCCCTTCCCGATGGTAAATGAAAGCTCGTTTCAGTCTATACTCAGTCTTTTCTCTAATCATTGACATCTATCAGCACAGAAAGCTGACATCTAAGCTATAGGCCTACTCACAGTGTGTGTGTGTGTGTGTTTTAAAACATCACGTGTGTTGTTTTGGGCCCCAATTCTGAGATATTTATCTCATTTGTATCAGCTGCAACGAATCCGGGCTCTCTTTTTTGAATTGACACGTAAGGGAAAGGGGGGTTGGGTCAAATGTTACCAAGAGACCTGGATATCAAGTCTGCAATCATTGGTGATGTGCCCGAAATGTTCATCCGCACTAAAATATAAAGAGACTGTGTCGTGTAAACAACATCAACAAATACAAGCTAACTAAACAAACTCATATGGTGTGTCAATACTGACTTGAGTTATCGGCGCCACCCTGTGCAAGCGAGGAGATAACTGGCGTATTTTTCAGATAGACTCTCCTATATCTGGTGTAATTTGACATCTGCCAAATCGACGGAGAACTAGAAGATCATATTTCAGACTTTCATTCTGGTGACCAGAGATGACGATGTGGAACATTTGCAAAGGTAGCACTGTGGAAGACACGGACAACATAGATGGCAATGTAACACTGATAAGGTAGCCCATTAGTCTAGGTAGGTAGCACATGAGCAATAATAGCCCTGTAAATGACACGGAAGATGCAGAAGTTATTTTAGAACAGTTAAGCTAGCACATGAGAATAGCCAGGAATATGAAGAACTTTCGAGATTTAGAAATAATGTCAAATAACTTTAGCCTAACAAAAGAAGATAAATACAAAAAAAATAGTCGTTCAATAAAAAATAGCCAGTTGATGTAATAATCAATCAGTAAATCAGTCAGCTCCCACAATGAGCCAATCACATATTACCTGTCCATCATTCTGTAATCAGCTGTCCATCATTCGGTAATCAGCTGTCCATCATTCTGTAATCAGCTGTCCATCATTCTGTAATCAGCTGTCCATCATTCTTTAATCAGCTGTCCATCATTCTTTAATCAGCTGTCCATCATTCTGTAATCAGCTGTCCATCATTCTTTAATCAGCTGTCCATCATCATAAAATTGAAGTTCGTTAATGTCTTTACTTACTCAGTTACCCCGCCCCCTACCCTTATTTTTACAAAAACTAGGTCAAAATATTTACACGGATAACAAAACAAAAAATAGAAAATATAGGTCTTAATTAATATTCAGGAACGGTCAAATAAACTTATCCTAATATAATTTAAACATTTTGTCAAGACGAACTGTTTTATAATTTTCAAACATAAACAAAAGTAATTTTTTTTCCGTATGTGTTTTCAAAAGAAAAAATGTTGTGCATTAACATTCAATACTCGCCATCTTTATATTCGCTAGCCTGTCTGTCTGTTAATTTCTGTGCAATATGTCTATACGGTCCGGTAGTAATCATTATGTCAGCTTTTCCATTTGGTGGAGGGTGCATTAGGTCTACGATTAGCAGATAAATAGATAGATAGATACATAGATGGATAGATAGATAAGTATATAGGCAGATAGATAGATAGGTAGACAGACATGTAGATAGATATATAGACAGATAGATAGATATATAGACAAATTGGTAAATAGATTGAGAGTAGGTGGATAGATAGATTGATAAATAGATCAATAGAGAGATCACAAATCTCTAAGATACAAGACCCTCCAGCTACGGTATCGCAGGAGAACGTTATTCCACAGTAAAGCGTTTATCTGTGTCACAGAAATTGCATCGCTAGCCTTAGTTGGACCCCCGAAAAAAAAAATAATACGGAGTCCCGTTCCTTGGAACCGTAGCCACTGCGAACATAAAAATGTATTCATACTTTTTGACTTTGTTTGCGATATGTTTATCACCCCTCGTTCAAATTATATTTTTAAAGTTTACAATTTTTTTTTAAAATCTTCTCTTTATCCTGCATCTATGTCAAAGTAAAGAGCTCGTTGTATCCCGTGGTTCAGGAGATTGCCCACCCTTGTTTCTAGTCACTAAAATTATGTTCTAAACCGTTTAGTCTCTAACTATATAACAGGCTTGACAGATTTTTTCACGTTGTTATACAAATAAATTACATTTCTTTTTATTATTGCCTGCTACTAACTTAAGAGGTGACGGGTGGTCGTGCAGTGTAGAGAGAGCAACTGTTGAATGGTGCGTCCTGGGTTCAAAGCGCAGTGAGACCCTGGGGATATTTTTCTCGTCATGCTGTAAGACCCTACGTCCACCTAGCTTTTAATGGGTTCTTTACTTAAATTTGGGGGAGCAAAGGCGGTTGGGCATTGTGGTTACCAAACAATCCCTTAATATCCCGAGATTATTGAAACAGATGATTTCTACACTTCATCTGCCCCGATGAGCTCTGAAGGGTTTATGGGAACTTTACTTTTTACACTAACCTAAACAGTGGTTCATTTACATTATGATTTACATTACAATCTTATGTAATTATATTATTAACATTATTTACATTAGAATTAGATACATATTTCTTTCTGTTAGCTACACATGAAGCATATAAAACTTTTAAAGGCTTAAAACTCAATTAGCTACATTTAGCGAATTGTTTGAACCAATCAAACACCGAGGACATTAAAACTTTAAAAACTACAGTTCAGATGAATAATTTGTTTCCATTTTACTAAAAAATGTAAGAGTTCGGCGAAAGTAAAAAAAAAAAGAATAAAAAATTATCGAATTACCAGACAAAAAAAAAGACAATCAATCTTTCAAAATTGAAAAGAATTACTTAAAAAAAGATTATAATTTTGAATATTACAGTTGTAGTACGGGTCTACAAAACAATTTTCGGATGAAAAAAAATGAGTTATGGAACTTGTTTATAATGTATTTCTATAAATAGGCAGGCTGCTAAGAATAAAAAATTTTTTTTGTAATGTTTGCGCTCTCAGAACTACAAAATACAACCAGTGTATATTACGATGGAGCAAAAAACTGACAAATTTTGGAGTTAAGGTCTCAGACAAACCAAAATCAGTGATCCATATGAAAGTAAAAGCGTAGACAAAAACAGTTTTATTTTCTGTATAACCGTTTTCTTGCAACTCTGTCTTTAAAAAAACGCAATTAAATGTGTTCAGAAAATATAACGCTGCTGAACAGAGTGAATTATTAACAATGTTAATGGTTCTTAAAATCAAACACAACATATTCAACAACAACAATCTCTAGTAAAATAAAAAAAACTAAGTTATTTGCAACATTACGGCAGTTCAAATGTGAAATTAGTGCAGCCAGCAACTCTTTTTCGTATGCAGATTTTCTAATGTTTTCGTCTTTGTCACAAACAGCCGCCAACAAGATATTTTCAAGATGACAAAAGTAACTGTTGTTTTGAAGCAATGGAGCCACAATAGCCTGATCATTTGTGTCATTTTTGGTACAGTGAAATCATGAAGAAGATATTCTTGGCTCCATCCAGGCAGCTTGGATGAGATTTGATGCAAAACCATGATGGAGCATAAAAATTCAGTATGATTTTCACAATTCGTTGAAGGTCGGCGGAAGGACATTGTTCGGAGGCAAACCACCTGAGTATTCGTTTAGCTTTAGTTAACCATCTGGTATGACTGATTGTCCAAGGTTGGGCAGACTCTAAGTATGAGACGTAACTCTAACCAGCGCTGCAACCACTTTGAATAAGCAGACACATTTTAAGTAAATGCTGCTGATCTGTACTTGGATCCTTCATCACCTCGTCTTCAACCTCAACAACAGAACCTGAAACTGGAGAAAATTCGATGATTGATTTCTGCTGAGGATCAAATTCCAGCATGCTTGTTATCTGTCCTTCTGAAGTCTTTGAACCAGTGGTTTTCCCTTCAACGACTTCAATTAGCTTCCTTAAAGGCAATTCGTTGGCATGCAGTAAAAAAACCAACCACTGAAGTGGCCTTCGTAGCTGAAGTTCAAGTTGTCGGACTACACCATTATGTTTACCAGTATTTATTGGTGTTCCATCACAAACTTGTAGAGTTAGTTCCGACTTGCTGACATAATTTCTCTGGAAATGTCCTTGGACTTTCCTGATGCTGGAACAACATGTTCAACTTAGCTGCGGGTAGGAAATGATACTAAGACGTAGTGCTCTTCTTTGACTTTGCTACAAGTAGACCCAGTATGCTTAAGAGTGACATCAATCTTGCCATCAAAACCGAGACAAACAATTCCTTCACTTTCTTCTTTGTGATCCTGAATTGACTTCTTCGTCCAAGCATCTCTTTAACGGCGCAGCTTGCTGGGGTGCAAAGCATTTTCAGGTGTCAACAGACAAGATCTTTCAAACGGCATTTACAATCAGAACGGTATCACGATTGCTGACATTGGCCATATCAACAGCTTTGCAAAGCTCTGGATACAGCCATCTATTTTGTGGAACAGTGCTGGAACGCGCTTCTTTGTAACTATCTTCTCCTTTGTCTTCATCATGCACATAACTGTTGTCATTATTTCGGTTATACTCTGAATCGTTTAGTGAACAAATTTCCATTTTTAAATTGAGTGGTAGTGATTTTGATGGGATTTGTTTTTTTATAAGCCGACATAGCTTTTCTTGGATATAAATGATTTAATTAATTTTTGATGGATTCTTTTCTGAAAAGTTTGTATATTTAATTTGATCGTTATTTTTTTTTTTTAAATAATAACAATTGAACATTCGTCTTTTATATTTTTTCATTAATTTTACCGTCATTGGAATTTTTTTTACGGGTGCATAGAAGCGGCGCATTTTAATACCCACAAATATTTATAGTAAAAATAAAATAAAATAAAAATTCAAAAAGCTTACGTGATAATAGTAATGTAAACAGTTATCATTTAGATATACAATTATACCAAACATAAATATGATAAGTATTCTAGATGCATTTCGTTAATATTAGTTGGCGCTTTAGGGGTTAATATTCAGAAAATGTACTATAAGAACTGTATTTTTTCAAAGTTGTGACCCCTAGACATGAAAATAACACATGGATTGTTAAATTGATCACTAAATGAGGGAGCATCTATTTATAATTGTCTGACAGAGACAACAGCAGTTTGCCCCACCCCAGTGTATATATGCTTTCGCTCAAAACTTGAGGGCCAACATAAGGCCAGTTTGGACGCCTACTCGAGGGTTAACTTGAAAGCAAGCTGTGGATCAAACTGTGGACCAGGTGAAGGTCAACTTAAGGACCAAGCAGTGGATCAAACTGTAGACCAGCTTGAAGGTCAACTTAAGGACCAAGCTGTGGATCAAACTGTGGACCAGCTTGAAGGCCAATAATTAATTAATAAAAAATGTACCATCGGGAAATGACGTCATAGAGGATATCCCAAGTG
The DNA here is from genome assembly GCA_021962125.1 of Bulinus truncatus. Taxonomy (NCBI): domain Eukaryota; kingdom Metazoa; phylum Mollusca; class Gastropoda; family Planorbidae; genus Bulinus; species Bulinus truncatus. The sequence continues at coordinate 206,149 of JAGDYQ010000086.1, read as the reverse complement.
CAGAATTATGTATAGCGACATCCCATTCTTCACAAACGCACGCTAAGAATAACACTTTATTGGTAGGAACATAAAAATTTGTACCAATGGAACATGACGTCATATATTATTTCCCATTCAGCACGGACGGACGGACGGACTCCAAGATTTAGTCACTTTATTAGTAGGATATGAGAATCATGTGGATGTTGAGCAAAGTGCGCCAAACTAAGAAAGCGCCGAAAGAGAGCTGCTACTTGTTGTTGCATTTTTCAGTTTGGGCGGATGGCACTCCCACAGGGCGCCATAATGGCTACCTAACGGCTCTGCTAGCCACACTACACTTTACTACGCCGTAGCTAGAGAAATATTGTATCTTCCCCGATGGATCGTATGGGCTAACGGAAGTTTAACTGCTTTACTATAAGACGTTTTTAGATCCATTGTATGCTAAAGCACGATTTAAAGAAAGGTTAGTCGGGCTTAAACGCTACTACTGGTGTGGCGTAGTAAACATGGAGAACGGATGGTCAAATCGTTGAAGAGCACTCGCTCAAATTTTGTCTTGAGGGTCCCGTGTTTGATATCCAGCTAGAGACTCCGGATTTTTATGAGGCCCCGGCTATGTCCTCTGATCCGCCCAACATAACAATGGGTGCCTGCTATTAGTTGGGGAAGTAAAGACGGCCGGACATTGGATTGGCCACTCAACACGTAAACACTTCACTGTATATGATCCTACAACTTGAACTTACTATCCTTAATGGTCTTTTTACAAACAAAAGAAATAAAAAAATGAGTGTAGTAAACATACATTCTACATTGATCGATTTATAAGATTGTTACTTTTTACACCTTTTTTTTGTTAAAACTGCCATATTTGATATCAAACTTCAAATAAATGTTATTTTATTTTCTATTTTTAATTCGATTTGCAGTAGACTGTTGACTATCCTATCATATCTAGCATTCACAAAACTGCAAAAAGTCGCAATACGCCGTGCTGTATTAATAACTCTTTGCTATTACTATACACAGCTTGCCATTAACGGAGCTTATTAAGAACTAGTAAACAATGTAACAGGTTAAACCTTGCATTGTATGCTGCCAAGTAATATTTCGAACAACATCGTATGCAGCCAATTATCTGGTTCAACGTATCATTGTATGCAGTCAAGTAACAGGTTGAACCTTTCATTGTAAGCTGTCAAGTAACAGGTTCAACCTATCATTGTAAGCTGTCAAGTTACAAGTTGAACCTATCATTGTAAGCTGTTTAGTAACAGGTTCAGTCTATCATTGTAAGATGTCAAGTAACAGGTTCAACCTATCATTGTAAGCTCTCAGGTAACAGGTTGAAAAAATGAGTGCACATACTCACCATATTGTTTATTTAAAAATGTTTGTGCTAAATCTAATTTGTTGGTCCTTAAAGTATTTACTCCAACATTTAATCAAATAACTGTATCACAACTTTATTTTTCGTACTTACACTTCAAAGATTTTAATTTAAAGATTTATTAATCAGCAAGACATTATTATCTGCGCTAATGTTTGATAACAGGTCCAGTGGGCGCTATCAACTGTATTTTATCCTGATATGTATGTATCTCAAAACTAAAAATAGTATGGTGTTTCAATTCTGCATAATTTAATTGTTGAAGTTTTTATAGCAAATAAAAGTTGTGACTATACAAGATATTAAAGGCAATAAACTTTAGAAATATTTGAGTGAATTTAAATATTTTAGTATCATATTAATGCGTCCACTAAATTGTATTTGAAGAATAATGTTAGAGTAGGTCCCATATTATAAAGACAACTTCCCTCTGGAAATTCATATGTATCTACTCGCATATAAATGTCTTACCAGATATGACGTTTTATTTTTTTATATATATTTTGCTTTGTAAAAATATAATTAAAAAAAAAAGGTTTTGATTAGACCTATATAAATATATATATATATATATATATATATATATATATATATATATATATATATATATATAGAAAAACAACTCTCAAATCTGTCCTCAAATAACCCGGCTACTACCCCAACCTCTGTAAAACACGTTTTCTCCCCCTCCCCCTTTTCACCCACAAACCTCTCCCTTCCCACCTCGTTCTCTAATCACGTACTCCAGTCTCAACCACCTGCCTCACTGGTCACACTTGACCTTCTAACCTTTTGAGATCAAATCAACATAGCATCATCCTTATTAGATTTGTTATCCATTCATATTATTTTTTTACCAGCCCACTCCCCCGTCCACCATTACCCCAGGCTATCTACCACTAAAACTACAGTGACAAATAAACTGACCTTTTTTGACTTGAAGAGTTCCTCTGTGTTCTATTTATAGTTTTGAAGAATGCGAGGCGCTCTGCACGCACTTGGCAGTCATGGTCAAATGTCACATGGTCAGCTTCGGCAGCCCCGAGCATCTAAAGCTCAAGTACAACTTGTGACTATCTACGCCTCGGTCAACGAGAAGGACAACGGGGGCCCGGCTTCGCTGATAAGGGCCCAAGAAAACATCATGAACGTGTTTGTGATCACTAAGGTAATGGTTTATAAGTTTTGAAGTCTAGAGCTCATTCCAAATTTACTAATTTTAAGGTAAGTAATTGAGGAATACGTCTGACAAACATTGTTAGTTTCTTCAAATGAATAATTGTTGATTTTAAACAAGTCTTAAAATTATATACCAGTTTAAAATAAACAACAAAAAAACACCTTAATTGTTTAATGAAATCGTTTCTAGTAAATTTAGAGTTTAAAAAAAAAAGGAAACATCATTCCACTTACAAAATAATTGCCAAACTGATTTTCTTTTCCTCTCTGGTCACGGATCCTAAGACTCAAAATGTTCGTCCAGTTATTAGCAAGAAGCGATTCCTACTTGGAATTATTTGTCCTGGAGACAGTGAAACTGTCCGTCCTCTTTGAGGTCCTGGAGAGCGGCAAGTCCAGCTTGCACTTCCAGAACTACAGTGCGCAACATATATCGTACGGGCAGATTTTGTTGAGATTTATGAAGACTGACTAGTGACGTCACGACCGTAATCCAGCAACTAACCTTAGTTAAAAATTTAAATATATAGTAAATAAAAGTAATATAACAATACAAGTACTGTACTAATATTTTATGCTTTGTGAAATACTTCTAGATAAGTTGAAGATGTCTAATTCATAATTACACAAAAGGGTTATTCAATGTCAACTTAACCAGTTTTTTGACAATTGTACACTATGGTGGAGTGAAAAAAAATATTTTTAGAGCATTTTCGAAAAAAAAATGCTCTATTGTCCCCGTTTTGTCTGTCTGTCTGTCCGTCATCACCCTAAATCTCAACAACCATAAGTCCTAGCCCCATGATGTATATATCATTTTGTAGGTCTTGACCTGCCAAGTGCACATCAAAAGTTCATTTCGCGATCTGACCTCTGAGGGCCGAAAAAGGGGGCGTTTTAAGTACCTTTTTGCTTATATTTTAAATATAAATTATAAAAGCTAATCAAAGGGGCATAATCATTATTTATTTTTGTAACAGTTATTCAACATGATTACTTCCCTCTCTAGTAATCGTAACCTAAGCCACTGCTTACATGAAAATGCTCTAAAATGTCCTTTGTCCGAAACAGAAAAGACTTAAATTGCTTGTTTTATTCTAATAGCTCAAAATAGTTGCCACATGGTGTAAGTAATTATGGCCTAAAATATCTTTAATGTAGTGTAACGTTTACCGGTGCCCCAAAGGCCTTCAAATTTTAATGGATACAAACTTTAAAGCATTATAACAATTTTGAATGAAATCAACATCTCAATACTGATATTCGTAAAGTTAATGTGCAAATATGAACTGCTGAACTAAATTATATTTATGATTAACAATTTACAATGAGTCAGGATCGTCGATTTTTCTTAAGGCAGGAGACAAATAACGTGACAGGAAGATGGTCTTCCACAAGTGCCTGTCAAAATCTTTGCACGACGGTTTTGTTTTAATGTCAAACCAAACATGACCATAAACCCTAACAATATAAGTTAAAAGTTCTTGTAGATCAAATGACTGAGACATCGTTACACTATACAAACGGAGGATTATGTTCGCCTTTGTCAACCAGCGTGCTTGAGACAATTTGGCAGGATCGCGGCGAGCAAGATCATTGGAACAGTGGCCTTTAATTAATGATGTCGCTAATTAAAACCGTATTAAAAGCAATAAGTCGTTTTTTGTTGTTTTTTGTACATTAACATGTATTATGGTAAATCAGAATAGCAATGAAATGTCAATCAAATTTTATGAAAAAATACATTTAGTTTTAAGTTACAAAATCAAATTACAGATTGCTTGTTTTTATAAACCATACAAGCAACCATGCAAGGCGATATCAGCGTATGCTCATTATGCTGCCAATGCTGTTAACTGATGGTATCTTATCTATCTACAGACAGTCCCACCTACTATCAAACAGTTTCTTGCAATTGGCACATCGTCATAGCAATAATGTCTTGATAAGCTGCCAGACAACATTGGTGGTGGCAGATTGCACAGTACATTAGTGAATGTTATCCAGCAGATATCGTCACGAACTTGACCAAAATATATTGATATTCAACAAATTGTTTGTTATGCACCCAAAAAATAAATAAGTGTCATAAACAACAGCCACAAATGTCCTGGATGCAAATTTGCAATGCTTGGTGCCGGTTCAACTATCCGGTCAGGTTGTGGTGACACATTGACGATTGTAGCACAGTTATCACATGGCAACCTGAATATATTGAATTAGTTTTGACTTACTGCCACAAACCACTTGTAATATATTGAGTTAGTTTTCACTTACTGCCACAAACCAGTGGTATTATATTGAGTTAGTTTTCACTTACTGCCACAAACCAGTGGTATTATATTGAGTTAGTTTTCACTTACTGCCACAAACCAGTGGTATTATATTGAACAATGACACCCATTAAAAACCTTTGTTTTGGACATATCTATAAATTATCGATCTAGCAGCTCTAATTAAATGTCACACGGTCCAGAGGCGAGGGGTGGGCATCATGCCCCGGGCACAACTCACAAAGGGGCGCCAAATGGTATATTTTACATATAATATTATATGGTTTTCGCATGGGGGCGCTAAAAAGGTATTAAAAAGCTATTGTGCCCAGGATGCGAGTTAAACTCGCTACGGCACTGCACATGTCCTCAACTCGTTAAGGCTCTAAGTATCGTTCCTCAAGTCTGTGATTGCCATATGTGGAGATAGGGTACAATCAGAGTTTGATTTAGCAATTGGGTAGGATTCGTCCACCACAACTCCTATGACGCCATTCCTCCATGGCGTTGTTGTTTTATTCTGGCTTCTATATGTTTACGTCATTTTGGTAGAGATGACGTATAGTACAACCGACAGTGGGGAGCACGTGTTTTATTTTGGCAGTTTGAAGTCACTCCAGCTTTGGGCATCGCTGTATGCAAATGCCAGTGCCGTAACGAGATTAACTCGCGCCCGAGGAACAATACATTTTTAATATCTTTTTAGCCCCCCCCCATTCGTAAACCATGTAATATTTTATGTAAAATATACCATTTGACGCCCATTTGTGAGAAGCGCCCGGGACATGATTCATTGCCCACCCCTCACTACGCCTCTGGCAGATGCATGTTGTAGTTTGTATCCAGACAAAAGTTATTGTACTCCTACTGGGTTCACCATTTTATGTAAGCTAATGTTCATGCAGTTATTTATATGAATACGTTGTTATTACTGTAAATTTCTACTGGCGTCGACTTCGTATATTAATGTTGTTGACTGCTGTTGTAACACCTACTAAAATTTAACAAAAAGATCATCACAGCACCTTACAACGAACTTTAGGGTTGCTGAAAATTGAGAATCTATCGAAATTGGTTTGTCAAAAAACATAAATAAATATAACAAAAAACAATGAAAAAAAACCGCTCTGTGTACAATGTAGTAAATGTTTAATAGTAGAAGAGTTTGTGTGGTTAGCACATAGACCGTTGCCTTGTCTTCCTTAACATCAGGTATCTATTTATAGATGTGTGGACTTGATGGACTTTAATCAGGTATCTATTTATAGATGTATGGACTTGAGGGACTTTACCAACTTTCACAGGGACCTGGACACATTCTCACATTTCTCACCAAGGATCGAACCAAAGTCTCTCAGGTGGACTCTCGATAATCTACGCCACTCAGCCATCCGTCCCGCAAAAAATAAAAGTAAAGAAATTCAATTATGGTATTATTCAATTTCCATGTCCAACGACGAGTTGGCTGCTTTGTATCAAATGCAATAAGACGAGTATAGGACATTTTTAAAGATTTTATATCATGTGCTTATATTCATTTAAATACAAGTTATTAAAATATTCTAATGGTGTTGGGCGATTTAAGTATGTCGACTAATTGCAAACATTTTGTTAGTCAGTGCTTAATAATTGTTAACTCTATAAAGCTTTAAAAAAATTATTGTTGATCAAGTATCGATATAAAATAAAGAAGAAATATGTTAAATCTTAGATGTAGTATCCGGTGAAAATACTTTTAATCATTGGTTTTAATGTTCATTGGTCCTGATATATTTTTTTTTGCCCCCTATTTTTCTAAACATATGTTTGCTAGATATTTACTGTCTTACTTTAAGATTGTTCATTAATGACAGAAACCTCGAGATCTACAGTTTTAAAGAATATTATATCGGCCTTATAGAAAATTTGAAATTTTGGTTGATTTATGAAAGTACGAGAACTGTACCACTGCAAATTTAAAACAAAATCGATCTATTTCTGTGTATCAAGCATCTACCGTAAACTAAATTGAATGTTATGTTTACATTGTTCGACCAATAATATGATTAACTTAGTGGAGTTTCTATCAAATAATCTAAAATGTTTTGTACGAAAATTTAGCTGTAGAATATCAGCAAAAATTATGGGATGTTTTTACTGATGACTAGAATTAAATTCCATGTTGTATTTGTTCTGTTTTTTTTTTTTTTTGTTTTTTTTTAAACTATGTCTGACTGATCGAGTGTATTATTATTATAAAATGAAACTCTATGTTATTTATATTGTCTTTTGTATAAATTTTCTTTAATAGCCGAGTACTGCGTCTTCAAAACATCTTACATTTCTATTTCAAGACATTAAACTTTCAATATCAAATAGACAGTGATGATATCCAAGTGAAGACTTTGATTAAAATTTTGTCCAATCAGACTTTTTTATGTAACTACAAATATAAGCTCCAATCAGTTTTATATATCTCAAGAGTCTATGACCATTTTTTTTATTTCAGTTGAAATCTTTGCATTTGGTCTACGGACCTTTCTCACATGTATTCCTTCGCGTCAGCTGTCTTTATGAATAGATCATTATGGGCTTCCCGTCGCTTTGTGTTATTGATATTTATATACTTGATTAATACTTAGCTCGATAAATTCTATAAATTCTCGATTATTTTTTCTACATTTTCGTCTAATCTAAGATATAATGAGTTTAAATTTATTACCAAAATTTAATTTTTCTGACGTTGACAAGTTTTTAAAGTCACAAAATATCCGATATCAGATTATATAGAGACTTATGTAGGTACTTATGTAGACTTATGTAGGTACTTATGTAGAGACTTATGTAGGGTCATATGTAGATACGTATGTAGGAACTTATGTAGTGACGTATGTGGAGACTTATATAGGGACTTATGTAGTGACTTATATAGGGACTTATATAGAGACTTATGTAGGGTCATATGTAGAGACTTGTGTAGGGTCATATGTAGGGACATATGTAGAGACATATGTTTTATAGGGACTTATGTAGGGTCATATGTAGGGACTTATGTAGGGTCATATGTAGAGACTTATGTAGGTACTTATGTAAGGATTAATTTAGGGACTTATGTGGGGTCATATATAGGGACTTATGTAGGGATTAATGTAGGGACTTATGTAGGGTCATATGTAATTACTTCTGTAGGGTCATATGTCAAACAGTATATTTTTGGTTAGCATATATTGTGCGATAGATGGTAATTAAAAATCGGTAGTAAAAGGTTTGAAACTACTACCTCATTATGATGAGGTGATGGTCAATAAAATTATATTTTAACCATTCTACTTTTTAGCTTCAACTTTTAAGATAATAATAAGTAATCACACTGAAAAATATATTAAACTTTGATTATTTGATTTTCATGATTAAAATTAAAAGAATAGCGGCATCTGAAATTTATTATTCGCAAATTCGCGTACAATAATTGGTACCGGAAGTGTATCTTGTCCATTTAAACAAACAATTCAGTAAGGGGACTACTTTTTGAGAAAGGTGTATTCTCTTTGATCGCAGTGGTCAGCAATATTATTAACATGATTATTTTTCTAAAGTTAAAGTTTTAAGAGATAGCACAACCGTTGGTCTGTTTGACTGTCCTTCACAGTTTATTCTCTACGACTTTGGCTCTGACCATCTCGTGTATAAATCTGGCCGACATCATTTGCCCGTTTTATGCAGTGGACTTGTATACGTCGGTCTACAAAACCATAGCCTGGGTCGGTTGTGCCGGATATTTGATCTCCTGTTGGATAACGGCGAAGATATCGTTAGAAAGATGTATGTGTGTCGTGTCCAATCATTCAAAGTGAAACAGATATTCACCATAGATCGATGCGTCTTTGTAATCGTCGTCATATACATTGTAATTTTTTTTCAGATTTTCTTCTATTTTTTAGTATAGAAAATAGAGTGGGTTCCCTTAGATTTACAGTCAAGCAACATCTCGGTGAATCTCACAAAGCAAACATAATTCCACACATTTCGTTACACCAATGTGTTTGTGGAGGTTCAGACGGCACTTAATATCACAGCTGGCCTCTTTCTGTCAACTTTTTCTCATCTACTGCTCTTCATCTGCTCTATCTTGATGACCTTTTCTCTGAAAATTTCGTTCACCGTCCGCCTAAGAAGACTTCCATCCAATGAGGAAATTATTAAAACCTTCAGAACGAAAGCAAGACTGACCAGACAGGAGAAAAAGTTGGTAAAGCTGGTGCTATTATTGTCCGTAGTGCAGACCGTAAGTAATTTACCAAGACTTACCGTTGCAATCAGTGGCGCAACCATATATTTAAAAAAGTCAGTTTGACAGTCTTTTTAATAACTTTATATAGTAAAATATGTATTGATGATTTGGTCGGGGGGGGGGGGGCTCATGCTTCCCTGCCCCCTCCCTGGTTGCGCCACTGGTTGCAATATTGAACCATTCTTTTCCGGGGATGTACACAGATGACCGAACGAATTTCCGCAACAACATCTGGACCTCGGCGGCACTTTTCATCAATGTCAATTTCTCCTGCAACTCATTCGGCTACTACTTTTTGAACTCAGCTTACAGAAGAATTTTTAGGAAAATGGTTTACTTTTAAGAAGAAAAGAAGTGATAGGGAACAAATAAGATAAAATAAGTTGATTTAAACAATCGATGCAGCAAGACAAGGTGATGTTTTTAGAAAAAATGACATTGTTAGAAGTTAATTCTATAGACATTGTCCCATTTTTTTGAAACTAATTGAGAATCGTTCTAATTGATGTTGAATAAAGCAAATAATTTTAGCGAATATGATAGTGAATACAATGGTGAATACCATTGAGGACTTTAAGGAATATTCCTTTTCCCGCTTTCGTTTCCCTAAGTTTCTGCCAAGGAGTCAAATGTTAAAACTGAAGTTAATAATAGGCATTCTGAATGGGATGGTTAATAAAATATACGATCATGTAATATTGGAACAAACTATACTAGACGTCAGTAATAGATTACAGAGACCATACATTTAATAGTAGAGATGATGCGTAATATATATTAAAAATATTTAATAATCGATCGAACCCAGAACTCTCAGGTCGACAGTCAGTAGAGTATCTACACCACTCTGTCCCACTATATATTGTGAATTCAGTAGTACCTATTTAATCATATAAACCCCATAAAAGCTACATTTAACCAAGCAATATAATACACCCGTGCCATACATTTTGTATTCGACCGTCAATATATGCTCAGTGGTTAGAGTGCGAGGGTGATGGTGCTGTGGCAAATGAGTTCTATCCGAGACCGTAGTATTCACAGCTGTCGGTGGTGACGGATGTGGTCGGCACACAACACCCTTCCACTTCGTCCCACTCAAGCACACCTGCGCAGCTTGCCATTTCGGGCTGAAGGGAAAGGCACACTACACCCTCACCTCTGTCCGAGTGGCAGGAAAAACCCCTTGCCTTGCCATTCTGGCAGATCAGCAGTACACACACCCTGCTGGTCTGGCCAGTTTGGACAAGTCATTAGACTCTTTCTGCCATTCCGGCAGATGATATCGGGCACACGCACCCCGCCGCTCTGTAGGGATGGCAGACATGCATCAGCGCCGCCAACAACGCTGGTGTGGTAGGCACACTACACCCTATCATGTTGGCAATGGCGGCGTATTAAAGAAAAAAAAAGATAGATAGATATCCATATTTGTACACATTGAAATACACGCTTCCCACTCTTTCATATTGAATGGATTTAATAGAAATGATGAGTTTCTTTCAAAAAGCAAATATTGTTTCACAATTCATGTAGCTTCAACCTATCAAGGATCTGAACTATTTTCATACAATCTATAGATATCTCCGACTTTTGTCAGCCTAAATCTGTATTTACTAGACCAACTGTGACGTAATTTTCGTCACGTTTTTTTTTTTTTGCTGCACATAAGATTACTGTCACCTGTCCGTTCCAAAAGGAGCTTTCATCCATTGAACAAACTGTTAAGATAAAAGGGGCAAAATTCTGAGTTTCAAATTTGAGGAAAAAGCCAGTTAAATATGGTGTTATTTCCATTGTCTTCTCAAATGTGAACAGAGATTTTTTTCCTACATAGTTGTATTAATTTTAATATAACTGATAAATCAAGTGAAGAACTAATCAAATGATATATAGATGCATGCGCAATTTGGGCTGTTAGGTCAAATAGATCATGTTGGACTCTGCTTTTAGGTCGAATGGTTTCAGTGCTTATATATATATATAAATATAAATATATATATATATATATATATAAATAAAAAAATAAATATATATATATATTTATATATACATATATATACTAAATTTTATGTTAATTAGTTGACACTACATATGTGAATGATTTTTTAACCATTTTAAAGGTGTTTTTAACATACTGGATTCTGTTTTGTAGTGTTAGAGATTCCACATGTGAATCTTTGAATATTTTCACATATATTGTTTATATACATATATAATTAAATTTTAACCACAATGGTTGATGAAGGGAAATGAAAGATAAAGGCTAAATGGACATTGTGTTAGTAAAATATCCGTAACCTATGTAAGAAATGTAAAATTGCCTGCACTTTTATTCAAACGGGACTGACATCATCAATTAAATTGTTGAGGGGAGGTAATGTCGTGTGGCAAAACGCTTGACTCTCTAGCTGAGAGCCTCTGGTGAGGAAAAAATTGATATTTAATGTCATGGTTAGAGTCTCGCTACATCTCTCGTGGCGCCTTCATGGTCATTGCACTATCAACTAAGGTGTAAATCAAAGAAGGGTATCACAAAAACCGTCACATGAGCGGTTTATTGGGACCAAGGGATCTCATCGTATAGTGGCAGGGAATTTCATACACACACATAGACGATTAATGCTGCTCATTTAAAGAACAGGGGAATTTCCAATTCCTGCTCGAAACACTTGTTCTTTCAGACCAGCTTTCGTGTGATTACCTCGGTATGCTCAAAATGTTGTGAAGGTATCTCAAAACAAGATATGATGTTTACAGAACACTGCATTAATGAACTCACACAAACTCGAGAAAAATCTACATGATAAATAAAACTCCATATACACAATTTTTTAAATAGAATAAGTCAATGTTAAGGAATAATTCATTTGTCAACAAATGGCTAGATTAGCAGAAGGGCAGAGTTATCGCGCATTGTTAAAAACAACTGAAAAAATCAACTTAATAAAAAAATCACACTTCTGATAACAACATAAAAAAAAATTCTCTTAAAACTGCTAAAAAAACATTTAAAAAATAAACAAATCTAGCAATAAAATAACAACTGGTCTGGCCAGTTTGGGCAAGTCATTAAACCCATATTTCTGCCATCCCGGCAGATGATAGCGGTCACACTCACCCCGCCGCTCTGTAGGGATGGCAGACATGCATCAGCGCCGCCAACAATGCTTGTGTGGTAGGCACACTACACCCTACCATGCTGGATATGGCGGCGTATTAAAGAAAAAAATAATAGATAGATATCCATATTTGTACACATTGAAATACACGCTTCCCACTCTTTCATATTGAATGGATTTAATAGAAATTATAAGAGTTTCTTTCAAAAAGCAAATATTGTTTCACAATTCATGTAGCTTCAACCTATCAAGGATCTGAACTATTTTCATACAATCTATATATATCTCCGACTTTAGTCAGCCTAAATCTGTATTTACTAGACCAACTGTGACCTAATTTTCGTCACTTTTTTTGTGCTGCACATAAGGTTACTGTCACTGTACGTTCCAAAAGTAGCTTTCATATATTGAACAAAGCCAGTTAAGTATATTTCCAATTGTCTGCTCAACACCTGAACAGAGATTTTTTTCATACTGTTTCGTGTATTCATAGTTTTATTAATTTTAATATAACTGATAAATCAAGCGAAGAACTAATCAGATGACACATAGATGCATGCACAATTTTGGCTGTTAGGTCAAATAGTTCATGTTGGACTCTGCTTTTAGGTCGAACGGTTCCAGTGCATATATATATATATATATATATATATATATATATATATATATATATATATATATACTAAACTTTATGTTAATTAGTTGACACCACATATGTTAATGTTTTTAACCATTTTAAAAGTGTTTTTAACACACCGGATTCTGCGTTGTAGTTGTCAAAAATGCTACACGTGAATCTTTGAATACTTTCACATGTACTCTATATATATTATTAAATCATAACCACAATGATTGGTGAAGGGAAATGAAAGATAAAGGCTGAAAGACTTTGTGTTAGTAAAATATCCGTAACCAATGTAAGAAATGTAAAATTGCCTGCACTTTTATTCAAACGGGACTGACATCATCAATTAAATTGTTGAGGGGAGGTAATGTCGTGTGGCAAAACGCTTGACTCTCTAGCTGAGAGCCTCTGGTGAGGAAAAATTGATATTTAATAAATTAAAATACTGGAGCTCTATATTATGTCAGTTCTTTCACCTGCATCACAATGTCAGTCATATGGTACATAATATAAGTTCCCATTGATTTTTGAAACAAAACCATTCAAGCTAGTGGTGCAACTTTAGATGTAGTTTTTGTGGAAAACAGTTGGGCGCATTGGAATTGCTAAATGCTCTATGCGAATACAAATTAGAAAGCATTTTTCCCAACTTGACAGTCAGTTTGATAATATTCTTTACAACACCAGCCACAGTAGCATCTACAGAAAGAAGTTTCAGCAAACTTAAACTCTTCAAAAATTATCTCAGGTCTACCATGGGTCAGGATCGCCTGAACAACCTAGCTAGGCTCAGTATTGAGTCTGAAATTGCAAAGAATATAGACTTTGACACAGTAATTCGTTGTTTTGCCCAAAAGTTACATTATAAACATTTTTTTTTATAAAAAACAACGTTTTTCTTGCGTACTAAAAAGCAGAAAATAATTTCTGAATAAATTGGTCACATAGTAGTAGACCTTATAAAAGCTTCTTTTTTTTATAAAACGAAAAACGTTGGGCGCATGAACACAAACATCCAGGTCCAGACCTTTCTAACATACTCTAATTTCTATAAATGAACCAGTCATATAACTACGCCCAATCTGCCAAACGTCCCACTGTGCATACAATAATAAATTCATACTGACATTTTTTTTTCTAAATTTTAATACAATGTAATTGAATTGATGTATTTTATTTTTGTCTGGGACGAAGTTCTCTATTGCCTATGAAACTGCTAACATCTTTTTCCGCTTAACAATATTTATTTTTTTATCGCATGATGTTTTCATTGACATAGCCAGTGTCAATTATTTTGTGTCTTTTTTGTAGTGATTTCAAAGGCATCTTCTATAGCATTATTGTTCAACAGATCTATCCTTTGCAATGTTATACCTTACATGAAACATTGAAAATGTCTGGATTAATACAAATCGTTTAAGACACATCAAATATAACCAAACAATAGAAGAAATGCTGATAGCTATTTTTACAGTCCATTAATTACGTCAACACATTTAATGAATGACGGGGTTAGAGAGTATAATAGACTAGAGTACAATCATAGATGTCAATTATGCCATAAACTACTGTCTTTTTTAATTGCATGCATCATGGTAATTATTTAAAACAAATATATTGCAAATTTTATTCTCCGATCGATGAAATAAAATTAATTGTGTCTGATTATTAATAAGGCATATGCTACCTGAATTTCTCTACAAAGTTTAGTTTAATCTCTCGGAACAATTTCTAGTTACTATTATTTAGAAGAAAGAACAAATGTACAAACAATTCATTTTGTTAACCCTGAAATATCATTTTTTTTTAAATAAATTTTATAATTGTCTTTTTACCTTTACAAACGACAGTAATCTTTCGACTATCCGACTTTCGAGGAACATGAAAACAGCAAATATCACGAGAAGTGTGCGGAAGCTTATATAATGTCTGTAAGTGACAGAGACATTGGTAGCATTTTATTCTCCCAACATGTTCAAGAAAAGAATCAAGTGCTGGAAAGAGTAATTGAGATTCTGAAAATGATTGGAAAACGTGGTCTTAGTTATCGGTAAAAAATATGCTGCCTATACATTAAACGACGGTACAATCGATCAGTGGCGTCACTAGGGGGGTGCGGACCGCACCGGGTGACACCCTCACGAGGGGTGACACCCAAATGCAAAATATCTAGTTTTAGGCCTATATTCTTATTTTGTAATTTAAAATAATTCAAAGCCGTATTTAATTTGTATATATAAATAAAAATATCTCCGATTACTAACTGATACTGCGTACTTTTTATTATTAATTATTTTAACGCACTGGCTCCGGATACGTCTAAGATGAACTCTTATGATTTAAAGTTATTTTCTTTTCGCGGGAAATTGCATAACCGAGCAATTTTTTCTGATTATACATTAAAATTGTATCTATGTTTCTGTGGCGCGCTGGCAGAGTGGGTTAATCGTTTGGCCGTGACCCATTTATGGCTAACTATGTGCGGGTTCGATTTCTCTGAGACATAATTTGTTTTTCAGATTTTTTTTTCAGGATTAGGGTTAGGGATAGGGTTAGGGTGTGGAGCAATATCTATTGATGGTCCCCGAAAAAAAATATATCTCCCATTATTAACAGTAAATGACGTCATCAACGTCTGCAGTAAATAAGAGTTCTCATTCATTCTGTTTACTGACGTCATCAAAGTTTGCTAGACGTATCCCGAAAAAAAAATACGTAGTACGTCTTAGACGTATCCCGAGCCAGTGCGTTATTTTAATGAAATTATTGCTATACTTGCACTGACCTATAGATATCAATTATCGCTAAAATCCTGACCCCGGAAACGGAAAAAAAATAATTAAGTCGCGCATGCGCACATATATACGGTCTCTGGAAAAAAAATGAAGACCGGGGTGTCATGAGAGGGGTGACACCATGAGTTACCGCACCGGGTGACACCAACCCTAGTGACGCCACTGCAATCGATAATGGAAATTTATTGGAAATATTATTACTCTTGTCAAAATTTGGCCCAATAATTAAAAAACATCTTGATATGGTTATTGAGAATAATTTGGCGAATAAGGGGAGTGGAAATTTGATTACCCTCATGTCCAAGACGACATTGAATTATATCATTGATGCAATAAGAAAAATAATAAGGAAAACCATTTCGGAGGAAATTAAATCTGCTGGTATGTTTTCTGTTCAATTAGATACAACTCAGGATGAAAGTGTGAAGGACCAATGTTCAATAATTATATGATATGTAACAGATAAAGTTCATGAGCGATTGATATGCGTTGCAAACTGTACATCTTCTACTGAAAAGGTATGTTTGAATTATTTCAAGAGAAACTCATTCAATGTAACATTAATATTGAATATTTTGTCGGTAATGCTACAGATGGGGCAGCCAATATGCAAGGACAGTACAATGGGTTTAGTAAATGGCTGAGTGATGTTGCACCTCATCAAATTCATGTCTGGTGCTATGCACATGTATGGAATCTTGTTCTAAGTGATACTACTCAAACCACGACCTCTTCAATTAGCCTATTTTAACTTTTTAACGCATATATGGTGTTCTTCAGAGAATCGTATAAAAGAATGGATGTTTGGGTCGATCACCAACAGAAATCAAGACACCAAAGATCATATATTATTGGTGAAACGCGATGGTGGGCCAAAGAAAGTGCGTTAAAACTTTTTTGGGAATTTTGATAATCCAAACTTATCATTGTTCATTAAATTGATTTATACGCTACAAGAACTAGCACAATCGGACGCATTCAATGCAAAAATTAGGGATGCACAAACTTTACTAGATAGGTTTATCAAGTTTGAAACGGTTG
Source organism: Bulinus truncatus (assembly GCA_021962125.1). Lineage (NCBI taxonomy): Eukaryota > Metazoa > Mollusca > Gastropoda > Planorbidae > Bulinus > Bulinus truncatus. The sequence continues at coordinate 189,466 of JAGDYQ010000086.1, read as the reverse complement.
TCACTGCAAAACTATACTTAAGAATATTCCAGCACACAGGATCGCTTTCTAATTATTTACAAACCACCGGAATGGATGCACTGCAAGCATACCGTAATGTAGATTGTACTGTTAAGTTGTTAGAAAATATTTCAAGAGATTTCGATGGTGTTCTCGACAGTGCCAAACGATTTGTTTCCTGGGCTAATAACAAGTAGGAAAAAAAATTGTTGAAATTACCATTGATGAAAAATTTATAGAGAAACGTTTACACAAACCAGAAGCGATGTCTGATGAGAGAAGAACGCACAAGGTAGTAGGAAATAATGAAGCGGACTGATATTGCATTGATATTCATAACTGCATCATGGAAAAAATTATAAAAACTATTGAAAAGCGATTTGAAGGTCACGATTCCTTATACGCAGCCTGTCTTGATCCACAGAATTTTGAGGATATTAAACAACAAGGTTTGGCTACATCAAATTTGATGAAAGCGCCACATCGACTAATCTCAGAGAAGAGCTAACTGACTTTGCGCATAAATGGGACAAATTTAAAAATTCTGTCCCCGACGAATAACTTCTCCAAATGTTCGATGATTCAGTAGAGGACAGCGTCAGTGAAGATTCGTCACATGAACTCTGGGACGACCAAGTTGTGGATAAGAGTGAGGAACTTCAAAAATGCAAATTTTGCAAAAAATGTCCTGTCTGCTGCTTTTCTGTACTACATAAATACAGTTTCTATGAGCAAACATACAAGTTTCTCTTTAGTGCATATAAACTTTTATTGACTCTGTCTTCTACCCAAGTAGCTTTTGAGAGATCTTCTCTGAAATACATAAAGAATCGAATACGAAACTCATTGTCTTCTACACACCTTGAAGCTTTTATGCTTATGTCAACAGAAACCGATGTTTTAAAGTGAACTAAATAGTGACGCAATTATAGATCATGTAACCGAAATGGAACACATCTTAAAGAAGTTGATTATACTATAAACACCATCACAGTTAGTCCGAATAAATTGATTTATAACTTGAATTCACGCATTCTTGATATTTTATATACAATTATAAATTATATATTCCATTTATCGTTTTTTTTTTGTTAATGTATATTGTAATTTGTAAAGTGACCCTTGACTTTGGAGGCCTAGGCCCTCAGGTTTGGATGGAAAAAATGCACAAGGAAAATAAAATTCATGAAGATAGGGCCGCTTTTTTTTTTCCCGGCCGCTTGAACTCCCCAGTCCACAAAGTTTTAGATTCTTTACAGTATGACACCCAATTCCTATTGATACCATTGCTTCTGAAAAATACTCGATGCACATTTGTAAATGGTAGATCAGTTTCACTCGCACTTGGTTGTATTGGGTGAAATTTAAAAAAAAATGATTGTAAAGTATTCTGTCGAGGACGTTTGAAATAGTAACTGGTGTTTTTATCATCGATAACTAAAGTATCATTTTCGGAATTTAGATCTGCCACTGCCTGCGTTGTTTTCATAAATATAGTGTTGTCAGTTAACTCCGTAATATTTTCTAAATGTAAGGTGGGAATCAAGTTTGTTGACACTACTGAATGCTGATTGTTGTCATCGCTTTGATTTGTGTCGAGTTGTGTACTTGTAGAAGGTGTTTGTTGAGAGACGGTGTCTTTAGTTTGGAGTGGCTTTAAATAAATCGACTAGATTTCGGCATTTAGCTCCATCTTTACCAAGAATTTTTAGTTTCTTATCTCTTAATTTCTCCGCACCACCTTTACATTTACATTTTGAATTTATATCACGAATAACCGTAAAATATTTAATTTAATTAGTACTAATTATAATTAACTAAAAAATAAAAATAGTTTTTATCAAAGCAAACTCAGGAAGTAGAATGGAAGATGTAAATTCTAACATGGCGGTTAACCTTGAACATCAATAGTACGGAGCTCTTTATTGACGTAAGAAAACGGCCACTGTTGGTTTGAACATAATGGACCGCCATTTTGGTAGTTGCCTCTAATATCACAGCATATTAGTTATTAATTATTATAACACCGATCCTGGCGGCCCACCGGACCTGGCGGCCCACCGACCTACCGGGAATCCTCCCGGTGTCCCGGCGACCCAGCCAACCCCTGCAACTGATTAAATTTTCTAATCAAATACAATGTGTCCTTCTAATGTACTCTGCAGTACACTGCCTCAGAGTTTGGCTGTTCCAAGCGTTGGGTCTTCAAATGATCTAACACAAAGCTAAAATTACCTATAACCAACACTTTTCCCAGATCATTTTGTTGGATTATGTACGTGAGTATTTAGATATCGCCGGACAGAAGGCTATACATTGTAAAAAATCATGTTTGCGATGATTGGAGACAGGTAAATGAAAATAAAATGAAAAATGAGATTTTGTCCCCATGGAATGTCTCCGTTTACCCTGTATGAATGGCTTGTGACCTTGCATTGTATTTAAACAGATGTCTCCGTCTTGAAGTGGCAAAAATACTGTGATATTAACAAATACAGAACAAATGAAGAATATGGAGTTATGTGTTGATCCATAACTGGATCCCCGATAGTCAGAATAAAGATAACACTGATTTAATTGTACGATATAAAATTGTAGGGAGTTTAATACACAAGCTAGTATTCGGATGTTTTGTTTTGTAGTGAGTTTAATACACAAGCTAGTATTCGGATGTTTTGTTTTGTAGTGAGTTTCATACACAAGCTAGTATTCGGATGTTTTGTTTATTTCAACACCGCCAATGATGTTGATGATTCAATCAAGAAGTAGGTCAGACGTGTCTGCGGCACAGAAATATGTAAATAGTCCAGTATTTAAAGGCATTCAACAATTGTATATGATAATACTGAAAAAAATAATTTATAAAACCTTTTTTTTTTTAAATTTCAGTAATGAATCTCAAAATATGACGTAGTTAAATCACGACAGACTACGCCATATCCTGTAAACATTACGATAACACTTATGTAAGGGTAATGTCGGCATTATCAGGCAGCAAGAAATGAAAATAGATATGGTATTTATCTATATGAATATATAGAATACGCTGGTCAAATTTTTCCACATGATTCTCTCTTACCCTACATAGTAACAACAATAATGTATTTGTAACAAGAATGATTGGTTTAAGCCAGATGCAGCACTAAGTCAGTTTATTGTCATTCAAAATGTTGACCCGTTACCTTGACTCTCTATCCTAACATATGATATTTCTTAATAGTGTAATGTTGGAGAATACTTGTCAATTCAAACTGTACATTATTCTCTACCATAGGACACCATTAGGTAATCGCCCTTAAGGGTCTTAGCCTATTTACCCTTCAATTCCCTTTTCAATATCGTTATTAGCATCAAACATTGCACAACCCACATTCAAATTAAAACTTTACATCTGGCAGGTGAAATAACTTTTCAATTAAATATTTATGCTACTTATATGTACATTTCATTTCCCTTTAATCATCGGGTAAGACATTTAATTTGGTAAACAGTATTTCAGTTACCTTAAAGTTTACATTTTAATCTGTCAAGATTTTTATTTTCATTTAAAACTGCAGAGTTAACTACTAATACCTTAGTTATATAAAACATGAATTGTAATGTCTGTATATTAAATTTCATATTCTAAAAGTTATGTAAACAATTTTAAAAGACAATAATTAAAGGTAATAACAAAATGTAAGAACATTAGAAACTGAAATATTATAGCTTTCAGCCCCGTACCGTGAAATTCTACAGGAGAGGCCAGGCATTCTACAGCAGGGGCCAAGCAATAGCAGGGGAGCCAGGTAATACATTTAACTAAGTTGAACAAATAAGCAGGGAGGGGGGGTAGACTAAACGCAGGGGGGCCCGGCCCACTTCCCCCCCCCCCGAACGCTACGGTCCTGATAGCTTTTGACTTAATTCAGTATTCAATTATTTTACTTTGGTATTATTTATCATGAAACTAAACAACAACTGTGGCATAAAACAACATATTGCAACTTTTAACGTTATAGATACAAACAAAATATTATGAAATCTATTTTAGTTTAACGTGTGAGCTATATAGCCACACACGCACTACGTACACCACAGATTATAAAAAAACAAGCAATTAAGCCTGTTCCATTCTGGACACAGGACGTGTTAGCGCATTTTCTTGTTATGTATCAGTACGTTTGTTAGCTTTCAGTAAATATTTGTAAATTTTGGAAATGTTTATAAATTCAATTGTGTAATGCACATATCTGTAAAAAAAATATTATAAAGACGTTTCTTTATATTTGAAAAAAAATTATTTTCTCTTAAATCTAACTACAAGTGGTTTGTGGTTACTGAAATAGGACTCATAATTGAAAACATTCGAAATTGTTGTCATTTAATCGTCCGAAAACTCCGTCAATTGTTGCATAGCTCTGATACTTTCAATTAAACTCAGAACACAAGCTTACTATTTCATTTGATGAGTTTCTTAATAAATCTTGGTGAAACTACGTGCTGCAGTATTTCGCACCAAATGAATGGGTTATTGAACGTACAAGGTGTAGAATGGGGTCATATATATAATATATAAGCCCCTTAGGAGCCCTGAAGCCCGGCCCTCAGAGGTCCTATCGCGAAATGAACTTTTGATGTACACATGGCAGGCCAAGACCTACACAATGATATATACTTCATGGGTCTAGGACTTATGGCTGCTGAGATATAGGGCGCTCCATTATTAATATAGCTTATTTAGTAAAAAACGGTAATTTATAAGGCCCCTTTTACGGCCCTGTGAGGTCAGATCGCGAAATGGAAAAAAGTCATTTCTTGGCAGGCCAAGACCTACAAAATGATATATACATCATGGGTCTAGGACTTATGGTTGTTGAGATCTAGGGTGATGACAGACAGACAGACAAAACGGGGACAATAGAGAATTTTTTTTTTAAATTTTAAAAAAAATATTTAAACTGCAGTATACTTACTCTCTATAGTCACTTATTCTGATAAACTATTTTGTGCGCTTTGAGTTGCACATCATTGACATTTATTTGTTTACTAGCGTTTCATCAAGATACAAACCGACACTTCCGTTCAGATATATGTACAGAACTCTCGGTTGTTGTTTACAAACAAAATGATTCTGTTTTATTTATCCATTGTTTATATTTTTTGTAGTGCATCCGGTGAGTTTTTCCCCGCTAGAATACCTATAGATAAACAAAATACCTATAGATAAACACAAATACCTATCTATAAACACAAATACCTATCTATAAACACAAATACCTATCTATAAACACAAATACCTATAGATAAACACAAATACCTATAGATAAACACAAATACCTATAGATAAACACAAATATTTATCTATAAACACAAATATCTATCTATAAACACAAATATATATCTATAAACACAAATACCTATAGATAAACACAAATACCTATAGATAAATACAAATACCTATAGATAAACACAAATACCTTTAGATAAACACAAATATTTATCTATAAACACAAATATTTATCTATAAACACAAATATCTATCTATAAACACAAATATATATCTATAAACACAAATACCTATCTATAAACACAAATACCTATAGATAAACACAAATACCTATAGATAAACACAAATAATTATCTATAAACACAAATATCTATCTATAAACACAAATACCTATCTATAAACACAAATACCTGTCTATAAACACAAATACCTATCTATAAACACAAATACCTATCTATACACACAAATATTTATCTATAAACACAAATACCTATCTATAAACACAAATATCTATCTATATACACATAATTAAGAGGAGATAAACTATAAAGGCAATCAGTCTCAATATTGAATGCGTCCTGTGTAATTAAAACACATTCATGGTGTTAAAATTCGGATGATTTCTGTGCATCTGTGTGGTAACAGGTGTGATCGTAGTATGTATGTATAGATAGGTATCAGGTGAGACCATAGTATGTATAGAGTGGTATTAGGTGTGACCATAGTATGTATAGAGTGGTATCAGGTGTGACCATAGTATGTATAGATAGGTCAGGTGTGACCATAGTATGTATAGATATTATCAGGTGTGACTATAGTATGTATAGATAGGTATCAGGTGTGACCATAGTATGTATATAGTGGTATCAGGTGTAGTCAAATTATGTAAATAGTGGTATCAGGTGTAGCCACATTTATTGTAGTGTGGTTATAAGTTTTGAAAACAGTCAACCTTCACCTCTGACAAACACTCTTCTAGTAGTCCTCTTCTGGCCACTACTCTTACTCCACATACATTTCAACCTATCCACTCTCTCACTCTCTGAACTATCTCAGTGATAACTTCGGGCTGAGACTTAGTTTCTTAAGACCCGTGAGATCAAACTCGCTGTGTTCCTAAACATCTGGGAACCGCCATAAAGGTCCGCCAGCCCGGGGCACTAAAAAAATCACATGATCTACGGTTTCCTCAATCTGTCAAAGGGAATCAACATTGGGCCTCAACCTCCCAAAGTACGCCCCTTATAGGACAGTGCCCGGTGCGAAACTGTGCAATTAGTGCCTGCTCAATCCTTCTGAGCACCCACCACGGGTCAGTGAAGGCGACCAGCACACCTTAGCAATTTTGACTTTGATTCAAGATGTTCACTAAACGAACAGGTGTTAGGCCTATACTAAGTTACGGCAAGCATCTAAGTATCAAAGTGATATATTTGTTTGTTTTATTTTCTCAGCCGCTGACAACGATACAGTACCACACTTTGGTGAGCAACATAATGTTACAGAGGGGGTGGAGCCTAAAATACCACACTCAGGTTTGTGATGTCTGTCACTTGATCTATGGGACAACGTCCTTCTTCAATATGTTCTATTTAGTTAGATAACGCTTTTACACTGATAAAAACTGTCAATTATACTTTACGTGTATTTAAAAAAGTAATATTTTACTACTGAATTTATTATATATCGTTATTATTATACAGCGCAAAAGATAGTAAATACGTTTTCTTTATTTATTCTATAGCGCAAGTCTAGGCTATATTCAAATGTCGTGATTTCCCTTCTACAAAAGTAATATACATTCATACATTCATACATTCATACATGTCTAAAAACTGTTTCATTTATACATTTAGTATACACACAGAAATGCTTAGTCTACACTAAACAAGTCAGTGTAATGAAGTTTAAAAATGAAGTCATTATATTGACTTGTTTAGAACCACTGCCAATGATTGAGTCCCAAGAAAGAAAGATGAACATAGCAAACATTATGATGGTGGTTATTAAAGGAAGCGTTTAACATGAACATAGCAAACATTATGATGTTGGTTATTAAAGGAAGCGTTTAACATGAACATAGCAAACATTATGATGTTGGTTATTAAAGGAAGCGTTTAACATGAAGATAGCAAACATTATGATGTTGGTTATTAAAGGAAGCGTTTAACATGAACATAGCAAACATTATGATGTTGGTTATTAAAGGAAGCGTTTAACATGAAGATAGCAAACATTATGATGTTGGTTATTAAAGGAAGCGTTTAACATGAACATAGCAAACATTATGATGTTGGTTATTAAAGGAAGCGTTTAACATGAACATTGCAAACTTTATGATGTTGGTTATTAAAGGAAGCGTTTAACATGAACATAGCAAACATTATGATGTTGGTTATTAAAGGAAGCGTTTAACATGAACATTGCAAACTTTATGATGTTGGTTATTAAAGGAAGCGTTTAACATGAACATAGCAAACATTATGATGTTGGTTATTAAAGGAAGCGTTTAACATGAACATAGCAAACATTATGATGTTGGTTATTAAAGGAAGCGTTTAACATGAACATTACAAACTTTATGATGTTGGTTATTAAAGGAAGCGTTTAACATGAACATAGCAAACATTATGATGTTGGTTATTAAAGGAAGCGTTTAACATGAAGATAGCAAACATTATGATGTTGGTTATTAAAGGAAGCGTTTAACATGAACATAGCAAACATTATGATGTTGGTTATTAAAGGAAGCGTTTAACATGAACATTGCAAACTTTATGATGTTGGTTATTAAAGGAAGCGTTTAACATGAACATAGCAAACATTATGATGTTGGTTATTAAAGGAAGCGTTTAACATGAACATTGCAAACTTTATGATGTTGGTTATTAAAGGAAGCGTTTAACATGAACATAGCAAACATTATGATGTTGGTTATTAAAGGAAGCGTTTAACAGTGAAGCCTCATAAAACTTGACTTAACAATGTCCACGTTCACATTAGTTTGAATCTTTAAATAATTCTCAACTTTAAAATGTTTCTAACTAGGGCTCGTCAATTTGTTTATGTAGACATCAAAACAATGTTCACTCCTTCCTTCATGAAAACAACAATATAACTTTTTCAGACCCCCCCCCACACACACACACACTTTCCATTTCATAGTTGATTTTATTGATGGATTCATACTTAGAAACACTATTTAAAGATTTAAATATAAACTTGTTTCATTTAAAGCAATATTAAAATAGTATAATTTCATGATAGCTAATACTTTACATTAGTTATGAAATTTGACTATCCCTGTAAGGTAATACCCTCAATGTAATCAGAGGGCCTTGCTTACATCTGTGACCAAAAAAACCAGGCCTGAGCTTGAGGCATCAAAACGTAACATTTATTGTCTCTTAACCAGGCTTGCGGAGCCGCCATATTTTTTTCCGGCTGCCACAAATTTGTCGGCTCCGGCTCCCTATTAAGATAGTATCTCTCGAGACAAAAAAATTTGTGTAATTGCGCCACGCAAACATGCCGCTGATAAAAAAGTTATGCAAATTTTGCCGCGTTCACCCCCATAGTCATGAATTTGAAACATATTCGCACTGTCGGTTTTACTAAAAACAAACCATTTCAGTTCATCCAGAATCATATAATTATTTTCGACCGAGGTTTCACTAGTTACCATTTTCATAAGTAATAAAAAGTTATTTCAATGATCAAATTAGCAAATAGTATAATGATGCATTATTTAAAATATTTTAAAGACTTCAGTATTTATATTTATTATTTATAAATTCGAAGTGACTATTCGGACCAGGGTCCCAATAAACTCCGATTTTTATTCGGACCCCGTCCTAGTAAAATCTGACACACAGCCTTATAAATGTATGTACTCTATTTGAGCTATTCTGTTTATAATAAAATTGTTAAATACAGAAAGCGACCGTTTTGTTTTTAGTCTATTACAAATTCGCGGTCAAATAATATACATAATAAAGCGTTCTATTTGTCGTCGTAGTAAACATTTATTTTTAAATAATTGATAAAATTATTCAATGAAATAAAACTTTTTTTTTTAACTTTATATATAACAAAATAGCATGCCATTAAAAAACAAGCAAAAATTAAGCCTGTAAAAACAGGACGTTTTAGAGCATTTTCGTGTATAAATAGAGAGGGAAGTAAGTCATGTTTAACAACTGTTACAAAAATAAATATGATTACGCCCTTTTGTTTAGCTTATAATTTATATGTAAATATATAAGCCATCTATAGTACCCTAAGAAAACATGAGCCCGGCCATGAGAGGTCATATCGCAAAATGGACTTTTAATGTACACATGGCAGGCCAAGACCTATAAAATGATATATACATCATGGGTCTAGGACTTATGGTTGTTGAGATCTAGGGTGATGACGGACAGACAGACATAACGGGGACAATAGAGCATTTTTTTTCGAAAACGCTCTAAAAAATTCGGAGGGTAAACAAGATTTTAAAACGAACACAGAACGAATCCCCATTAAAGATTTCTTGTGGTGATGTGCGTGCAAGTTATTATTTAAATACTGTTACTGTTGTGGCGTTCGTTAAACATGACAACATTTCAAATTGTAGTAGGCAAACAATTAAATAAATTTGGTATTTTAAAGCTGAAAAAAAAAAATTCTGCTTTGAAAAAAAAACATTTGGGAGCCGTGGACCCGCCAGATATTTTCGGCTCCGGCTCCAGCAAAAAGTGCGGCTCCACGGCTCCTCAGCTCCGGCTCCGCAAGCCTGCTCATAACTTAAAACTGCTCTCATTGCCATAATTTCTCTAAAAGACATATTTGTAAACATTTTACTAAACATTTAATACAGCAAAAGAAATACATGATATTACTATTTGATAAACATGTACATGTACAAAAGGTAACTTTATATTCAATCGTTGTAGTTCGTAGTACTCCATTGTACGTTCATAATACTTCATAGTACTTCGTAGTACTTTATAGTACGTTTATTGTACGTCTTAGTACGCTAATAGTACGTTCAAAGTACGTTTATAATACTTTATAGTATGCTCATAGTACTTCATAGTACGTTCATAGTACTTCACATACGTTCATAATACTTCATAGTACGTTCATAATACTTCATAGTATGCTTATAGTACTTCATAGTACGTTCATATGACTTCATTGTACTTCATAGTACGTTCATAGTACTTCATAGTACGTTCATAGTACTTCATAGTACTTCATACTACGTTCATAATACTTCATAGTACTCTCATAGTTCTTCATAGTACGTTCTTAGTACTTCATAGTACGATCATAGAACTTCATAGTATGTGTATAGTACTTTATAGTAGTTCATCCCTTGCCAGATTTGTACTTAACCACTGAAAGTGAAGTACTCGCAATGACAAAAGATGGAATGGAAAAGCGGCAAGAAGAAATGACAATGGCATAGAGGGAAGGAATATGTCACATAACGAAATGCCGAAATTAGAGAAGGAACCAGTGAACGTAACTGAGGCCAAACCAAATGTAAATATAGGTAAATATAGGTAAATCATCTTTACCACTTTCACTGTACTTAGTAAACTTTATGACAATAACATTAGATTATAATTAATGCGACTAAACTAATTTGAATGGAACGACACAAATTTTGCCTTTGGTGCTAATAGCTCTGTCTATACTACCAGCTTTGTATATACTTCCAGCTATGTCTATACTACCAGCTCTGTCTATGCTACTAGCACTGTCTATACTATCAGCTCTGTCTATACTACTTTTTCTGTCTATACTACTCGCTATGTATATACTACTAGCTCTGTCTATACTACTAGCTCTGTCTATACTACTAGCTCTGTCTATACTACTTTCTCTGTCTATACTACTAGATCTGTCTATACTACTAGCTCTGTCTATACTATCAGCTCTGACTATACTACTATCTCTGTCTGTGCTACTGATTTGAATACGAAGTTGAAGATAAAGTTTGATGAATAAAATATGTAGCTATGTTTTGTCTGCCAACTAAACCTTATTTACAATTATGATTAAATAAATTTAATACAAATTAATTAGGATCTTCTCTTCTCTTGTGCTGACAATCAGTGATCTTGAGTCGTGCCGGTGTGAACGTTTAAAGGGGAAGAAAAACTGTGACCTTCGAATAAAAACATTGTGACCTATAACCCCTATAATACAATGTGTTTAGTCTTTAACATAGTTTGTACAGAAGACTCGATTAATTTTACGTAAGGAAAATCAAATAGTTGCGTTTGTCATTTTTGACTTGCGGTGACTACAATCGTGTTAAATTTTATATTGAAGGACCTGGACATTTAAATAAATCAATATAAAGTCTTAATATTAAAATAGTAAATGGAAAGAAATATTGTATTAAAATAGTAAATAGAAAAAAATGTTGTATTAAAATAGTAAATGAAAAGAAATATTGTATTAAAATAGTAAATGAAAAGAAATGTTGTATTAAAATAGTAAACGGAAAGAAATATTGTATTAAAATAGTAAATGGAAAGAAATGTTGTATTAAAATAGTAAATGGAAAGAAATGTTACATTAAAATAGTAAATGGAAAGACATATTTTATTAAAATAGTAAATGGAAAGAAATATTGTATTAAAATAGTAAATGGAAAGATATATTGTATTAAAATAGTAAATGGAAAGATATATTTTATTAAAATAGTAAATGGAAAGAAATATTGTATTAAAATAGTAAATGGAAAGATATATTGTATTAAAATAGTAAATGGAAAGATATATTGTATTAAAATAGTAAATGGAAAGATATATTGTATTAAAATAGTAAATGGAAAGAAATAGGGTATTACAATCGTGCTAAGCCAGACAAGAAAATAAAAGGAATATGGTAATTTTATTTGAATAAATTAAATGTTTTGCTAATCTAATTGTTTTCATCATTATTTATTTACCAATAACCGATATGTTCGATTTGGGGGAACGTACACTTTCATTGGACCTTTATGAAGGTTAATTGACTTGGTGGCGCCATCTGCTCTCAAATTTATTGAGAAAAAGTATTGCTGGGTACAGCTTATATATATATATATATATATATATATATATATATTACGTTTTACATTTTGATTTCCCATCCCGATGTGTTCGTGTGTTTATGTGTGTATAAGTTTTAAGGATAAGATAAAATTATGTACCTTTTTCTTTTGAGACGAGTTTACCATCGACTTTGCTATCCATTAGTTGTAAACTTAAGCTTATAAGAAGAATATTTTCATTCATTGCTCAAAAAATAATTATAAAAAAAAATAAAATATTATAATAATAAAAAACATAACTTTTATCGAAACAGAAAAAAATCTGAAACAATAAGAATTAATATTGAGGGTTGAGTTGTTCACTATCTCCTCAGTTCTGTGCGGAATGAAAATTGACAGAAATTGCAATACAAATGTTTGAAACATTTTGACCAATGAGTTGAATATATTCTAATCACCACACCATTAATATAATATACTAGCTGTACCCCGCAAAGCCTTTACAGGGAGATAGACTTGTAAAGCCATTGCCGAACCTAGTATTTGGGGGCCCTGCATTTTGACATTCGATACCATTGTTACAAACTGTGTTAAGACATCTTCCCGCGTTCAACACCCATCCCCTTATTCCCGCGTAGTATTAACCCCCCCTTCTTTCCCCGGTCTGATATGGCGCGCCCGTATTTTGACCAAAACCAATGGCTCGTGACGACCCGTCTTCGGCGGAGCCGTCCATCTTTCACCTTCCCCCATGAGATTAATTCCTCGGACCAGGCTAGATGATAACTGAGCGGCCGTGCCTTATCATACGGCACCGTTCATACACCTGGATGACACGACGTTGATGGATGTTTTCAGAGTAAGTTTCAACGGTATAAATTGAGATGAGTTTAGTAATCGGGGAGCAGTACATCCCCTTGCGAGGACAGAACTATACGCGCATTCCCCCACTCCGAGGGGCCCACATCATAGAGTCTGTTTGACTCCCGACTCTAAACTTCCTTTAGAGCTATTTGGATACTTATGATCTGCATATTGTAACTTAGCGGCCCAGCTAAGAGTTCTTTTTAGAACTAGATGTTTATATGTACCTGCTTTGAATAAAGTCTAAGTGTTGTTAATCGCACCCGACTTGAGTCGTTCTGTATTTACTCGTCACGTGGCTGTATGCAAATATAAATTATTGACCTCACGTATTCAGTTCAGAACTAGATTACCCCACAGACAACGACCATCACACCAGCCCTAAAGGCGAGATTGTGACAATTGGCGGCAGATCGTCCGGGATCGAACCTTATCTGCCAGTTTTACAATACTGACCAGACGGGACCAAGGCCTGACTGAATCGTAGGTCTGGGGGCTCGAGAGCCAGCCACGTGCGAAAAGAACAACTCATCCATTGCTCGTCTGAAAAGACATCCTTTGTTCGTCTGAAAAGACATCCATTGCTCGTCTGAAAAGACATCCATTGCTCGTCTGAAAAGACATTCATTGCTCGTCTGAAAAGACATCATTTGCTCGTCTGAAACGACATCCATTGCTCGTCTGAAACGACATCCATTGCTCGTCTGAAAAGACATTCATTGCTCGTCTGAAAAGACATCATTTGCTCATCTGAAACGACATCCGTCGCTCGTCTGAAAAGACATCCATTGCTCGTCTGAAACGACATCCATTGCTCGTCTGAAACGACATCCATTGCTCGTCTGAAACGACATCCATTGCTCGTCTGAAAAGACATTCATTGCTCGTCTGAAAAGACATCATTTGCTCGTCTGAAACGACATCCATTGCTCGTCTGAAAAGACATCATTTGCTCGTCTGAAACGACATCCATTGCTCGTCTGAAAGACATTCATTGCTCGTCTGAAAAGACATTATTTGCTCGACTAAAAAGACATCATTTGCTCGTCTGAAAAGACATTCATTGCTCGTCTGAAAAGACATTCATTGCTCGGCTGAAACGACATCCATTGCTCGTCTGAAAAGACATTATTTGCTCGTCTAAAAAGACATCATTTGCTCGTCTGAAAAGACATACATTGCTCGTCTGAAAAGACATTATTTGCTCGTCTGAAAAGACATCATTTGCTCGTTGAAAGTCATCCTTGTTCGTCTGAAAAGACAGACTATGCTTGCCTGAGACACGTCACCTTAACATCACCTTCATCGTTTGGACCTTGCTCACCCTAACGGAGCCAGAACGTGTTTACCTGTGGCTACGGAGCCGGTCGACACAGAAGTCAACAAGCACAAGATTATCAGAACAATATTGCTTATACTATAGAATAGACTTTCGCGATATTTGACTTTATGATTGTGTGTGTGTTGTGGTTTTATTCGTTTTCTGGAGGACAGCAGTTCAGGTAAGGCCACATTATTTTTTCTCTCTTTTTCTCGGCTGTGTATCGTCTAAGTGAGTAACCAATCTTTTTTTTCTCCTCTCTCTTTAATATATTAACTATTTATTTATTAGTTAATTATAATATTACCTACCATGAAGACTTACGAAGATTGGGTCGACTATTATAAGGGGCAAGGCTGTGACCTTAAGGATGCAATTAAATATGCCCGGCAGGAGAAAGAGAGGGAGGATGCCATAGAGATGGAGAATAAGAAATTAGAGATGGAGAATAAGAAATTAGAGTTGGAAGAAAAAATAGCTAGGGAGAAAGTAGAGGCAGAGAAATTAGCTGCTAGGGAGAAAGTAGAGGCAGAGAAATTAGCTGCTAGGGAGAAAGTAGAGGCAGAGAAAATCGCTGCCAGGGAGAAAGTAGAAGTGGAGGAAAGAATAGCTAGGGAGAAAGTAGAGTCAGAAGAGAGAGTAGCTATGGCGCGCATTATGGCAGGTCGGGATTCTGCAGTAGCAAGTCCGACCCCCAGTGTCCCACCCATCAGCTCAAAACCTAGCCTCCCCAGACTGTCTGAGACGGACAATATAGACGCCTACATTCGTAGGTTTGAAAGACACGCCGACAGTATGGGATGGGAAAGACAAGAGTGGGCCCCCTGCCTGACAGCACTGCTTACAGGCAAGGCCCTTACTACGGCCTCCCGCCTCAAAAACGAGGAGGCATCGGACTTTGACACCCTTAAGGCTGCCCTCCTAAAGTCTTACGACTACACAGAGGAAGGGTTTAGGAAAAGGTTTCGCAGGGCCCGCCTAGAAAGAGGGGAAACATACCCATTGTTTGGGGCGCGACTGTTCGATCTGCTGACCCGTTGGGTGGAGCTGAGTGAGGTGGAGCAAACTTTTGAAGGCCTAAGGGAGCTTCTGCTTAAGGAGCATTTAATTGAGAATGCCCCAAGTGGGCTACAGGTTTTTATAAAAGAACGAAGGCCCAGGACATGGAGTGAAATGCTCACCCTGGCCGAAAATTATCGTGAAGCCCATCAAGGGATTGGCGGGGACGATTTAGATGGAGAATCTCGAAGGGAAGTCAGCTTCGAAGATATCAACAGGGGCCCTCCTAGCAAAGAGAGGCCGAGACCATAAGGTCCCAAAGTGGTTGCAAGGCCCAATAACACATATAGGTTTGACACTGGTCGCTCACAAAGGCCTAAATTAATCTGCTCTTGTGGGATCTCAGATCACCCCCCTAATCAGTGTCCACTTAGTAATATGTGTCCTGTGGGCGCCGTTAGAATTATTACGGACACCCCCACTACCCAACTTAAAGGTTCGACCGGTTGGGTTAGAAATGGAAAGGGTGGTTCTACACCCAGGGACAGTAGGTTATCGAATGATAACTGTCCTATATCAAAGGGACTGGTCAACGGCCACCCCGTGCAAGTCCTCAGAGACACTGGTTGTGGCGAGGAGGTAGTCCGTAAATCTTTGGTAAATAGTGATGGTTGGACTGGGAAATGGGGAAAAATAAAAACAATTACAGGGGCAGTTAAAGAGGCACCTATTGTTAAAATACAGGTGAAAACACCTTATTACACCGGTCAACTAGAGGCTTTCGCATTATGCGAACCCATCTATGACCTTGTAATTGGCAATATCCCAGGGGCCCGACACCCTTTTCTCCCCGGCCGAGATGGGCGACCCCCAGCTACCAACACATCGTCCCCGACCATTCCAGTCGTAGGGGCGACGAATGGTGCATGGGTGACCAGAGCGCAGGCTAATAAGAAGGGAAAACGGTTTAAACCTCTATCAACCCCACCCTACCCCAACTCTGTTGTCACCAGTGTAGGTATTCGCAATCAGCATACAACTGACGCAACACGGTATGAAACGCGGAGTAAATTTAGACGCTGTATGACGGGTGGACGGGTGAAGACGTTTAAAGGACGGGACAAAGGGTATATAGAAAAGAAATGGTTTTCTGTACAGAGAGGTGAAGGGCAGGATTCGGGGAAAGGTGAAACGCGACACCGAACACACCGACAGGTTGATGCAGGAATATACGTATAGGCAAAGATAAATACAGTATCAAGGGAAGGGACTACAACAGACCTGATGAGTAGGTGTCCATTGTAGGTTAACTTGCTGGTAACCAGTTGTGGCTAGACTCACTTAACGATAAAGAGAGAAAGAGTCAATCAGTGGCCTCGCTTGAACTGGTATGAATGCCTGTATATGAATGTTTTCCTATTTTCTGTATTTATACCTAAAACATTATTACCTGTTTGTATATGCAAATGCATGTTTTCTTAATTTTGTACTTTTTCCTATTGCCTTATTATTACATGTTTGCCTAGGTATGCCATTTTATTTGTAGGCAGTAGCGACCTATGGAAACTTGGTTATTTTTCGGAGTGTTACACCCCCCCCCCCCCAATTTGTTATTGAAGTCTTATTATTTTCCAAATGTAAATTGTATTATATGCAAAGGGTTTTTTTTGTAAGGGAGGTATGCATAATTATAATGTTATCATTTAGATGATTGCTCTGTGGCTAACCCCACCCCCTGTTTTAATTCCCCAAAGGGTGCTACACAGGAAGAATTTCTTTTGGAGGAGGGGCGTAATGTTACAAACTGTATTAAGACATCTTCCCGCGTTCAACACCCACCCCCTTATTCCCGCGTTGTATTACCCCCCCCCCCTTCTTTCCCCGGTCTGATATGGCGCGCCCGTATTTTGACCAAAACCAATGGCTCGTGACGACCCGTCTTCGGCGGAGCCGTCCATCTTTCACCTTCCCCCATGAGATTAATTCCTCGGACCAGGCTAGATGATAACTGAGCAGCCTGCCTTATCATACGGCACCGTTCATACACCTGGATGACACGACGTTGATGGATGTTTTCAGAGTATGTTTCAACGGTATAAATTGAGATGAGTTTAGTAATCGGGGAGCAGTACATCCCCTTGCGAGGACAGAACTATACGCGCATTCCCCCACTCCGAGGGGCCCACATCATAGAGTCTGTTTGACTCCCGACTCTAAACTTCCTTTAGAGCTATTTGGATACTTATGATCTGCATATTGTAACTTAGCGGCCCAGCTAAGAGTTCTTTTTAGAACTAGATGTTTATATGTACCTGCTTTGAATAAAGTCTAAGTGTTGTTAATCGCACCCGACTTGAGTCGTTCTGTATTTACTCGTCACGTGGCTGTATGCAAATATAGATTATTGACCTCACGTATTCAGTTCAGAACTAGATTACCCCACAGACAACGACCATCACATCAGCCCTAAAGGCGAGATTGTGACAACCATGACATGAGATTATGTACTAATATTTAATGTAAAAAATAATTTTGGGGGCTCCCCTCAAGCTGGAGCCCGGTGGGACTTTCAATTTCGGACCCTCCACCACCCTAGTTACGCCTCTGTGTTATTTTTTTTAAGTTATGAAATAATTTAAAATCTAATTAGTTGTTGTTTCTTTTTCTTACAACATCCTAAAACAGTGGTTCCCAAAGTGGTCCCTACGGACCCCCCGGGGTCCCTGGTAGCATCCAGGGGGTCCGCGGAATTTTTTTATTCATTTGGGGGTCCCTGAACAACTCTAGGGGGTCCGCGCAAGGTTAAATGTAAATTAGTAAAATTAAAATCCATTTTATTTTAATGGAAATAAAAATAAAAACAATAAAAAAACTAACAGCGCCAGCTAATTAGGTTAATAACAAGCATGGAATGGTAAGAGACAGACGGCAGAAAACACGCATATGCAGAAAATGCGCCATATTTACTCTGACTTTCTGAGATTACAATGTCGGTCATGTTTAATAGAGAGTTTGTATTTTTAGGTGACACATACCTGTGGAAAAAAAGATGACCCGGTTAGGCTGGAATTAAAAGCAATGCTAAGCGCCCTTTTATTTTCAAGAGACAAATGTTATGATAAGCTAATTATCTACTTTCTGGTATCGTATGTATGGCGCCAAACTTTCACATGGGCTTGATTAATGTTACAAAGAATCAGTGTCCCAAAGTTTCTAGGTTGAGCATTGAATTTTCAAGAATATAGGTCAAACATTATATTTTCAAGAATATGGATCATTAGGTCAAGGATGAGTTAATTTATTGGTTTGTCATTAAAATACAAAAGTCCAAGGATACTGCTGTTTTGACTGAAATAACAGAATATCACCTATTAGGGACCGACCAATCAGAGACAAGGACGTGTGTTTGAAGACGTTGTAATTAGGGTCTTATAAAAGAAGCTAGCAGATATTTTTGACAGATAAATTGTGTGGTTTACAGTGATAAAAAAGATAAGGATTTAACGTTTTTTCAAACAGTCAAAGAAAAATATTTGAAAACACCGTCACTGCTGAAACTCATTGGGACAACATATAAGTGAGATGATGATGGACTGCGTGCTTCTTATAACATTTCTTTATTGATTGCAAAGTCCGGAAAGCTGCATACTATTGGTGAATACATTATTTTACCAGCTGTAAGTGAGGTAATACAAACCAGCTTATGACATTATAAAAAGAATGCCACTGAGTAAAGAAGTATAAAGAAGGATTGACGAATTGTCTCAGTTCGTAGAAAATTCTTTATGTGAGTACTTAAAAACATCTGAATTCTCTATACAGCTTGATGAGTCAACTTTACCAAGAAATTACTTTTAGCTTATGTAAGATTTATAAAAAAATACATTTTTTGTCAAGAATTGTTATTTGCTAAATGTTTGGAAACCGATACAAAAGGAGAAACGTTATTTACTCAATTAAAAAGTTATTTTGATGTAAAAGCTATACCCTTAACTAATATTATCTCTATTGCTACTGGTGGTGCTCCGGCAATGGTAGGAAAATACCAAGGCTTTCTGGCATACTTAAAACAAGCTGTACCAAATGTATTTTCAGTACATTGTGTCATTCATCGACATCATTTGGTCGCAAAAAATCTTAGTGAATGTTTGTATGGATCACTAGATCATGTCATTAAAGCAGTTAATAAAATCAAAAGGAATGCTTTAAATAAGATATTATTTGCTCAACTTTGTTTGGAAAATGATGAAGACTATAATCGTGTACTACTTCATACAGAAGTACGTTGGTTATCCAAAGGTGGACAAACATACCTAGCACAGATGAATCCGTAGAAATACTGGAGCAGCCTATTGAAATATCCACAAATGAGGAACTTAAACCATTGTATGAACAAGGATATCACAAATTTTGGTTACAAAAACAGATACCAATTTTATATCCCGCATTATGGGTTATTGTACAGAAGTTATTGACTGCTTTTCCGTCTTCCTATTTGGTAGGACGTGGACTCAATACCGTTATGAATCTCATCACAACCAAAAGAAACCAACTAGAAATTAGTGCTCGTGGGAATTTGCGGCTGCTACTCACAAACTTTGAGATGGACATAAACACACTCATAGCATCTCATTAAAATCATCCAAGTCATTAATTAATTTTATTTTAAACAGAATTTATAATTTCAACGAATATTTCTTCGTCCAAATGTTTTTTTCTTCATTCATTTGTAATTTGTATATTATGCATTTATGTAGGTTTTTCACTTGGGGGTCCGTGGGAAAGTTTTGATGCTGAAAGGGGTCCATGGGTCAAAAAAGTTTGGGAACCACTGTCCTAAAAGATAAATTATTTAAATTTAAAAAGTTAAAGAAATCTAATTAGTTACTTTTAATTAAAACAACTAAAAGTTAGTAAAAGGATATATATTCTGAAAAAAAAAACAATAAAAAAAAATGTCAAAGCCTTTGCAGGAAGATAGACTTGTAAAGCCATTGCAGAACCTAGGATTTGGGGGCCCTGCATTTTGACATTCAATACCATGACATGAGATTATGTACTTAATATTTTGGACCCCCCCCCCACCCTAGTTACGCCTCTGTGTTAATTTTTTTTTTTTATGTTATGAAATAATTTAAAATCTAATTAGTTATTATTTCTTTTTCTTACAACATCCTAAAAGATAAATTATTTAAATTAAAAAAAAAATGTCAAAGAGATCTAGTTAGTTACTTTTCATTAAAACAACTAAAAGGATATATTCTGAAAAAAAAAAAAAAAAGTCTCTGGGAAAAATCGAACCCGGAGAGTCTGCAAAAAAAATGGGTACAAATAAAATGTGAAATTTTAATGTACTGTTAGAAAAATATTCCTCGGTTATGTTTTCATTGCATTTTGACCTAGTTTTTTAGGTCTATATTGTTATTTTGTAATTAAGAAATAATTCAAAGCCGTATTTATTTAAAATCATAAGTATTTTAAAAGCTAAGAACTTAATTAGTATAGAAATTTGCAGAATTTCTTTTTTTAAATATTATATCGACTTTTAAAAAGAACTTTATTTACGAAATTAGATACGAAAACACGGTCAATAGTCTTATCGTCGCCGACGTCGGAGATTTTCGATTATTACTATTGTTTTACGTTTGACGATGTTAAAATGCTCTGTTGTAATAAAAACTACAATGATTTGAATGATATTATATGCTAATTATTAATTTTTAATATTCGGGACTTTTACATTTTATAATTAAAAGCACAGAAACTATTGAAAACTGTAGATATTTCTAAAAGAAAAGTTGAATCGAGACTCAGGGGATGACGCCATTTTTGAATTCTTGTTTTCCGCTTTCGATTTAACGCATACTGGAAATGAATAATATGATATACTAGCTGTACCCGCAAAACATTTGCAGAACTTTTTAAAATACTAATAACTATGAATTAACCTCAACAATGTTTATTTTTTACTTATAAATGTACCTTAAATAAATAAACTTTACTTTTAGGTGGTCCTGAAAGGAACTTTTTTATTAAAACTCATGCTAGCAAGCGAACTCAAGCTAATTGTAAAATTTTCATTAGCCCTGAAAAGGACTTTGAAGATTCAAAATATGGTAGTGGCCCTAAAAAGGACCGTTTAGACACAATAAATGGTAGTGGCCCTAGTAAGGACAGTTAAATACAATAAAATGTAATGACCCTAAAAAGGACGGTTAAATAAAATAAAAGGTAGTCGACCTAAAATTGACATTTTAGATAAAATAACTGGTGATGGTTAATTAAAGTTAAAATAAGTTTTGTACAATTTGTACTATGTTACATTTTTAAAATTATGTACTTAAGATTTTTTATTGCATCAAGACCTCTTTATACACAGGATTTTTAGAATTTTTTTCTCCATAGACTTTGACAGAATCAAAACTTATTGTTTTATTGCTGTGGATAGATTACTGAAAGATTTAATGGAAAGAGATGCATTATTCGAAGGGAAAGTTATTTTGATGGGAGGAGATTTCCGACAGCTTCTACCAGTTATTCTAAGAGCATCAAGGGATTATATAGTAGGGACCTGTATTAACCAAAGCCATCTGTGGTCCAAATTGAAAAAATTGAAATTATCTAAGAACATGAGAACAAAGTCAAATGAAAAAGAATTTGCAGATTCAAGAAATATTCTCTGTTGCTTTCGCAATTTATTAGATTCCAAGCGCCTTTTTTTGCCTCAGATCTGCTCTGGATTTCCTGACTATCTTACAATTATTTTTAAGTAAATCTGACATATTACAATTTTATGCTTTTACACAATTTTATAGAAAATAGAAATCTTTGATGGATAGAAATCTTTGATGCAAAGAGAAATAGACTAATTTATTTGTTTGCAATGAAATAGACTAATTTATTTGTTTGCAATGAAAAAACCCCAATAACTCTTACATAAAACTAATAGGCTTAACAGCACAGAAAGACTGTCAAAAAGCAATAATTATTACCAACCACCAATAAACTGAGTAGAACAGACAGACTGTCGAAAAATTCTTTGTAATTACTATGAAAAATATAATTGCAGATGATATCTTTTTGTTGAGTATATTAGGAGTAGATTTCCCTTAGTTATGCACAGAATAATATATAAAGATTTTTTTTTATTTTAAATAAAACTGAATATAGTATAGAGATAATACTAAATTTTACATAATTTACAAAAAAGCCAAAAACATGACATTAATTATCTAAAGATTTGCAAGGCTGCGTTGTCTTTGTTATATTTACTTGTCATTCACTGTTCGTGAATAATAATTATTACTACTATGATGTCGAGGATGTTATTGTTAACAACAGCGTTATGCAAAACGCAGCTAAAATCATTCTGATAATAAGAAAGACACCTTAAAAACATGAACTTACCTCATTATTTTATTAAAGTGGTCATATAGTTTTATCATTTTACGGCCCTACTTTTTAAAAAAAATATTAACTGTTTTAAGCAAGATGCATATGTTCTCGACTGATGAAGAGACCGGCATATTGTTTGGTTTATTTTGCTTTTTGAATAGCCTCCCTTAGTTTTGATCGGTAGGCAAGGTTATTTTTGGTTTCGGTCAGATCCGATAATTTCATGATTTTATTACAATTTAAAGATGTAATATGTTGTAGAAATACACAAAAACAAACAGAAAAATATTTAGATGGAATTATTTTACATTTTGGCATTTGGCTTTCACGTTTGAAAACCGCAGAATCAATTCAAAACTGTAAATTCTTACAAAACATCTCTCGAGTCGATACGCTGGCAAGACGCCATTTTGAATTCTTGTTTTCCGCTTTCGATTTAACGCAGAGTGGAAATGAAAAATATGATTTATGATGATGATTCTGATAACACCACCATATTGTGTGTTTTATATTGAATATGTTTTTTTTCAGACTATAACACTGAAGCGCCTTCTGATCGCACAGTGAGCAGTGAAAGCAGCTCTCCAAGTTTTGGTTCATCAAAAAACTCAGTTACATTGCCATCAGGTAAAATGGATTATTTCCCCTTGGACCTTTTTTATGTATTATATGACTACATCCATTAAAAGCACACAATGTGTCGATTACGGGGTTCAATCTGTAATACAGTCACAGATGAAGGTAAAACACATTGCAGGGGGTGTCTGTTGATTCTAAATAATAATAATAATAATTAAAACAATAACTTTGAACACAAATATTGTAGGAAATGGAATTGTAATGATTTTTGTAATACGGTTTCTTAAATTTTATTTTGGTCAAGTAAAGTGTCTACAAACTAGTGATGCCACAACCAATTATTGAGTCACGCGATGACAGAAATGATTCCATCTTAGAATTTGAACACATACACACATCGGGATGGGAAATCAATATGTAAAATGCATTATATATATATATATATAGTAGGCATCCGTCCATCTCGGAAGATGATGGTAGCGCTCTAGGTTACTCCAGGTTAATTTATTTTAACTAAGACAAATGTATTTGTCAGATTCAAGACTGTATTTCCACATTATTGTAAAAATAAAAAAAATAAACAGCAATAAGATGTTGTGACATTTTATTCAAGCTTTCCGAAAGTAAATCTATTATTATAAAAATGATTTTTTTCACTTAGTCCCCTTGTATCACAATTAAAACGTCAAATTAATGTACCCAAAACAGCTGAAGTTTATACTTGAACAAAATAACTGTAAATATTAAACATATATGTTTGCACAAACGTTAAATTCACCGAACTATGAATCTAATTATAAGCAAACACCTATTTTCAATTATATCTCTTCGTTAATTTGTACACGCATTAAAAATGACGTCATCAGTAGTTTCTCAATTAAAAAATTACGCCCTAAATGTTTTCTGTCCATAGAAGTACGTCTTTCAACAAAATATACCGAAGGTAATCTACTCTATATGGGTGTGTGTGTGTGTGTGTGAATGTATGTGTATGTTTAAAAAGCTCAGCTAGATAATTTCTGTCATTGGTGACTCGATAATTTTTCAAATCTAAAGTTATATTCTAAAGACATAATAAAAAGCATAACATCACTTATATGATCTGGTTATTCAACTAGCTTTAAATGGTTTAGACGTTCAAAAACATTTTGGAGGCATTTAAAAGCCGCCATTTTTAGAAACTCATTCTCTAAAAAAAAAAAAACCCAATTCTGACAATGTTAATGATGAACTTTAAGTGAATCATTTGTTGACAGTTTTGAGGGTTGCCATGACGCCCAGCACGCGACAATTGACACCAAAACGATTGTCATGGATGCAAATAACTTATCCAACTTTAAAGATTATAGAAACAGATGGCATCAGAAATGTTCGAAGAATTACATAATTACTTGCATATAGAATTTAAAAATCAGAAGGTGCCGCCCAGATTTTTTGCATTTCTATTGACGTAGTATACATACATACACACACACAAACACACACATATATGTGTGTGTGTGTGTGTGTGCATTATGCCTCTCCGTTAACTTGCTCTATTTCTACTTTCTTCCTCCAGTTACTGAAGCGGTATTTAAAAAGTCCAACAATTCAAGTGACTCGGGGACTCAGTTCATTGGTTCCTCTGTAGCTGGACACCTTCACTGTGATGGGCTCACACTTGTGATGTTTTTGGCTGTGGGGATCTCAGTGTTCAATCTGCGCTCACTTGACCTATTTGATAAAAGAGCATTGTTTTAGCCTGCGTCGATATGACAAGGCTTAAAAAGATTAAAAAAGATCTTTTTATTAGGCATAATTACTTGTTTGCAGCCTTTATTTTTTTTTTCTTTTTAAGTATTTTACATCAGACAGTGAAAGACAGAGTTGTGTATGATTTATAGTGGTCAATTTAACCACCCAATATAACCAACCCAATATAACCACCCAATATAACTAACCCAATATAGCCACCCAATATAACTAGCCCAATATAACCACCCAATATAACCAGCCAATATAACCACCAACTATAACCTACCAATATAACCATCCAACATAACCATGCAATTTAAAGACCCAATATATATTCAGTGTATCCATACTTCTATGAAAATTTTTTTTGATTTTTTTTTATATTCCAGCTGTAATTGTTCAACAAATATACTTCTTGGTATTGAGTCTTTAATAAAAAATCTCACGCTAGATATAGCTTGTATAATAAATTACATTTTGATTTATAAAATGTTGCTTATAATTTATTTTCACGCTTTGTTATTAGTTTTTTAACTGCACATAACGTAACTCAATTATTAATAGCAACTAAAGAAGCCGTAATATCAATAGCATTTTCATTCATTAATTTTCCCTCAACAAGTAGCGTCTTTAAAGTGTCTCTCTATTGGTCTATTTATTGGTCTCTCAATCGTTCTGTCTACTGGTTTCTCTATTAGTGTCTCAACTGGTTTATCTATCGGTGGGTCTTTTAGTCTCAGTTTTGGTCTCTTTACTAGTCTCTCTACTGCTCTATATTCTTCCCTTGTCTTTTCATTTTCAAGTATAATCGCTACATTATGACCAGTCAGTTTCTTAAAGTGGCACTTGTCTCAAATTTTGGTAGACATATACTGCCTAGGGGATACATTAAAAGACCATGCGGTTAATGAGTGTTTGTATTTAGATGGTCCATTAGTCAAAGAGAAATATTAGTCCTGATTGTCCATGACACTGAGTTTAGTTTTAAATTTAGTGAGGTGGGAAAATAAAGTTAATCTAACCAAATGGCCATCATGTTTGAAATACAAGTAGCATGTATATTGCAATCTAAGTGTAGTACACAATAATGTTTGTTCTTTGAATGTTTCGTGAAATCTCTCGTGAAATGCTTCCTGTACATCGACCAAATCTCACAGTCATGAAGTAGAAGTCTAATGTATAGAACTTAATCTTGGGAAGAAGTGGGTGCAGTTTAGGTGTCCATAATAGTCCAAATAATAAATGTGTCTATGATAGTTCAGATAATAAATGTGTATATGATATTCAAGATAATAAATGTGTCAATGATAGTCCAGATAAAACATGCATCCATGATAGTCCAGATATTAAATGTATCCATGATAGTCCAAATAATAAATGTGTCTATGATTGCTCAGATAATAAATGGGTCAATGATAGTCCAGATAATAAATGTCTCAATGATAGTCCAGATAATAAATGTGTCAATGTCAATGTTAGTCCAGAAAATAAAGATGCATGTTTTACCAAAACAACAAAATAAAAATCAAGAATTCTTGAGACGTCTTGAGACACAATTAAATGAATTTAGTTGAAATAATTGGCACATTGTAAGCCCTTTCCTTCAGGGCTGCCTATATTTTATCTCGGGCTACTGTCTCAACCAACTGAGGCCCGCTGTTCATTAGTATAGCCGATGTCTACACCTGACGGGCTCTGTATGGTAGGAGACCCTAATATGTTGTAGGGTTGAACCTCCTGCCGAGGACCTATTAACGTAGCACAGTGTCTCACAAACTGTCTGAAAACTGTCGTAATACTGAGTACCCCATATCATATATATATATATATATATATATATATATATATATATATATAAATATATATATAGATTTGATAAAGTAATCACGGTATGGGAACGCCGTCGCTATAAAAGAAACAATCCATTATGACCTCATTTTCCCATGGTCCATTTTTTTATATGGTGCTGTATTGTGCCACATTAACTTGCCTTTGTGCTGCAGAATAGCAATATAAAATAGTATTTTTTTTACTTTTAAGTTTATTTTTATAAAGGCTTTTTTAATGCTTCGTTTTGATTTTAAAATTGAGAGGATTAAGGGTAAAACGTAACAGGTGACATAAATTAGCACCCACATCTTTATCTAATGGTGTTTGGTTTGGTGTTTTTGGTTGGTTTGCTTTGGTTGATTGATTTGGTTGGTTTGGTTTGTTTGGTTGGTTGATCGGTTGATTTGGTTGGTTAGCGTTGATGGGTAAAACGTAATTTGTGAACGATGTGGTAGTGACGGTTTAGGCTAGGTTGGTTTGGATGGTTGGATTGGTTGGCTCGGTTTGTTTGCTTGAGTGGTTAGCTGGTTTGGTTAGTTAGTTTGGTTGGTTGGTTTGGTTCCTTGGATTGGTTGGCTCGGTTTGTTTGCTTGAGTGGTTAGCTGGTTTGGTTAGTTGGTTTGGTTGGTTGTTTGGTTTAATGAACTATTAAAATAAATCTACAAACATAAACCCAATTTAATATGTGTGAATGGCTGGGGGGGGGGTGATTGAATTATCTCTAGATAACTTAAATAAACAAACCCAATAACTGGTGATAGTCTCACAAAACAAATATAGTAAAACCAATAGCAATGAAATGTGTTTTGAACAAAGAAGTCAACAGCTGTATTAGATTCACAAATTATGTTGTTTAACTTCAATAGCTCTAAAAAGTTATTGTACACAGAATTATATCAAAGTACAGCAATAACTTCATAGTCCCGAGTTTAGTTTACATAATAGAACATGGACGAACTATATTATTGAGAACTATTGTCATTGTCAATTGACTCATCCTAGAATGACTCATCCTAGAATGACTCATCTTAGACTGACTCATCCTAGAATGACAGTCGTCCACATCTTGATCACAGGCATGCTAAAATCATGAAAAACTGGCTATTAATTTGATTTTTTTTTCTTTAATTACTAAACTTAACTAGAAAGCTACTAGTATTTTATTACAATATTGAATTGCGGCATTTCAAGGCATTATATATCAGGGGAACCTGCGGAAATACTTTCGCGCTTTTTGGATTACAGTCGTGTTAAATGTTGAGGACTGCGGATCTCAAAAGTTCTGAGTCCCCAAACACGAAGTTATTTTTACAACATGTCCTGACCTACTTTGCTGGTCTTGACAAATCGGTTATTGTTGTTGCACATCCAAATATAATTGGATTCGGCCAATTGTACGTTATCAGTGTCCACACTCATCAAGGTACTCCAGCCTAGCTCAACTGTTCACAAGGACGGGTCTGTGAACGGGATAAGAGTTGAAGAAATAATCACAATGATGTATGTGTACAAAAGATAATATTTACAGTACTTAATTTACAAACGATTACATTTACAATACTTTATTCACAAACTATTACATTTACAATACTTTATTTACAAACGATTACATTTACAATATTTAATTTGCAAACGATTACATTTACAATATTTTATTCACAAACTATTCCATTTACAATACTTGATTTACAAACTATTACATTTACAATACTTGATTTACAAACTAATCCTTTTACGATACTTGATTTACAAACTATTCCATTTACAATACCTGATTTACAAACTAATCCATTTACAATACTTTATTTACAAGGGATTACATTTACAATACTTGATTTACAAACAATTCCGTTTACAATACTTGATTTACAAAATATTCCATTTACAATACTAGCTTTACAAACTCGGTTAGTCAGAACTTTTAGTTTCTTGGGACGCACTTGCGGGAAACGGGACTTTGTGGTTGCAATTTAAATACATAAATAATAGCTATAGCTGATAAAGCTAACTGGGCGTGTAATATATAGATTTATTTCTTTTTTAACTATCAAAGTATTCGACAACACGTCAATAATAACTTGCTAAGTAAACAACAGTTATTTCATATCAGAATGACATAGACTTTGTTTATAGGTAATCAATGGCGATTCGCAGTAAGGTCTTCTTTACAAACTTTGGTAGTTTTTTTCTTTATTTTTGTTTTTTCACTCTTAAATTAGTCACTCACTTTTTTGTATTCCTCCCAGAGTAAAGAGCCTTTGATAACTGACAGAAGTTTTTTGGCAATATCACTTGATTTGCTACTGTCCGGCACAACATGATCTACGTACTGTACACCAGGATATGAGACTACGACATAGTGTTGTTCTTCATTAGATCTTTTGTTACATCCTATACCTGTCCTAACCATTGTTACATCCTGCTTGCCATCAAATCCCATACATTTAAATTGTCTTACATCATCCGAATGTCTGTTTATTTCTTTCTATCTCCAAATTTTCTCTGCTAAGTTTTGATGGATCTACGCATGATTCAGCAATCAGAAGATTTAGATCTTTCAACATATAGTTGACAATTAGGCAGGCATCTCTGTTACTAACATTACACATGTCCAGAGATCTACACAATTCAGGATATTGTAAAGTATTTCGTACTGCTTTCATTTCCTCGTCACTGCTTGTCATCATATCATTATCATCACTACGTACAACGTCATCATTATCATTATCATCGTAGTCATAGTGCATGCCGCTTACATCAGAAGAAGCACAACGACACAAATTTAATTCATTATCCATTTCCACATCGTTCATGGTCTCTGTGCTTTTCTGTCTCTTACTTCTGTCAACTTTATTCTGCAACTTCATTGTCATTTCTTTGTCAATTTTCCCTATATACATTTTCCGTGTTGTTTTTTGATCTGCCCAAAAAATTCCATTCTAGCTGTGGTATTTTCATTGGCAAAGGACAAATACATGCCGATCTTTCTCGCGCACCAGAATCAAAACACTTATAACAACATATGTCAAATACACTTTGCAAACTTTGAAAGGTTTCTTCAAAAGTTGTTGACGATTTTTTTGAGGTAGAGTATTTGTTGAGTTCCTTTACTATAGCAACAAGCTTCTCAACACGCTTCACTACATATTGATTTCAATAGTAGGTATACCAGCAATATTGTAGATCTCCTTCACTTCTTTGACAATTAATGAAGATCTTCCACGCACCGAGGAACATTCTCCGAATTTTAGCTGATAATCATACGCACAAAAAACGTCAGCAGAAGTGGACAACTGACTATTAGACATTGGCTGTGGGTTACCAAATATCGAGTGTTCAGTTGAACTCCTTGTGGTCATGCTCAATGATCAAATATATGTTGCTGTTCAAATACAATCCTTTCGTACACGTATCGATAAATAAGTCACGATATGAATCTAAATTGGTAACTTTACAATATATTCCAATTATGGTTGACTTCATATTCACTGTTGTTGAATACTAGAGATCTTAAACACACCAAAATGCAAAGCTTAAACATCAGTCGGTCACAATTTAAAGTATAAATTATAAGGAAATATACAAAAATAGGCGTTTTTACTACACAGTCACAGTAGGGTAAGACAAAAATTAAATTGCAGCCTGTAGTCGACATCAGTAATTCCTTTGCAAATTACTTATTGACTAATTAGTACATTTTGCAACTTTTGCATGCTGTCTCAAGAAAAATAAATTTTATGACCCACCCTATTATATATATATATATATATATATATATATATATATAAAGATATATAGATATATACATCTTTATCGGCACCCACGCGTTTATATTTAGTAAGGATAATTTAAATAACTTTTCGTACAATCTAAAGAATTATTTTAATCAATCTTTGTGCCAATTTTTTTTTTCTTTTTTTTATATTTCCAAACTAAGGTGTGAATCTTTTTTAAAAAATACTCATATGACATATGATTTAGTAAAAGTCACAGATTTCAACGATCAGTGAAATTTAAATATCACAAAAATCGATTAAATAGCTTTATATGTATATATGTAAAAAGAGATAATAAGAGAGAGAGAAAGATATTAATATACAAATAAATATGGATAATAAATACTAAAGATTGATATAAATAAAACGTTAACACCAAAATTACTCATGTAATTTTAGATTCTTAATTAAATGTTCAACACTGACATTAGCATTGTATGTGTATATATATATTAGGCCGACCGAAAAAATTTTTTTTTCAATTTTGCTAAATTTAAGGCCTGCATTGTGTTCTGCCAGAAAAAAAAAGTGTTTTCTGGAAAAAAAAACGAATACAATCGTGAAATATTTAGGGGTTGCACAAAGGCAATGAAAAAAATGATTTGATACTAAATAGTAATTTAATGGTTTATGTTAATTGTTTAGTGTTAAACATGAAATAAAAACCTCAAAACAAATAAAATAATAGAATGCAACAAAGCAAAGTGTTTACTATTTATTGACGTCATATTCACTGACTGCTTTTTGCTAGTCCAGTCACCACTGTGGTCTTCTTTGCATCCGGATATCATCGTCGGTGTTCTTGCACCACTTGAAGTAAGAATCGCTTCTGGTCTTCGCTTCTTTTTTGCATAAAACTTCATTGAAATCCTGAATCAGTTTCACTCATCTTTCGGCTGTGTCATTTACAACTTTCAAATTGGTTACAACCTTTTCTGCATGTTTGTATTCGTTTTTGCTACTCTATGTTTCAGAGGACATTTCCAGGAATGAAAGTGGCAAACCAAGAATGGAGGAAAATGACTTTATATTGTTTGTAACAAAGATGCTGATGGGCTGGTCTGCATAGAATCCATTGGAATCAAGACGCTGAGCTCGATTTGTTTATTTTTAAGCATCTGAACCTTTTGCTTGGGATCAATATTTTCATCAAGTAAGCGAGGCCCACTGTAATTTCACTTAGATACCATTAATGTCGCCTGAAAACTTTTTTTGCTGCATTTCCAATAACTGAAATAATGAATTATATTTTTCTAAATCCTTCAGAAATTGTCAGTCATTTGATGGCGCCCTTGCTGGCTGTGGGGCATGAAATCACAGTTTCATATTGGTACTGGAAACAAAACAGAGTAACTGAAACAGTCCTTGTTCTTCAGAAGGCTTCAGCTTAAACTGCTTCTTAAACATCCACATCTTGTAGTAATAAATTATTCTTGCCATCCAACGTGCTCTGTGTACAGCTCCTTGAGAATGTAAATGAATCCCACGTGGTGGTGTTCCTCCAAGAAATATGACATCTAGTTCAAAAAAATCTCTGTAATCATTATCACGTTGGTGACGAATTTGAAGATTTTCATTTGTAAACTGCGATGTGCTCTCTTTAAAAAGGTCTACTTCAGTCATACCATCTGCAGTATCATAGAATCCCTTCTTCATAAAATGCCATACTCTTTAAACCGTTTGAAATGTGAAATATCAGGTCCAGATGAGGGCCCGCTTATCTTCAATGCGGTGAACACTTTTTCCAGAACAATGTCCGTCATATGTGGCGGCAAGCAAGATCAATAAAACTTTTTTTCAGGCAGCTTTTCAATTAAAAAACATGCCCCTTTGGAATGCCCTGTGTTACTTGCTGTTGTGTCAAAACTTAATGCTACCACTTTTTCACTAATTTCATAGTCCTTCAGATATTCAACTACAGCTTGAGCTTGATTGTCGCCTGTCCCTGAAGCCAATTTTGGTACACCTAGCAAGCACTATATTTGAAGTCCTGTTACAATCACTGGCAATCTTTCAACATTCTCACTGGCTGTGAGATCTGGAAGCAATTTTCCATCCCAATATACAGTTAATGGTACTTGTGGATCAAACAGTTCTTTAGCTTCATGTGCTGTTTTGTTTCCTAATCTCAGCTCTCACACGCTGTACAGTACTTTGACTTAATGTCATGTCACTAACATCGTGACCAAGAGAATGAGCTGTAGCAGCTAGTAAATGGACTGCTGTACTATCACTAACTTTTGATCTATCTAATGCTGCAGCAACTCCTTTGGACAGAACAGACTTTGTAGGAGCTTTTTATGTACATTTTCTTCGTTTCTGTGATGCACTAATAAAAAAAAAATCTTCATGGTGTTCATTTTCTTCATTGACCTTTTCATCTGAACAGCTGTCAGAAGAAAATTGCAATAAAGTGCTGGACATTTGAGAATTTTTGAGTTTGCTAGTCATTTTTTTTTTCACTTTTTGCAATAACCTCTCTGATCTCTCTTTTCTCTGAGCTTTCCGTTCATTATTAATATTAATGTCAATAAGAGCAAATAGACATTGAGTGCAATAAGGGCAACATTCGCAACCAACATAAATATTAAACAGTTACACATTATAAACATCAAAGAAAAAAACAGACTTATTCAGGTTCAACAATATTCGGGATAAAATGTGGTAAATGGAGAACATGCCTAAATCTTTAGAGAGATTGTGCAACCTCTAAATTTTATCTGAAAATTATGAAATTTTATATTTCTGAGTACTTTTTTGTGGTTATCAATTGTGGGGTTTAAAATCAAAGAAAATAGAATTTTTTTCCTCTTTATTTCGAGCCACCCTAATATATATATATATATATATATATATATATATATATATATATATATACATATATATATATATCGTTATATTTGACACAAACTGTCTTATTGTATACTATTAGGCTGTTTTAATGATAATTAGATAAGAGAAATAAATATTGTTTTCATTATGCCAATTATTTCTAATTAATTTTAAATCTTAATATGTAGCTCATATTATTTAATAGTTTTTTTTTTTGTAATGTTTATAAATATTAAAATACGACGCCAAATTGAAATTAATTTTTTTATAAAGAGAATATTGCAATTAAACGTTTTTCATTTATGAGAGTTATACTATGTCGTAGTCACTGTTAAACGCTGCAAACTGCTGTGCGTGCACAGTATTGAACATAACATCAGTATATAATTGGGTGTTTCAAATACGTTTAGCAACTTCTTCAACCCAGTATCAGGTTAGGTTTTAATAATTGATTATTTAAACGCAGTATTGGGTTATGTTTATATATTTAGATCAGTTGAACACATTATCAAATTATGCTTTTATATATAGATTAATTTAAACACAGCATTAGGTTATGTTTTTACATATAGATCACTTTAACACAGTATCAGGTTATGTTAAGAACATGTTTAAATGAATAATTCATTCAAATACACTAGTCAAACTTTAAAAAAATGAAAACATTGTGTTTGATTGGATCAATAAATCAAATTAGAACATATAGCCTATCTAGCAATGAAATATGACACTATTGTTGCTTATTAGTGTAAAACAATAAAAACAGTTGAAATTGTATAGATTAGTAGTGTAACACAATGAAAACAGTTAAAATTGTACACCCTAGTAGTGTAACATCATAAAAACAGTTGAAATTGTATAGATTAGTAGTGTAACACAATAAAAAACTGAAATTGTACAGCTTATTAGTGTAACACAATGAAAACTAAAATTGTACAGCTTAGTAATGTAACAATTTATTCTTTCTAAAGGAACTGAACATTCGGTAGATATTTTAGTTGACAATGTCTTCATTGCATCACCACTGCGTATTGCTAATTATCTGGATGACCCTTTCTATACCAAAGGTAACGATGAAAAATACACATATTGGTGCGTATTTGTAATCTCACTCATTGGAAGCACCCGTGACATGCATAGATGCTAATAATATTTGTTGATACGTGCATATTTCTGATTGGCCTTCCAATGAGATGAAAGAGTTAGAATGACTTAGTTACATCGGTATCGTGATCAATATAAGTGTAGAGAGCAGTTGAAGCTAAGAATTAGATTTAGCTAGAGTAAGGAGACACAATGATTATTTAGAAAACTTCCTAGTGTAAGTTTAGATTCAATAATCAATTATTTAGCATCTATCTAGATTCAAACTAAACATTATCTGGATTGTTATATTTAGCATTATAATTCGTGTGTTGTATTTGTTGAAATTTGTTTTATCACGCCACAGATATTACCATTGAAAGTCCCCCCAGTCAATAAAACCGTTACACTCTATCTTCAATTTCATTTTCTTTTTCACACACAACTATACATTTCAATAAATAATATTTGCAATTTCATTGTTTTCGTTCTTTAGGCTCACGCACAAAGTGCTTGCAGTCAGAACTATAACAGCAGTAAGTTATATGTTATACAATATACTTGACTGCTAACATCATACTAATCTAAAATATAATATATATATATATATATATATATGCTTGACTGCGAATATCATACCGTCAAACGGGGTGAATTTGATCACCGGGGTGAGATTGATCAATTTAGATAGTACCGGTAATTACCTGTGTAATCTTTTTTTTAATTTTGTTTTTATTAAAAAAAATATTTTTTGTGCTGTTTTTTTGTTTACATCTGAGTTGAAAGTGGAGAAAAAAATTTTAAAAATAGTTACTTTTGGTACTAATTTTTAATAGTTTATATCGTGATTTGGGCGGAGACCAGGTGAGTTCTGTCTTCAATGAAGCTATCACTGGACTATTACAAGAACACTGTGCAACATCTGCGACGAAAAGGAAGACCAGAGGGAAGAAGCTGACACCAGGCAAATTCATCTTACCAAGTGATTTGACTTCATGGCCAACAACCTCATCAACCTCATCACATGATGCTTTGAATTCGACTGCGGGAAAGAAGCATGCTCGAATTGCACAGCCAGTTCAGAAACCTTAACCGATTAGTTCTCTTTCGTCATCCAGCAGTGAAGATGACGTTGAACCTAGCGATGATACAGTGTCAGATGATGACAGCAGCAGCGATGAGATCAATCTTGCTTGTCACAACACAGACAATCCAGAGAGAAAAAAAAAACAAGTCAGGACAGTGGGCAATAGTTTGAACTCTGGGCAAAAACAAGAATGCAAGTTTGAACTCCGGGCAACTACATCGGTCAGATCATGTAAAGTCTTTTGACATAAAAAAAGTCTTGCGAATGAAGTTTGTAAAGAAGCAGTCTGGTACAACTATACCATTGTTCAAACAACCAGACAATAATGAAATCGATGATGTGCCGTTCTCATATATTGTTCAGTAAGTCGATGAGCTAAGCCGAAACAATCGAGGACAGATGACATTCCATGGCTTGAGGCACAATGGCATCCGTTAAATCAACCACTTTCTTCTAAGTTCTATGTTATTGTTAATGGTATTATGTGTAGTAGAACTTTTACCCGTATTTTACACTCATTTTAGACTGTTTCTTCACCTTTTTAATTAACGGTGCAAATAAAACTGTACAACTTTCATTTTTGTCGGTCATTTGTCGAACTTAATTTCAAATTTATGTTTGAATTGTAGTCCAACCTGTAATAGGTTCTTTGTTTTTCTTTTTTAAAATCTAAAATTATGATCAATCTCTCCCTCAAAGTCGACTGAATTTGATCATTCTACGGTAACTCATGGCCGATCAATCTCACCCAACAGCCGGGGTCAGATTGATCAACATTTTGGCTTTTAAAAAAAATATAAGGGTCCCCCCCCTCCCAATTTTTTTTATTCCATTCGTTAGCCAAGAGACTATTTGGCGTATTGCAGTAAAAAAACATTTTGATATTTGATATATCAAAATATAATCACATATGAACGTCAAAATTGATCAATTTCACACCGTTTGACGGTACAAATCTTAGATATAAAATATACTTGACTGCAAACATCATACTAATCTAAAATATAAAATATATTTGACTGCAAACATCATACTAATCTAAAATATAAAATATACGTGACTGCAAACATCATACTAATCTACAATATAAAATATACGTGACTGCAAACATCATCATACTAATCAAAGTTATAAAATATACTTGACTTCAAACAATATACTAATCACAGTTATAAAATATACTAATCTCTTCATCTACATTTATTTCATTTGCAAAAATCGAAAAGAAATATTTTACTTTTGCTCATCTACTCACTACTATTTTTCTCATTACATTTAAGGTTTTTATGATGCCTCGTATGATTTCTTGAATGGAGTTTTAATAGATTCAACCAGTATAACTAGATACCAAAGTTTTTCTGGCACAGGATGCAGTACAAGAGGTAAAATAATACACAACAGTTTGTGTTACTAATCTAATTTTAATTAACTCGTGTTGCCTTCAATTTTAAAACCAATAGGTTACATAATGTGTTAAGTTTATCTTGTTCTGTAACCACGGCTAGCACAAGCACAAGCCTGCTTTACCAATTAAATCCTAGGTAAACAGCTAAATAGAATTGTAAGTTGGTTTTCTCATCAATAAGTGAAAGTAAAGCGCTCCACAACACTCACTAGTCCGCCCTGTTTAATTGTGTGTGTATTGGAAATCCATTGGTGATTAAATGTAGATGGAAGTTTTCTTGCCTGTAGACTGGCTCGATTTCTTTTGCAATGAATCTGTCATTGGAACAGAATGAAGGGATACACGAATTAATTGATAGTGATTTAATAAAAAAAAAAACTAAGTGTCTGTAAGTTGATTGTACTTATCGCAAGAGTATGAGATCATACTATATTTATATATATATACCTTCTGTACCCCGCAAAACATTTGTATAGGGTTATATTGTATTAGGTTTGATCAATAGGCTAGGTTATTTGTGATTTCGGACTAATCCGAATTATTTCTTGATTTTAATTACAATTTAAAGATGCAATATGCTGTAGAAATACAAACAAAAATAAACAAACAAATATTTAAATGGAATTATTTCACATTTTGGCCATTGGGTTTCATCTTTGAAAACGCAGACTCTATTCAAAACTACATTTAAAAAAAATGGAGCTAGACTCCATTTTGAATTCTTGTTAAATGTAGATTTAACGCAGAAGCGAGACCGCTTCTATTATTGTTGATATATATATATATATATATATATATATATATATATATATATATATATAATGACTATATTCTACAGGTGTTCTGGAATTGGCATTTTCAAATACTGATAATACCAAGAAAAGACTACTCATTGACTTTTTCCTCAATTCACCAACTGAATGGGTGTTTAACCTGGGAGATTCAAGTACCAATAACGGTTACGGTAAGAATGTGTAGTAAAAAAGAAAGCTGATTATAGCATCCATTGTCATAAACCGATAAACCTGCTACAAAATATATGTTTTATAAGGCATATCACAATATAAAAAAAAATTATATCTAAATAGTTTATAGTTAATGCATGCTTTCTTGAATCAGAGGCTAGTGTTAAATCAGAAAGTAATATATGTTCATCTCTTAGTACCTATATTCCACAAATATGATTTTTCGTAGTGCCATACCATAGCCGATAGTTCAATGGCCATGGAGGCACCACCTGGAAACTAATATGACTGGACATCCTGGGAGTTAAGCACTTATAGACAGATGTAAGCACTTATAGACAGATGTAAGCACTTATAGACAGATTTGTTGCGTTGACCACAAAATAAACAATGTAAGAAATATTTAAGGCAAAGGTGACTATTCTACGCATGCTAAGTACGGGTATATATATTAACTAGTACAAATATAAAAATATACTACATGTTATCATGACTCAAATTAAAAAAAAAATATTGTAAAATACAAAGTTTCAAAAAATCATATATGTTTATAAATTGATACATCATAGTTATTCTAAAATTTTAGTTATTATCAAATTAAAAAAAAAATATGTTAATTTCTTACTGTTTCAGTTTTGTAGTTAAAATTTATATAAGTTAGTAGACGATTCAGTTCATTGGTTGATTGTGCAGATCAATAAATAATTGCATAGCTTTAGTGTCAAAATCATTTTATACCTGCGTTACTACTGAAAGTAAATAGTGAGATTCCAAGTTTGACACAAATAACGAAATTATTAGCATGGAATTTACAAATTTTAGTTTTTAAAAAAAAAATCTCATTTTATATTGTTACTGGAGTTTAGAAGACAGCTGACTTATAAAACTTGTAATTGAACTGTTGGATACTAAAGTTTAGAAGACAGCTGACTTATAAAACTTGTAATTGAACTGTTGGATACTAAAGTTTAGAAGACAGCTGACTTATAAAATTTGTAATTGAACTGTTGGATAATAAAGTTTAGAAGACAGCTGACTTATAAAACTTGTAATTGAACTGTTGGATACTAAAGTTTAGAAGACAGCTGACTTATAAAACTTGTAATTGAACTGTTCGATACTAAAGTTTAGAAGACAGCTGACTTATAAAACTTATAATAGAACTGTTGAATACTAAAGTTTAGAAGACAGCTGACTTATAAAACTTATAATAGAACTGTTGGATACTAAAGTTTAAAGTATATATGACTAGAATATTTTTCAATGAATGCATTGGGATATTCTACACTATTATCATAGATCAATAGCTTGATCAATGAACTTGTTGTGTATAGCTCTGGACATTTATTTATGTGTATAAAAAATAAATATTCCAGAAACATATAGGTTATATTTATTCTAACTACAGCTGGCGACTCTAATACACAAGGTAGAGACGCAGAACTTCAACTCAATGGAAACCTTGTTGGGTATTTAAGTGACTTTGGAGGTAGTGGGATGGCATTTAATGTGGCCCTGACACCGATGTAGGTCTTAATACAGCATTGTTTTAATTGATTTCAGTGGTTTTAATTTTGATTAATTAATTAGACGAATTTTTATAATTACGTAAATAGCAGTAAAAATTAATTAGACTTAAAATGTATGTAATGTGAACATACGTCATACATTTAACATATATTACTTATCAGTAACTTGTATTTATGTATTAACTAGACTCTGTTTACACTTGCTGCTTACAAATAATGTGTATTTGTGTAACAAGAGAACTTTTTTCCTACTTAACGAAAAAAAAATTCAGATATATACATAACATTCCATGAACTGCTGTATGATATTTTACCTAATCTTTTTTATAATCAGCCTTAAGTTTAAAAGTGCATGTAACCAATGTGGGCAAAATATTATTTGAGCTTATGTCTGTCTTTTGCTCGGTTGCTTAGACTGAACAATCTAGCTGTTTACATCCACACACTGCATCAGCCTTTCCTAACATACTCATGTCTCTGTTTAAATTTCAATGATATTTATCTAACTTATTTTCCCTACTAATCATGTACTCACAGAACCAGGATCACTCTACTGGTCAGTGATACTCAGACTATATGGACCATGAACGGTGACCCAATCACAATGAACTATTATCAGAATCCCAACTGGTTTGCTTTGAACAGCCAGAGTGAGTTGCCTGGAGCCCCAGTTAATAACGACCTGTACCTTGGTATCAACCAGGTGATATTGCCGTCAGGACGAACTGGTTCCGGCGTCTGTAAAGTGGGGCTTAAGTTCCTCCCAGTATATTAAACACACTATTACTTGGAGTTTTCAAATGATTATTCTTTGTTATCGTATTATATGAGTAAATTTAAAAAGTTACAAATTACAAAAGTATTTCTTTAAAAATTAACGCTTTTCTGATTTGAAATATATATATATATATATATATATATATATATATATATCAGAGCTGCTGTTCGATTACAAAATTTATCGAAATTAACGCATGATTAAAAATTGTATCGCAAAATAACGCACATTTTAATTGACAGAAAATAATACATTTGTTTGTATTCAAACTAATATCTATTAATATCATATCGTAAATTTGGCATAGTGAACAAATCAAATTGATTTACGAAAGAGATATAATTAATTGTAAACCTAAACTATCAACAGCCCTGTATAAAATATTAAATTTAGTTCAGTGTCACAATAATTCTGAAAAAATACAACCACTGTCTCGTGTACATGTGTGTGCGTCGGCCTAGTCTAGACCTTGATTGAACGATGTCATGTATATGAAACTATTAGTGCAGCTGATACAGACGTGACCAGCAAGATGCTGTATTGATCTACTTAACAAGTGAACGGACCTTAACTTTAAATTGTTGAGTGAAATTCGGTTATTTTATTGATTTGGTGAACTTTCAGCATTTTGGTCAAATTAACTATTTATTAGGGTGGTCGTTATTTCCAAAGTTGTAAAATACTCAACTCTTAACCTTTAAATTGTTTCATTTTGATACAAAAACAAATTTGGTGAAATAAAACCCCATTCCAAAAACATTTAGAGGTAGCTAAATGCTCCAAAATTTTGATATGACCATTAATGCATACGGTTGGTCAAGCTAATTAAAATAATGACTAAATTTTGTTTTATTATTTTATGGTGGGAGAAATGGCAGTAACCAGTATAAAGTCTATCTTCTAGATAAATACGTTGAAGGTGTAACTGGTGGAAAGTTGTCATTACTGCAGCAAGTTTTTATTCGTTTTTTGTTTCTGCACCTTCTGAAAAAGAAAAACACAATTCGCCAGAGCTTCAACTGCCACAGTCTTTTGGCAGAAAGCAAGAATTGCTACGAAAGATGTTCAGAACTGCCTAAACATGATAGAAAAAATATTTGAGCAGTTGAGGCTGTTGAGAAGAAAAATAAAGGTAAAACTTCTACTACACAAAATTTCCAAAAAAAATGTATTTGTTGAGAATCTGGATGACCTGTTTGATCTAGCACATGAAGATGCATTGACAATGATTGATGAAGACAGACAGTTTCTTCTTGCACAGCGGGAGAAAGGTCGCAAAGT
Source organism: Bulinus truncatus (assembly GCA_021962125.1). NCBI lineage: Eukaryota > Metazoa > Mollusca > Gastropoda > Planorbidae > Bulinus > Bulinus truncatus. The sequence continues at coordinate 147,703 of JAGDYQ010000086.1, read as the reverse complement.
TTGTATGACAGGATTAGACAAGCAATTGCATGAAAGTGAAAAAAGAGCTGCATAAAAGAAAAACGTTTATGAATGCAACAAGACTGCGCATGAAACAGATGCAAGAAAGAAGCTTTAAATCAGTAACACTAGAGTCCTCTTTCAGTTCAAATGATGAAGTCAGAACTGTTGAAACTGACACGACTGAAGCCAAGGCTAGGACACCTAGAAAACGAGGAACAAAAGCTGCACTGACATCATCGTTGGCTGCTGCACCCGATAGATCAAAGCTGTCTGATCATAAAGCCATTACGTAATTACAGAAACAGCAAAAAGCATGGGTGTAGAAATTAACAGCTTGACACCCAACCGAAGTTCCATTCGTATACAGCGCAAAAAGCTGCGGGTTCAAGTGACTGCTCAAATGAATGCTGACTTCAAACCTGATGTCCCATTAGTAGTCCACTGGGATGGCAAACTTCTCCAGGACCTGACAGGTAATGAAAACATTGACAGACTGCCATATTGCTAACTGTTTCAAAGCTTCCTTCAGGTACTGGTGAGGCCAAGTCAAAGCTGTGTATGCAGCACTTGCAGATTGGCACATTACCAACAAGATCTGTGGAATGTTTTTCGATACAACTAACTCCAATACAAGCTTGATAAATGGAGCATATACATTGCTTCAACAGTTGCTAGACAAAGATTTGCTGTCATTTGCATGTCGCCATAGCATTATGGAACTTCTTATTGGTACTGTCTTTAAGACCTGCTTTGGTTCTACATCAGGTCTTGAAGTGTTACTTTTCAAAAGGTTCAAATTTCAGTGGGGACTCATTGACACTGACCTTTTTGAACCAGGTACTGGTAATGAATCGATTCTTCACTGACAAGAGAGATGAGTTTGCAGCAATTCACCTATTACAGCAAACAGCTTCGTGATGACTATCGAGAATTCATTAAACTGGCAACCATCTTTCTCGGAGGCACACCATCTCTTGGCATCAGGTTCAACACTCCTGGAACTATACTTCATTCTAGATGGATGTCGAAGGTTTTGAAATGTCTAAAGATATTCATGTTTCGCAAAGATTGAGTTGCCTGGAGCACCAGTTAATAACGACCTGTACCTTGGTATCAACCAGGTGATATTGCTGTCAGGACGAACTGGTTCCGGCGTCTGTAAAGTGGGGCTTAAGTTCCTCCGAGTATATTAAACACACTATTACTTGGAGTTTTCAAATGATTATTCTTTGTTATCGTATTATATGAGTAAATTTAAAAAGTTACAAATTACAAAAGTATTTCTTTAAAAATTAACGCTTTTCTGATTTGAAATATATATATATATATATATCAGAGCTGCTGTTCGATTACAAAATTTATCGAAATTAACGCATGATTAAAAATTGTATCGCAAAATAACGCACATTTTAATTGACAGAAAATAATACATTTGTTTGTATTCAAACTAATATCTATTAATATCATATCGTAAATTTGGCATAGTGAACAAATCAAATTGATTTACGAAAGAGATATAATTAATTGTAAACCTAAACTATCAACAGCCCTGTATAAAATATTAAATTTAGTTCAGTGTCACAATAATTCTGAAAAAATACAACCACTGTCTCGTGTACATGTGTGTGCGTCGGCCTAGTCTAGACCTTAATTGAACGATGTCATGTATATGAAACTATTAGTGCAGCTGATACAGACGTGACCAGCAAGATGCTGTATTGATCTACTTAACAAGTGAACGAACCTTAACTTTAAATTGTTGAGTGAAATTCGGTTATTTTATTGATTTGGTGAACTTTCAGCATTTTGGTCAAATTAACTATTTATTAGGGTGGTCGTTATTTCCAAAGTTGTAAAATACTCAACTCTTAACCTTTAAATTGTTTCATTTTGATACAAAAACAAATTTGGTGAAATAAAACCCCATTCCAAAAACATTTAGAGGTAGCTAAATGCTCCAAAATTTTGATATGACCATTAATGCATACGGTTGGTCAAGCTAATTAAAATAATGACTAAATTTTGTTTTATTATTTTATGGTGGGAGAAATGGCAGTAACCAGTATAAAGTCTATCTTCTAGATAAATACGTTGAAGGTGTAACTGGTGGAAAGTTGTCATCACTGCAGCAAGTTTTTATTCGTTTTTTGTTTCTGCACCTTGAAAAGAAAAACACAATTCGCCAGGCTTCAACTGCCACAGTCTTTTGGCAGAAAGCAAGAATTGCTACGAAAGATGTTCAGAACTGCCTAAACATGATAGAAAAAATATTTGAGCAGTTGAGGCTGTTGAAGAAAAATAAAGGTAAAACTTCTACTACACAAAATTTCCAAAAAAAATGTATTTGTTGAGAATCTGGATGACCTGTTTGATCTAGCACATGAAGATGCATTGACAATGATTGATGAAGACAGACAGTTTCTTCTTGCACAGCGGGAGAAAGGTCGCAAAGTTTGTATGACAGGATTAGACAAGCAATTGCATGAAAGTGAAAAAGAGCTGCATAAAAGAAAAACGTTTATGAATGCAACAAGACTGCGCATGAAACAGATGCAAGAAAGAAGCTTTAAATCAGTAACACTAGAGTCCTCTTTCAGTTCAAATGATGAAGTCAGAACTGTTGAAACTGACACGACTGAAGCCAAGGCTAGGACACCTAGAAAACGAGGAACAAAAGCTGCACTGACATCATCGTTGGCTGCTGCACTTGATAGATCAAAGCTGTCTGATCATAAAGCCATTACGTAATTACAGAAACAGCAAAAAGCATGGGTGTAGAAATTAACAGCTTGACACCCAACCGAAGTTCCATTCGTGTACAGCGCAAAAAGCTGCGGGTTCAAGTGACTGGTCAAATGAATGCTGACTTCAAACCTGATGTCCCATTAGTAGTCCACTGGGATGGCAAACTTCTCCAGGACCTGACAGATAATGAAAACATTGACAGACTGCCATATTGCTAACTGTTTCAAAGCTTCCTTCAGGTACTGGTGAGGCCAAGTCAAAGCTGTGTATGCAGCACTTGCAGATTGGCACATTACCAACAAGATCTGTGGAATGTTTTTCGATACAACTAACTCCAATACAAGCTTGATAAATGCAGCATATACATTGCTTCAACAGTTGCTAGACAAAGATTTGCTGTCATTTGCATGTCGCCATAGCATTATGGAACTTCTTATTGGTACTGTCTTTAAGACCTGCTTTGGTTCTACATCAGGTCTTGAAGTGTTACTTTTCAAAAGGTTCAAATTTCAGTGGGGACTCATTGACACTGACCTTTTTGAACCAGGTACTGGTAATGAATCGATTCTTCACTGACAAGAGAGATGAGTTTGCAGCAATTCACCTATTACAGCAAACAGCTTCGTGATGACTATCGAGAATTCATTAAACTGGCAACCATCTTTCTCGGAGGCACACCATCTCTTGGCATCAGGTTCAACACTCCTGGAACTATACTTCATTCTAGATGGATGTCGAAGGTTTTGAAATGTCTAAAGATATTCATGTTTCGCAAAGATTGAGTTGCCTGGAGCACCAGTTAATAACGACCTGTACCTTGGTATCAACCAGGTGATATTGCCGTCAGGACGAACTGGTTCCGGCGTCTGTAAAGTGGGGCTTAAGTTCCTCCGAGTATATTAAACACACTATTACTTGGAGTTTTCAAATGATTATTCTTTGTTATCGTATTATATGAGTAAATTTAAAAAAGTTACAAATTACAAAAGTATTTCTTTAAAAATTAACGCTTTTCTGATTTGAAATATATATATATATATATATATATATATATATATATATATATATATATATATATATATATATATATATATATCAGAGCTGCTGTTCGATTACAAAATTTATCGAAATTAACGCATGATTAAAAATTGCATCGCAAAATAACGCACATTTTAATTGACAGAAAATAATACATTTGTTTGTATTCAAACTAATATCTATTAATATCATATCGTAAATTTGGCATAGTGAACAAATCAAATTGATTTACGAAAGAGATATAATTAATTGTAAACCTAAACTATCAACAGCCCTGTATAAAATATTAAATTTAGTTCAGTGTCACAATAATTCTGAAAAAATACAACCACTGTCTCGTGTACATGTGTGTGCGTCGGCCTAGTCTAGACCTTAATTGAACGATGTCATGTATATGAAACTATTAGTGCAGCTGATACAGACGTGACCAGCAAGATGCTGTATTGATCTACTTAACAAGTGAACGGACCTTAACTTTAAATTGTTGAGTGAAATTCGGTTATTTTATTGATTTGGTGAACTTTCAGCATTTTGGTCAAATTAACTATTTATTAGGGTGGTCGTTATTTCCAAAGTTGTAAAATACTCAACTCTTAACCTTTAAATTGTTTCATTTTGATACAAAAACAAATTTGGTGAAATAAAACCCCATTCCAAAAACATTTAGAGGTAGCTAAATGCTCCAAAATTTTGATATGACCATTAATGCATACGGTTGGTCAAGCTAATTAAAATAATGACTAAATTTTGTTTTATTATTTTATGGTGGGAGAAATGGCAGTAACCAGTATAAAGTCTATCTTCTAGATAAATACGTTGAAGGTGTAACTGGTGGAAAGTTGTCATCACTGCAGCAAGTTTTTATTCGTTTTTTGTTTCTGCACCTTGAAAAGAAAAACACAATTCGCCAGGCTTCAACTGCCACAGTCTTTTGGCAGAAAGCAAGAATTGCTACGAAAGATGTTCAGAACTGCCTAAACATGATAGAAAAAATATTTGAGCAGTTGAGGCTGTTGAAGAAAAATAAAGGTAAAACTTCTACTACACAAAATTTCCAAAAAAAATGTATTTGTTGAGAATCTGGATGACCTGTTTGATCTAGCACATGAAGATGCATTGACAATGATTGATGAAGACAGACAGTTTCTTCTTGCACAGCGGGAGAAAGGTCGCAAAGTTTGTATGACAGGATTAGACAAGCAATTGCATGAAAGTGAAAAAAGAGCTGCATAAAAGAAAAACGTTTATGAATGCAACAAGACTGCGCATGAAACAGATGCAAGAAAGAAGCTTTAAATCAGTAACACTAGAGTCCTCTTTCAGTTCAAATGATGAAGTCAGAACTGTTGAAACTGACACGACTGAAGCCAAGGCTAGGACACCTAGAAAACGAGGAACAAAAGCTGCACTGACATCATCGTTGGCTGCTGCACTTGATAGATCAAAGCTGTCTGATCATAAAGCCATTACGTAATTACAGAAACAGCAAAAAGCATGGGTGTAGAAATTAACAGCTTGACACCCAACCGAAGTTCCATTCGTGTACAGCGCAAAAAGCTGCGGGTTCAAGTGACTGGTCAAATGAATGCTGACTTCAAACCTGATGTCCCATTAGTAGTCCACTGGGATGGCAAACTTCTCCAGGACCTGACAGGTAATGAAAACATTGACAGACTGCCATATTGCTAACTGTTTCAAAGCTTCCTTCAGGTACTGGTGAGGCCAAGTCAAAGCTGTGTATGCAGCACTTGCAGATTGGCACATTGCCAACAAGATCTGTGGAATGTTTTTCGATACAACTAACTCCAATACAAGCTTGATAAATGCAGCATATACATTGCTTCAACAGTTGCTAGACAAAGATTTGCTGTCATTTGCATGTCGCCATAGCATTATGGAACTTCTTATTGGTACTGTCTTTAAGACCTGCTTTGGTTCTACATCAGGTCTTGAAGTGTTACTTTTCAAAAGGTTCAAATTTCAGTGGGGACTCATTGACACTGACCTTTTTTAACCAGGTACTGGTAATGAATCGATTCTTCACTGACAAGAGAGATGAGTTTGCAGCAATTCACCTATTACAGCAAACAGCTTCGTGATGACTATCGAGAATTCATTAAACTGGCAACCATCTTTCTCGGAGGCACACCATCTCTTGGCATCAGGTTCAACACTCCTGGAACTATACTTCATTCTAGATGGATGTCGAAGGTTTTGAAATGTCTAAAGATATTCATGTTTCGCAAAGATTGAGTTGCCTGGAGCACCAGTTAATAACGACCTGTACCTTGGTATCAACCAGGTGATATTGCCGTCAGGACGAACTGGTTCCGGCGTCAGTAAAGTGGGGCTTAAGTTTCTCCCATTTTGACAGAACTATAATGTTTAAAGCTTTGATATTTCTTTCTTTTTTAAGAGGCCTGATATTTTTTTTTTGCGTCTGCAGACTCAACTGGACTGATGGAATATTATTTTTTTCTAAATTGAAGGTCAGATAAAAGCTACACAACGACTCTTTCTCTCCGGAACCAAGCTTGAGGGGGACCATAAAAATTATCTCATGTCAAAATGCCAAAATGGCTGAGCCCACTGGGCCCTCAAATCCATAGGTTCGGCACTGCCGGGTTGGCAATATGTTCTTAGTTATTTTACTATGCTACAATGTGTATAACAGTAAAAAAAACCACCTGCTAAACATGTAGCGTTTTGCTTAACTTGCACTCACTCACTCACGTCTCTCTCTTTTTTTTTAATACGTCATGTTGAACATCATAAATCATAAAATGAAGAACTGTTTGGAAAGGAGTCCATTAAAATATTATGAAAGAATTACGATTTTAAGAGTTAATCATCGGTTTTTTTTAAGTTTACATTGTTTACCCAAAGTGAGGATTATTTTCATTGGGATGAACTATTTAACATATAAACTTTATTTGATGTACTAATAGTGTACCTAGTATCGAATGTATATTGGCTACAATAATCTGTTCATGTCCTTGGGGCCACTGCGAGTATATTAGACTGTTTGTTTACGCACTAAAATATATTTTTCACTATTTTTAACTCCAATTGTGTGCCTACTCGCAGGTCCGGATACAGGGCTTTTGTTAACAAGTATATATAAATGTATATATACAGTGTTGTGCATGAACTAACTCTAATGAGTTAAACTCTCGAGGAGTGAGTTTGAGTTTAACTCATCTCAACTTAAATGATTTATGAGTTTAATTAAAATTTTATTTCTGAGAGTTTGAGTTTAAATTGGACAGATAACTCAACTCATTATCAACCTCTTTAAAATTATTTCAAGAAAAAAAATTGATACAAGATAATTTATTTTACTTTATTGTAACCTTTTATTGTTCTCTTTGTTTATGCCAGTGCTTGCATAATTATTTTCCCGCGCCGTATAGTAAAGCAATCAATTGCGATTCAAATCAGTTGGATAAAGCGGAATCATCGCTGTTGTTATTATTAAAATAAGTATAATGGCACTAGTTAATGTTGTTGTTATTATTACAATAAGTATAATGGCACAAGTTATTGTTATTATTAAAATAAGTATAATTACACAATTTATTGTTGTTGTTGTTATTAAAATAAGTATAATGACACAATTTATTGTTGTTATTATTAAAATAAGTATTATGGCACAAGTTAATGTTGTTGTTATTATTACAATAAGTATAATGGCACTAGTTAATGTTGTTTTTATTATTACAATAAGTATAATGGCACAAGTTAATGTTGTTTTTATTATTACAATAAGTATAATGGCACAAGTTATTGTTGTTGTTGTTATTACAATAAGTATAATGGCACAAGTTATTATGATTACAATAAGTATAATGGCACAAGTTAATGTTGTTATTATTACAATAAGTATAATGGCACAAGTTATTGGTGTTATTATTATTACAATAAGTATAATGGCACAAGTTATTGTTATATAATGGCACAAGTTATCACTGTTGTTATTATTACAATAGGTATAATGGGATAAGTTCCCCGTATTTTAGACGGTTAGTTGTTTGCTGTAGTAAAAAGAGAAGATCAAAAATATCATGGCAAAATGTAAAAATTGTCTTAAAGTTATTTCTGGGACTGAAGTGGCCACCAGTAATTTTGTACGACATCTCAAGGTAAATAATGCATTTATTTTATATTAAAAAGTTTTATGAAAAAATATTTCTTGTTCTCTTTGTTAAAGTTAAAAAGTTAAGTTAAAGTAATTTCATTTTAGAACTTAAGTTTAAAAAAAGGTTTTTTTTTGGGTTTTCTTAAGTCTGCATTTTTAGATTTGAAAATTTCAATAAATGAACAGTGATTTTAAAAAACTGCATTTTTTATTAATTAAATTTTTTAAACATTTTTTCAGTTGGTACACCCCAGTATATATAAAAGCTTCGAAGAGTACAAATCTTCAGTCAAAAGTCCATATGTTAGTGATTCTTCTGCTGGTCCTGCCCCAAAATAATTAAGCACAATTAAAATTGGCCCCTTCCAACCTAAAAATTGTCACAATCACAAAACTCGTTCTCAGGCAGAGGTTGATGATTTAGCCATCGATTATATTTCTTAAGTGATGCGTCATCTATCGACTGTAGAAAAACCAGCATTTAAAGCCTAGGTGGAAAAAACTCTGAGGAAAAAATGTCATTTGTAGAAGAACATTGACGAAGAAAATCGATCATCAGTTTGAGTTGATGACCGAAGATATTTCATTACAAATAGAGTCAATTGATTATGTATGTACAACATCAGATATAAGGTCAGTAAATAACCAAAGCTATCTGGGTATGACAACACATTAGATTGAAGGTAATCTCACCAGAAATTCAGTAGCACCGGCATGCAGACTCATGATAGGCAGCCACAACCGGCATGCAGACTCATGATAGGCAGCCACAACCGGCATGCAGACTCATGATAGGCAGCCACAACCGGCATGCAGACTCATGATAGGCAGCCACAACCGGCATGCAGACTCATGATAGGCAGCCACAACCTGCATGCAGACTCATGATAGGCAGCCACAACCGGCATGCAGACTCATGATAGGCAGCCACAACCGGCATGCAGACTCATGATAGGCAGCCACAACCGGCATGCAGACTCATGATAGGCAGCCACAACCGGCATGCAGACTCATGATAGGCAGCCACATATACGACAAAATTGCTGAAGTCATTAGTGATGTTCATTCACACTTTGGAATTGAATTTTCCAAACTAACACACACTGTTACGGATGGAACTATCAACTTTCAGAAAGCTTTTGAAATATTTTATAATGAAAATGAAGAGGGTGAAATTCAATTTATAGATATTGACTCTCTCACAAAAAGCGATATGAAAGATGTTCCTAATTTGGATGAAAATTTAGTAGTTCTACTTAAACAACAGAGATGCTGTTCACATGATTGCAACAACTGATGCAGATCGTGCAAAGTCATCCGCCATATATAGAATGCAATACAATTTAGCTATCGGGAAATGTCAGGCGATCTGGAACTCTGTGCACAGAAGTTCCAAGGCCTTAGATGCAGTTAAAGCTATTTGTGCTGATGTTGGAAAAGGAATATTATTTCCATGTCCAACACGGTGGAATTCTACTTATGATGCAATTTGTCGTTTGCTAGAATTGAAAGAAAAATTAAATGACATTTGTTGTCTATGGAGTTGCCTAAATTCAAATCTACCGACATTGATTGTTTAAATGAATTTAAATGTGTTTTTCAACCTTTAGCTTCTATACTCGACTGGGTAGAATGGCCAGAATGATTGTTATTACGGTATGTTTATTCCTAGGATAATGCAGCTTCGTCATTCGCCTTCTAAAATTCAAAACAAGAAACTTGTTTATTATCAACCATTGGTTTCAGCCATTCTCAATGGAGTTCAAAAAAGATTTGATGACTTTTTAGAGTTAAGGATGCCTCAAATGAAAAGTGCAATTTTGGCAGCGGTTTCACATCCGCATTATTAACTACGTTGGGTTCACCAAGAGATAGAGACTTGATAAGAAATTTGTTTATTCAATTAGTTGGATAAGGATTGGAAACACAATTTTGACATCTTCTGCAGCTGTTGAGCGTTTGTTTAGACTCTCTGACGAGAATTTGGAAAAGCTGCTGCTATTGGAAGCAAACAATGAATATTTAGCTAAACAAATTGAATATTTTTTGATGAATGTAATACTTTGTTGGCAGACTAGAGATAATTTACAAGATCTACAAGTTTCTGATTTTTTATAGACTGTTCCTTCAAATACTACACAGTTAGTAGTTTACCAATAGCAATATACAGCTGTACATGCATTACTTCGTTTATTGGACTTAATATTTTACACCATCTACTAATGATGAAACATCACTACAGCAGTAAAAGTATACAAAGTAAGAACATTTATATCTGTTCTTTTTACATAATCCTTGTGTGCCTGAAAAAGAAGCTGATCCGAAAATTAGCAGATCTAACCGAACCAGAAGAACTACACTCTGAAATTTACCCATCTACACCAAAAAGAGAAGCTAGTCTACACCTATCCGAAAATATACTATTACACAGAACCCTACACTGTGAAGTCCGAAATAACAAACAAGGTATTTAAAGTAATTTCAAGATATTCCTATATAATTGTTTGGTTTTATTTGTTGTTTTTTTTTTTGCAAACTGTGTCAATTTTATTATATTAGTATGTTCTATTAAGGCAAACAATTTTTTTACATCTTTAGAGTAAAGTAAAATGTCTATTTGAAAAGTTCTAATTGCAAAATTAGTTAAATTAAAATAAATATAAATTGTTTTATTCTAGATATCATACTTAAAATATTTGTTTAGAAGTAATTGTCTTGTTCGTATCTTATAATTTTTTTCTACAAGTAATCTTATAAAGTTATATATTTGTTGGAACAACAAGAATAAATAAACATATTAAAACAATAAGAACAAATATAATATAAAACACATTATATGAATGATGAAAGGATAAAATATAAGAATAAATAAAGAATATTAGAACTATAAATACAAATAATATGGATATTGGAACGATTAAAATAAATAACAGTTTTATTTGAAAAGATTTGTATGTATTGAAAATATAATATGATACATGAATATTAATAATGACATTTTAACTTGTAAACAATTGCATTGAGTATATTAGCTCAAATATTTTTTAATCAGGTATATTGAAGAATTCATTTTGATGGTTTATACTTAATGTATTTAAAGTAGGGCTGCTGATTAAACTGCGTTAATTTTCGATTAACGCATCAAAAAATTTTTGCGATTAAAATTTTTAACGCAACACCTAAATGCGTTAATTTGACCAAAAATACTGAATGTTCAAGAAATCGATAACAGTATTTCACTCAACAAATTTGAAGTTTATAGGTTTGTTTACTTATTAAGTAGATCTACCACCCCACCCTGTCGCAATCCGCACACACACACTCACCCCCAGGTATGTCGACAAAATCCCCACTTGTAATATAAATGAAGATGTATTTGTTTTATAGCCCTACGACAAGTAAACTTCCTGCTCTATTCCCGTTCGATGTAAAAAGAGAACAATTTCATTCACTAGTTTGCATTATATACTGTAGTGCATTATTGAAGTCAACTTGAAGGTAAAAAAAAATTAAGTGTATCATGAGCCAGGTTATAATTAGATCAAAATAACGAGATTCTAGAAATTGTGTATCATCATTATTTGCGCAATTTTTTTTATCGCTTTAATAGTTTCATAAAAATGACACCTGTCAATTAAGGCCTAGGGGCCGTCCATAAAGTACGTATAAGAAAGTGTGACCGTTTGTGACGGGGGGGGGGGGTCAGGCCAAGTGTGACGTCACATTTTTAATATATTTTTAATTTTATTTCTAATTTAATTTTTTTAGTAAAACTCAATAGTTTTAAAAATAATTTAAAAAAAAATTGTGAAAAACTTGAATTAGTTTTATGTTCACAATTCCTCATGCTAGTTAGGATTGCTAATAAACTGTTGCGGAAGTGTTATTATTTCTTTGTTGTCTGCTGCATAATTATATCACTGATAAAAAAATTTGGAATTTTTATTATAATACGAAAAATTACCGTAATTGAAGTTGCAATCCATCACTTCGTTAAAATAATATTGATGCCTTATTCCTTGCAACCAGTGCACCAGGAAGAAGTGCTTATAATCGCGTGGAACATCGAATGGCTCCATTTAGCAGTGAACTGTATGGTGTCATATTGCCAAATGAACATTATGGCAGTCACTTTGATGCGCAAGGCAGAACAATAAATGAGGATTTGGAAAGAACAAACTTCAAGTTTGCAGGTGAAACTTTAGCTGACATCTAGTCGCATGTGATTGTTGACCAATTTCCAACAGTTGCAGAATATATCAGCCCTTATAAATCTGAATTGGATGCAGTCGAAGGATAAGAATGGTTTGACCATCATGTTCGCACCAGCCAATACTTCACTCGAATTGTGAAATGTCAGGACATAAAATGTTGCAACAAAGTACGGAGCTCATTTTTCAACGTTTTACCTTCGAGATTATTTCCTCCTCCAAATCCAATCCCAATCAACCAAACAACTGATGGACTCAGAGCTTCAGAAAGAGCAGATGCAGATGCACATACATTTCCTTCATTGTTTGTTTGTGGCACAAACTCTCAAATTTGATGACCTTATGCCAAGACCAACAGGAGTTTTTAAAGTGCAACCATATGATCTTTATTGTCCATCTTTGCAGACCAGCATACATGATCGAATTTGCAAAATGTGTCACTTGTACTTTGCCTCACAAACAATGTTGAAGAAACATACATGATAACACAGAGCTCGGGCGCAGGAGAATGTAAAAAAGTAAAGTTTCCTTAGCCCTAAAGGGACATCGGGGCAGATGAAGTGTATAATTCATCTGTTTCTATAACCTAGGCATATGAAGGGATTGTGTGGTTTGCACCATTCCCAGCCGCCTTTACTCCCCCAACATAAAGTCGGGTACCCATTTAAAGCTGGGTGGACTTGGGAACTTTCACCAGGACCTGAAAAAGTCCTAAGGTTCTCACTGAGATTCCAACCCGGGACCCTCCGGTCGACAGTCGAGCGCTCTATACCACTCAACCACCCGTGATTAAAATTTTTAATCATGCGTTAATTTCGATCAATTTTTTAATCGAACAACAGCTGTAATTTAAAGTAGAAAATGCATACTTAGATAGGTTGAGAATTAGGAGATACTGTGTTTAAAATAAAACAAATACACTATAGAAGAATAATGTACATGAGAATATGTTTTTAGAATGATATATACTCATTCATTTCATTCACATTGATAAAAATAATATTGAATTTTATACAAAGATTTTATTATGCACTGATTAATAATGCATATTTTATTGAATTTTTTTATTGTTTAAATTTAATTGTTCAACATGTTATAAAACTTTTTATAAAAATTTTGTTAAATCCAATCAAAGGATTATTAATTATGACATTGATTATTGTCAAGAAGACTTATTAGTCTCATATATGTGATTTGAACAATTATTGTCTACAGAGGTCAAAGATATCAATTTTATAAATTATGTTTAAAATAAACAATGTTTTTTTTTCCACACTGACATTAACTAAAATCACATTTTAGAAATAATGTTTTAAACAAATGAGTTTATTAGTTTATCTCATTTTGTTTACTGATTTTGAATTAAACTCATTGGAAGAAAATGAATTGAGTTTGAGTTTAACTCTTTTATGAAGAAATGAGTAGAGAGTTTGAATCAAATCATTTTTGGGTGAGTTTGCACAACACTATATATATATATATATTCCTTTTTCGGACTTTGGAGGACAGGCTCAGATTTGATACCATCGGGGGACATTTTAGAAAATGCTTTAAAATATTAATATCCTATCAATGATAAGTTGTGAAAGACTTTTTATAACGTATTTGATGTCTACTTTACGATAATAGTTTCAATTCTAAAAAATAGTTGATATTAAAAGATATACGTTTTTAGTGCCACTCGGGGGACACGCCTTCAAACGCACTTTGGAGCACACGCCAGATAATTGGTCTCTCGGGGGACACGTTGTTCAACGTCGTTTAACTCAGTTATTTTGAAATATTTTGTTAACTTTTTTTCCCTAGACGCATTCATTGACATTCAAGCAATTATTTAAATATTGTTTTTAATTTAAAAAACTTAATTTAATATTAGTTTTAATCATTTTTGTTACTAATTGTACACTTTGTTTTAAGTATCGGCCTACTTTAATTTTATTGTTGAATTTTTTTTTACTTTCAAAGAACGTTAAATAAGAACATTATTTATATAACATAAAAAACCAAAGAAAATAAGTTTGAAACACTTTTTAATGACTTTTTGTTAATCTATTAGCGACTTTGGGGGACACATATATGTCCCTTAACTGACGTCTCACGTCTTATCGTCCATTGGGCGACATATACGATTTGTGTAGTGCAAAATATCACTTATGTTCGTGACGTATGTTACGAGTGCTGAAAGATAACTTTATTAAAGACCATATTAAGTAATTTATATCCCTACATACATTACGCAACATCTATATCATATAATGTTTAGCTACATGAATTATTAAGACCTTACACTATAACTTATAATGTAATTGCAGTTACGATTGTTAATAATAATTTTACGTCAGCACATTATACAGACTTATTTAGCTATACTGTATGGTCCTATCCGTCTATATTGTACCAATAGAAACTTGCAGCATTCAATGTATACACCCTTTTGACCATCAGGGATTTGTTTACTTACGATTGACCTAAAATGACCTTTGAACTTTGGAATCCGTATTTAGCATTGGTTAATCATTCAATGAATTTATATAAGAAAGGCTCTATTGTTATGACATCTTATTTTAGTAAACTATCAAAGGAAAAGTTGCAAGTTGAATTAATTGGGATGGAGCGAGAAACGCTGATAAATTTGAATTACATTATTCCAGATGCCCCTCCCATGGCTCCTCCCCCAACTGTCGAGATAGTTTATCTCAAAATACTTGTAGTGGCTAGAGCCCAAGGAAAGTGTCCAGATTGTCCAATCAATTAATTGGTATCAAGTCTACACAATGTGTGGAGAGTTTACATGTCAACACATTTTATAACTTTTACGCTTAAAAAAAAAACTTTTAAAAACAAAAAAAATTATAAACAAAATCACAAAGGTGAGGGTTTGCAGCATACTCATTTATTTGCAAAAAATATAATATGGAAATAAATTAATGTTTTTTAATAATAAAATGAGTCTAGCCTAAAAAGAAATGTATTTTATTATTGTTTCTTTTTATTCCAATAGTCTTCTTATTTTTTGGCGCTCGTTGAATACTTTTGATTTAATGGTTTGTATTTTTCTGCACTTCTGGTACCTCTGAAAGTATCTTATGTGTTCTTAAAAACTCCTGAATTTCCTTTTTCCTGAAAAATAAAACACATTTTTTAAGATACTGCAAACAATTATATTAAACCTTTTTCTTTGTGACAAAATTTAACAATTTAAATTATGTTAAAAGTTAGTGTTTACTAAAAAAAACTTAAGTGTGTTTTAGTATATTGAGTTCTTGTTAGGTTGGGGGTTTGGGTAACTTAATAATGCATACTTATAAAAAGTCTAAAATATTTTAAGTTAAACAGATCTCCAATCCACGACATTCAGTCGAATAGTCAAGTGTGTACATGCCCGTAGCGTGCGGCCCCCACTGCTTGTTTGCTCTACTTAGTAACACTTATTTCCTGCCACACCTGCTATTGGCCTGACCCCTGCTGTGGAATGCCTGGCCCCTGCTGTAGAATTTTCACGCTACCGGGCTACAGTGAACCTTTTGCACCTGGAAGATTATTACAAATATAGCTTTGAAAATAGTTCATACTATTTGTGATTCTTCTTTCCGGTTTACAGGAAATATGTAGAGCAGTTATAGATTTGAAGCTTTAAATGTGAATATACATTATCCCTATTGTGATTTAAAAAATAATTTAATTACTCATATTTCACAAATTTCAGCTACAATGTGTATATAAAAACTGACCTTTTTTTTTCTTTTCCTTTCCTTTTTTTCTTGTTGTAAACACTGCTGAACAGGGCTGCCAATGATTGCCTCAAACCTGTCTGTTAATATATTCATGAAAGAGATTATTAAGATGTTATGCAATTTGGAATAAATTCTAAAAGGTTTAAAATAATCAGTTAGAAGCTAGTTTAAACTCACTTGTATGAGATTTGTTTGTATCTACCATCAAATGGCAGTTTTCAAGCTCCCTATTTGTTATTTCAGTAACCGCTAATGTATTTTTCGACAGTTCATTATTTGCTTATTCAGTAGTACTAGCTGTAGAGAGTAAAAACTGGATTATTGATCACCTTTTGATAATATATAAAATAATTAATTTTCATTATAAAAGTAAAATGTCATTAAATGCAAAAACTATACACTAAAATGTATACATTAAAATGTCTAACTTACCTTAAGAAACCAGCTAGCTGCCTGTATCTAACTTATGTAAGCATCCACCTACGTGAATAATTTGCTGCGTGGCAAGTGGAGTCTGATAAACCTGTTTGTTGATGTCCTCACTGTGGCACATGTGTGAAAAAAATACTGCCCCTTTCAATTTGGACATCAATTTGAGCATAAAGTGTTGATGTCCTATGTCTGAATTTATCTGCAATTAAAGGAGATGTGGTCTTTTTAATTTGAAAAAAAAAATAACTTGGATGGAAAAAAAATATACAGTGTTTATGTTTAAACATTTTTCCTTACATTTTTATGTGTCTTCTTCTCTCTTCAGAATATTTTTCTCTGGCTGCGTTATAGCGTTATAACGTCTTCCTCTGGCTGATTTATGTGTGTATCTGTCTTGGATTTATCTCCCAATAGAGTTTCAGCCACTTGTTGCGTATTACACATATCAGATCTTTTGGTTTGCTGAACATAAATAATTAACGTTTCTTGCCTTTGTATAGATAAAAGGGTTGGCGAAAGCTTCTTTGATAAACTATTTTCACGGAAACCTGGAACATGCAAAATTATATTTTTTGTCAGATATTTAGTGTATTTCAAAATTTAAAAGTAATAAAATTACACACAGGTTTAGGACATAATATAATTTTCCATAAACAAAACAAACCTTTCAAGAGGTCTTTAAGTTCCACTGTTTGATTCATTAAAGCAGCCTCAACCATTCTTTTCTCATGACTGACAGGTAGACATTTTATAGCACCTATTTTGATGTAAAGATATTTCAATATAACAAAAAGCTTAAATGGATTTCTAAAATATATGTTTAGTATGGCACAGTGGCGTCACTGGAGGCATTATGTGGGGGGGCGGGGGGGGGGTTGACACAAAATAAACAGTTCTAAACTTCATAGAAGAAAAAACTCGTCAAATTTATAACAGTGCAGAGCAGTATCACATGGTGCCACCATGCAGAGCAGTAGCACATGGTGCCACCATGCAGAGCAGTAGCACAGGGTGCCACCATGCAGATTGTAAATAGCTTAGGTACATAAATACATCTGAAAGCTGTTTCAAACAATCCTGAGTATATTTGCGAACGTTCTAAAAAAGGACGCATGTAGTCACAGGGTTTCACAGTTTAATGAAAGTAATACATTTTTTTTCTAAAATACAGTCAGTAATACTACCGTTTGTATCACGTTAGGTATTTTAAAATATATTCTCTAAGGTCTAGTGCAGTAAAATTCGTTCGAAATACGTATGTACCATTGCTCATGGTGGAAGTCTTTGGGGGTGGGGGGGCAACCTGAATTTTTTGCACCGGGTGACACCAAACCATAGTGACGCCACTGGTATGGCACAGCATTTAATAAATACAAATCTGAAAATCCAAACAGTAGATATTATACAAAAACATAAGATACAATACAGCAATAGTTGGTACAAGATACAATACTGTACAGCAACAGCAGATAAAAATACAGCAACAGTAAATAAAATATGGCAACATAAGTTACTTTACAGGTTAAGTTGATAAAATACTTCACCAATAGGTATACAAGACAATACAGAAACAGTAGATACTTTAGAGCAAATATACTATACAGCAACATAAGAAACAATACAGCAAAATAGATACAATACAGCGAAAATAAATACAATACAGCAGCAGTAAATACAATATAGCAAAAGTAGATACAAAACATCAACATTAGATACATAACGGAAACCGAAGGTACAATATAGCAGCAATACATACAATACAGCAACAGTATGTACAAGATACAATACAGAAACTGTAGATACAAAAAATACAGCAACAATAGATATATTACAGAATAGTAGATACGATACAGCAACAGTTGATACCATGCAACAACATTAAATATTATAGACAAAATATAGAAACAATACAGCGACAATGGATATAATACGATTTCAGTAGATACACTACATCAACAGTAGACACCATATTGCAACAGTAGATGAAAATACAGAAACAGTAGATACTATACAACATAATATACAACAAAGTAACAGTACAAACCAATACAACAACAGTAGATAATATACATCAGCAGTAGATATAACAGAGCAACAGTAATCAAATAATGTTATCTAGTAAGACGAATAAGACATGTAATTAAAAGAAGTGGGTAAAGAAGAAATACTTTGGAGATTAATACATGGAAGTTAACAATTGTAGAAGGACGGGGGAGGGGGGTGAGAGAAAAATTGTCTATAGGAGATAAGACAAATAAAATAAAATTAAAGAAACTTCTTTGAGGTAAAAAAGTTATGTCAAACATTCTAAGCTTTAATACATTAAAAAAGTGCACAGGTATATGAATGCCTACTTACCTAAAGTGTAGATTTTCTTTACTGGAAACATGAAACACTTTTTTAATCGATAAAGGCGGAAAATTGAATCACTTAGTAAGGTAGTTTCAAAATGTTCGCTTTAAAGTGTCTTTTATACTAATTTATAGTAAGCCGAATTTCCTAAACCGACAAACTGGCAACCGTTTTTTTATGGCCTAATAAGATCAAAAAGTATAACGCAAGAACGTTTCTTTCGCACAGTAGATAAACCGTGAAATTCTCACTATGTATCCAATTCTTTACCCGCTTTGTTGTTCGCAAAAAAGAAAAACGGCGGAGGGCGGGGTGGGTTAGTGAAAGGGGTGGGGGGAGGTAACCAGAGGTCAGATTTGTTCTTCAACATTAGATTGAACATCACCTTAACACTCTTGATGTGTTAACATAATCAAATTAATAGATTTACATTCATGCATAGAAATCTATGGATACATTTTAACTGTTACTTTACTGTTATATTTCAAATAGGTTTTAATAATCAGATTGCATCTAAATTAGTTTGAAAAGTTTGTATCGTATTGGATAAATAAATCATATTTATGTTACACTGTACTGATTAAATACGGTGGTCCCCAACTGTCACATTCTGTGATTTAAGGAATGAAATCCAGAACCCACTCCTATTTAATTACTGGAGGGAGGAGATAAATATATAGGATAGACAAAGGCTTTTGTATTCCCAGGTGTGGTCAGCGCGTCTGGCATAAGATTAACCCCCTTTAATTCTAACACCACCTGGGAAATATCTATAGGGGGAGATAACCTGTGCCCTTGGTATATTCAAGCGGGAGAGGGATGGGCTCTTTTCTCTTTATCCCCCACGCTTGAAGGCGCCACTGATCACGCGTGATCTTTGTGACGTACACGGTCACTGCGATTGGTCAGTGAAGCGGAAGTCTCGGCACGCATGCGCGGAGATCCAATGCGCGTCGCGGGACTTTTAGTTAGATTTTGTAGTCAGAGCGGACCAGTGGAAGAGAGAGGTCGAACTCAGACTCTCGCACCGGGGTGGGGGGAAATAGGCTGTTAGCCTAAGTTCCTTTAGAACTACCCCACCCCAGGTAACTATTCTAATTTTGTTGTACATATTGTTGTTGTAGTAGCTTGTAAAGCTACGGCCCTTCTTAGGGCCCGCTGATGTTCGTTTTATGACGTGAATAAATAGGTGTTGTATCGTACTCACGATGGAGTTGTGTATTCATTTCTGTTGTGTTGTGCGTCCTGTAAACCCACGTGGCTGTGACAAATATAAATGCTGGCCAGAACTCGGTAAGTGATCATACCCATAGACAACGACCGCAGGGACCCCGCAAGGGGGCCTTGACATTCTGGGTGGCTCGTTTCGGGATGTTACCAGTATCTGAGTAATCAGACGGGGCCAATCACCTTACTGAGTTCACGGCCATGGGGGCTCAACCAGCCACGTGTACAGGCCACAACCAACAGTGGATGACATGCTGTCATTAAGTCGAAAGGTGGCTCGATGAGTCGCTGAGGCCGAAATGTGGTTACCATAATCACAAATGTATTCCCTCTGGTGACAGGCAGATCACCATGAGGCGAAAGTGGATGACACGCTGTCATTAAGTCGAAAGGTGGCTCGATGAGTCGCTGAGGCCGAAATGTGATTCGCACAATCACAAGTGTGGCGCCATTAGTGTTAGGCAAACACGTGGCAAAAATGGTAAAACGATGGCGGTACGCTTAAACCGCCTACAACAATGCAGACGTCTTCCCTCGGGCCAGAAGAAATCAACCAGAAGAGAAAGGAACCTCCACCAACCGAAGTCAGACAAGAGTTTAAAATTCTTGAACGTTTTTTTTATATAGACTCTTAGTTTAAGTTGTTTGGTGAGAATGTGATTCTGTGTTGTTTTTTTTTTATTCATAAACTGGAGGACAGGAAGCGTCGAGGTAGGCCAAGTAATTTTTTGTCTAGCCTTTTCTGTCTGCCCCTGTGAGCCGCCTAATATTTTTTTTTTCTTTTTGAGTAACGTATTTCCTTTTCTTAAACTCATTTGGGTTTTAGTGTACCCCATTTTATCGTGCGGTAAAAATCAAAGGTTTGTATAGGTTTAAACTTGATGCGCATTTAATAAGCTCGATAAGCTTCAAACATAGGAAGGTAACAAATTATATTTTAGTTACACGTGGTTAAATGCTAATGGCGTCATGAACTATACACTGATATTTACTTACAAATCACCAATCGAGTGTTGTCGAGTACGAATATTTTTCGCACGTGTTTAGAGGGATTGAATTTTGTCAAGGGAAATAGTACGGATTGGAGCTCACAGAGAGAAGAGGTCGGGGGCCTAAGTTGTTGTCAGTGGGTCACGTTAGTACCATTCGTAGATAATGGGAGGGCCCATGGCAGTTTAACGTTGTAGGGATGCAGTAAGGTACCGGCCATGCTGTTCTAATGGTGCAAGGCATCTCGCTGCCATGTACATGCGGTAGGAGATGGGCCTTTAACGCGCCATTGTTGATCCATGCTAGGTTAAAGAGAACCGGTGGACTTTATAATTCATTTTGTATATGTGAGGCACAATTATGTTGTTGGTCCATGCCTGGTTCATTGTAACCGATGGACGTTGTTGTATTTTGATTGTGTAAGGCACAATTTTGTTGTTGGTCCATGCCTGGTTCATTGTAACCGATGGACGTTATTGTATTTTGATTGTGTAAGGAACAATTTTGTTGTTGGTCCATGCCTGGTTCATTGTAACCGATGGACGTTATTGTATTTTGATTGTGTAAGGCACAATTTTGTTGTTGGTCCATGCCTGGTTCATTGTAACCGGTGGACGTTAATACATTTGGATTGTTTGGGGCGCAGTTGGGCCATGCTGTTTTAATGGTGCAGGGCATCTCGCTGTCATGTACATGCGGCAGGAGATGGGCCCTTGGGGCGCCAATTTGTCCATGCTAGGTTGCAGAGAACCGGTGAACATAAATGTATTTGGATTTTGTGTAAAGGTATTTTGAAACTGTAGTCATTTTGAATTTGGTTGAGTATTTTCCTTTTGACTTTGTGTGTACAGTCATTCTAATTTTGTATGCCTTCTTCTTTGTTGCTTTGAATATTTTAATTGTTGTTTTGGTTGTGGGTAATCATTTTGATTTGGAGTGCTTTTATTTTGACTTAGTGTACTTTTACTTTGATTTAGCGTGCTCTCATTTTGATTTTGAGCACTTCTTCTGATTTTGTGTACCTCCCCTTTTTTTTGTTTGTTGTCAGGGCGCCACATTAGAACCATTCATAGACTGGGTGGGCCCATGACTATATGTTATGCCATGCCACCTACCTCATGGTACATGTCCCTTAGATGGTTAAGGTTCAGCTGCTCTTTGGTAACACGAGGGTTGGGCGTGGGACTAGAGGTGCCCAGGGGGGCCCTCGAAACCGCGCAGTAGAACGCCTCGTCTGGTGCGGCCAGCATAGGGTTATCCAAATGATTGAGTGGACCAGGTCTGATGTGTAGGGAAGTAAGGTTGTATGGAGGCTCGGCATACTCATTCCTTGTGAACGCTAAGAGGTTGTGCGCTACGGGCAGGCGGGCCTCATTGATTAGGCGGGCACCGGACTGGATGCATGTATAGTCGTCCTGATGGGTCCATTAAGTGAATGAGTGGCTGGCTCAACTATTCCATCAAACTGGAGGGTTTTGATATAGGTGAAACCCAAGGGGGGGGGGTCTGTTATACAACAAAGGAAGAAATGTATGTGCATGCTGTTGTCATGAGTGATTGTTTGTTTAGGCGGCCCTGTAGGGGCGCGCCTTTTAATTTTCGTTGCAAAGCTTGAGGTGTTGATATGTGTGAGACCCAGGGGTCTGTTGTACGACGTAGAAAGGTCGGTGCATATTGTTTTTGGGAGCGGTTTGCTAGAGGCGATTCGGTGGTTGCCATTCGTTCTGTCATATTAGGCAATTTTTTGTACACTAAAGGCGGCGCAATCATTGCTTGGGAAGTTGAAAGATCGTTTCGCTAAGGCCATTCGGATCGTATGATTAGGTGGATGACGGGTTTGATGCTTGTAGTCATCTTAACGCATCCCTTAAGTAATGAGTTGCTGGTCCTAGTATTTGACTCGTTTGGAACTAGGAGTGTCCGTGTAAGTCCAAACCTGAGGTGTCGACATTTGTCTTATCTTGACAGGTCGCGACTTGTCGTTTTTGGCCGAGTTACGCCGTAAGGCATAGTGTAAATTTAATGTTAGCCGTATCTGCGCGATAGGCCGAATTTTTAGGGCTTCCAACATTTAAAATTCAAGTTAATTTACATTTGGCACTAACATGTCAGAGAAGAGGAGGCTAGTTAGAAGGCCACCTAAGAGTGAATGTAGTGTGAAAGTTATGTAATTAACTATTTGATGTTGTATTTTATAATGTTGTTACATGTTTACTATTGCCTTGTGCAAAGTTGATTTTTCTGTTGACCTCCTTGAACTAAGAGGGGCATATTTTTCTGTCTTGTAATTAGATGTTTTTGTCGGGGTTGGTGTAACACGGCATAATTTTAGTTGGTAGGTGGGCTATATTATACCCACCACTATCCCATTTCCATGGGTTACTCGCCCCTGGATTTCATTTTCAAGGGGGGGGGGGCTGATGTCACATTCTGTGATTTAAGGAATGAAATCCAGAACCCACTCCTATTTAATTACTGGAGGGAGGAGATAAATATATAGGATAGACAAAGGCTTTTGTATTCCCAGGTGTGGTCAGCGCGTCTGGCATAAGATTAACCCCCTTTAATTCTAACACCACCTGGGAAATATCTATAGGGGGAGATAACCTGTGCCCTTGGTATATTCAAGCGGGAGAGGGATGGGCTCTTTTCTCTTTATCCCCGACGCTTGAAGGCGCCACTGATCACGCGTGATCTTTGTGACGTACACGGTCACTGCGATTGGTCAGTGAAGCGGAAGTCTCGGCACGCATGCGCGGAGATCCGATGCGCGTCGCGGGACTTTTAGTTAGATTTTGTAGTCAGGGCGGACCAGTGGAAGAGAGAGGTCGAACTCAGACTCTCGCACCGGGGTGGGGGGAAATAGGCTGTTAGCCTAAGTTCCTTTAGAACTACCCCACCCCAGGTAACTATTCTAATTTTGTTGTACATATTGTTGTTGTAGTAGCTTGTAAAGCTACGGCCCTTCTTAGGGCCCGCTGATGTTCGTTTTATGACGTGAATAAATAGGTGTTGTATCGTACTCACGATGGAGTTGTGTATTCATTTCTGTTGTGTTGTGTGTCCTGTAAACCCACGTGGCTGTGACAAATATAAATGCTGGCCAGAACTCGGTAAGTGATCATACCCATAGACAACGACCGCAGGGACCCCGCAAGGGGGCCTTGACACCAACCTGGGCTGCGGTTCGGTAAAAATCCATAAAAAATTTTACTGGACCGCCCAAGAAACATTAAATTAATATCCATATTAATATTGTGGTGTATTTCTTTCGAGAGGCTAGCAGGGAGCTAAGCGGCTGTAAGCAGCCGTGGCATTGTACATTAAAACAATTTAAAATGGAAATAAGCATCGTCCTCCCTCACTTACGGACAATAATTCAATAGACACAAAATTCTAGTGAATACTATTGTTTATATTAATTGTCAATAATATTAATTAATTGAATATATTGCATATATAAAATATGAGAAAGAACATTTTAAATAGAATGAGCGAAGAAGTGAGGGTGGGGGGCGCTTGGAAAAAATGTTCGGGTGGGGGTGTGATGAGGTGGGAAGACAGGAATATACCATCAGAAGCTCAGTAGTGGTCGGAGTTACCACTTTTTTTAGATGTGGGGGAGGGGAAGACTTGGCGGACGTGGGATAAACAATGAACAAAACATTAAAGAACGTGCCGACCAGTGGCGATACCCGACAGCAGTACGTCACTCACATTGCATTGCTATCGTCTTTCCTCTCTACATGCTACGTAAAGTATACACAATAGATTTATAAAAAAAAATACTTTGGTAAATGATGGATTGTTTTTCATTAAGAAGATTATTGAGGTAAAGATTTCCTTAAACAAAAATGACAAATTGTTACAGCAAACAACATTTATAATAAGTAACAATTACACAATTAGTGAAATCAACAATTAATATTCATTAACACGTCGAAATGATTTATAATTGCATCGGTGGAAATATATTTCTCTTTATATATAGAACAATATCAATACTAAAAGTAAATGCTAATAAATAGTTTGTTTCTCTTTTCAAGATATGGCGATTGCAAAATACTGCACATGAGTAACAAATAGCCTAGACACCGATCAGCTAATAACACATATTGATTCTATTACTATAATTGAGTGAGTTCTGTTAAATAGCTTATAGCAAATTCTCTTCTTACACAAAATGATTCGAGCGAGGTAAACTGAAAATTGAATATCATGTTGAATTATAATACTTACTGTTTCAATTACTAAATTACTAGAGTACACCAACAGATATTAAAAAGCTTATATCAGCTGACCAATAAAACATAGCAACTCCGTCACTGTATTCATTCGAATACTGTACTGTATGTTAAAAAGCTAATACCAAGTTAAATTTTAAATTATAAAACTCATAGATTTTATCACAATTGTGGAGTTTGGAATATTCAAATGCTCATAACATATTAACTTATAACACTTATTGATTCTGTCACTTAAATTGATCTAGATATGTGATACAAATTTTTAGAAAAAAGTTAACCGATCATAAGAAATTATGATTACATTCCCCTCAAGTCACCTAAACTTCCTAAGCGATTTATGTTTAGACTGTTCGCCTTGATCGTAAAAACATTTGAATAGGATGGGGAGAGGATTCTGACAATTCTAAGATACAGTAAACCTAACATGTGGTCTAAGCCTAGCAGCCTCGTAGCGTGAAAATTCTAAAGCAGGGGCCATGTATTCTACAGCAGGGGCCAGGCAATAGCAGGGAGGGGCAGGTAATACATTTTACTAAGTAGAACAAATGGGCAGACAAAACGCAGGGGGCCCGGACCCCTGGCCCCCCACACGCTACAGGCCTGAAGCCTAGTAATGTCGTATAGTTTGCCCCGTCTATACTATAACCTGGTGAGCCACGTGGCCACACGATTTATTTATTTTTTAAGGGCAACAAAAAACAACAACAACAATTTATTGCTACAAACATTTCACAATATAAATACTACTAAGTAGTTGTTGTGTGCCTGTGAGTTGTTGTGTGTCTGTGAGTACCCCGCACCCGATGATTTTTACGTGAAATTAGAGAATGTTTGTTTTATTGAAACACTTAATATCGTTTATTGTTTTTGGTAGTGGAGGGATGCGAATCCGATATACAGTTTTAAAGTTTAGTACACATAAATTAAAAGTTGTTTAGACTATTTTTTTAAAAAAAACAAAATGTAAAGGTTCTCGTGAAACTTTTGGTCAGAAAGATTTAAGTAGTTGTAATATTTTTCTTTACATCCCTATTATTACTCGTTTTTTTTTTTTATATTACACAGCCCAACAAAAAAAAAATTTTTGCGAGTTGCCAAGAATGTTTGAATGAACTTATAGCAATTCATGAGTGCTGATTTCAAAACTGCCATTGCTTTTGCTGAATTGGCTCTAGTTTCTGAGATAATGGACACCCTTGAAAATATGATTGTACCTATTGTGTAAAACAAATGCAATAAGTTTGGTGTCTGTTGTTTAATTTAAATATACCAAGTTATAATTTGGTTTATTTTTTTCTCTTTTATTGCTGCTTTCTAAAGACATCACGAGTTCATCACGAAGATGCTGCAAAAATAATCCGAATCTATTCTGTTACATCTGTGGAGAATACTTGATTGAAAAGCAAAGAAGAAATATAACCGACTTTGTGCAGCAGGCATATTTGGCTTATTTCGGTGTGAAGCTGGGAAACCAAGACAAGTCTTGGGCTCCCCATAAGGTCTGAAAAAACTGTTTGGAGAGCCTACAGCAGTGGACAAATGGTGAAAAGAAAAGTATAAGTTTGGGTGTACCAATGGTATGGCGAAAGCCGAAAGACCATTTTGGTGATTTTTATTTTTGTATTGTGAATGTTAAAGGCTTCAATCGCCACAAGAAATCTAAGTGGGATTATCCTGATCTTGAATCTGCAAGGAGACCAATTTCACATAGCAGTGAAGTTCCTATACCAGTGTTTACTGGATTATTAGAGCTTTTACCATCAGACTCCGACGAAGGGCAAGATCTGGAGTTTTTGGCAGGTGAAAACAGTGGAAGCGATTATGAAGGAAGTTCTTCAACACCTCAACCATTCAGCCAAGAAGAACCCAATGACCTAATACGAGACCTAAATCTGTCCAAGCAAGCATCTGAGTTTTTAGCGTCCAGGCTCAATGAAAGAAATTTTCTCAAACCAGAAGTTAAAATAACATTTTATCGGAAAAGAGAAGAGTTTCTTCTTCCATATTTCAGCCAAGAGGAAGATCTTGTTAAATGTAATGACATCCCTGGACTTCTGCTCCAAATGGGACAGTTCCATCAGAAGCTTGAAATGTGTTCTGTTACACAATGGTAACCGTTATGCGTCTCTTCCCATTGCTCACTCAACAACACTTAAAGAAGAGTATGAGAATATCAAAACAGTATTGCAGAAAGTCCGTTATTATGAGCTTCAGTGGTCAATTTTTGTTGATCTAAAAATAGTAAACTTCTTGCTTGGACAGCAGTCAGGATACACAAAATACCCATGCTTCATGTGCCTTTGGGATAGCAGGGCAAGGCAAGATCTTTGGACAAGAGTGACATGGCCTGCAAGGGAAACCATGAATGTAGGTAAAGAAAATAAGATCATTCTCCTACCGCTTCATATCAAATGAGTTTTAATGAAACAATTTGTTAAGGTTTTGGACAAATCTGGCAATTGCTTCAGGTATATTTGCAGATCATTCCTCGGACTGAGCATAGAGAAGCTGAAACCTGGGATTTTTGACGGTCCTCAGATTCGAAAACTCATCAATGATCAAAATTTTACTGATTTCATGGATCACATTGAAGCTTCTTCATGGAACAATTTTGTTTCAGTTGTCAGGAACTTCTTAGGTAATAACAGAACAGAGAATTACGAAGAACTGGTGCAAGATATGCTCGCTAACTTCAGAAACATTGGAACAAATATGAGCATCAAGGTACATTACCTGCACAGTCATTTAGACAAATTTCCAGGTAACCTTGGGGACTTCAGTGAGGAACAAGGCGAGAGGTTCCATCAGGATATGAGGGTTATGGAGGAGAGATATCAAGGAAGATGGGACATACATATGATGGCTGACTACTGTTGGAGCCTCCAACGCAATTGCACCAACGACACATACAAAAGGAAGTCGAGCAAACAGCGATTTGCTAATGCATTATCATAGACAATTAACAAATTAATTGATTAATTAATTAGACATAATTAGTTTTTCAAATGAAAATGTTTTCTTCTATAACATTATTACACATATTTTTTAACAAATTTCTGAGTGACTATTAACATTTTCACTACTATTTGTTAGTATACTATTATACTTCATGCAATTCTTGACAAATTCCAAATACGGTGCATACATTTTTTAAATAATTTTAATTATCTCGTAAAATAGAGCCAATCTAGCAAAAGCACTTACATATTCTAAATCAGCATCGTTGACTTTGTATAAAATGATTCAAATATCACTGGCAACGAATTCACTGTTTACCAGTGATTTATGAGTTGATATAAAAAATCTTTGTTTAGATAATCCTTTTTTTATCTAACGAAAAGCCAATCAATGGTCACTGAATATGTTAAAAAACTATGCCCAGTGTAGGGGTGGGTGGGAGATAGATAATGAGCCAGATCAAAAATAGAAGGTAGCGCAGAGTTCAATGGCTGAGGGGGGGGGGAATGTACACTGATATGTCACAAGCCAAGTCGTCGTAGGGTATAATAAAACACGATGGTCAAGGTAGCAAGTGAGTGTGTGTAGCCGTTGGGGTAGGAAGGGGTAGTAAATGGCGAACGTACAAACCTACCCGTGTGGGTCATTAGCATTTTATTGCCTCTTGCTATTTGGGAAAAGAAGGGTCGGAGGGGGTGGTGAGCTGCAAACGAGGATTTAAGTCTTTACTATCTGTTAAGTACGTCTAGCATTTCATTGCCACTAACCATTACGTCATTGGAATTTTCTTTCAGATGAAAATACTTTGGTAAAGATGGTTATATCTTAAAAGTGAGTCTATCATAAAAAAGTCAGTTGACATATATGTCTTTATTAAGATGCACTAAAAAGTTGAAAATCATTCTTAGACCATAGATGTATTTATATAAATTATCGTTTAACCTATCATGCTGGCCAATGCCTGAAGTTTACCATAATATATACATAGTAAATAAGAGTATAACAGAATAGAACAAAAATAATATGTAAATTACTGGACTAACAAGTTACTAGTAATTTACGTTCAGTACTATAACTCGATCTTCCAAAAAAATTCTTCTATAACGATTTTTAACAAAAGCTGAAACCCATCTCCAGCCTTCAATTATAATATTACTCTTTAATGAGTTTTGTTTTACAGTATTGACTGTTGGGTTTATAATTATCCTGCGACTACACTATCCGGCGTAGTAAACAATAGTTATCCGCAAAAAATGAATGATTATATAGTTTGAGTAATAATGATACAAACACTTTCTTGAAAAAAATTTCAGTAATAAAAAGAGTTTATTATACTAGTATGTGTAAGGCAGTTAATTAGTATGTGTATGGTTGTACTGTCTAACCGTCTTTGGCAGAATTGGGAATGTGTCATTAGTTCGGATCACAGATTATATATAATCTATGGTTTGGATAGTTTGTATCTTTCAAGTGAAATAATATTTTATTAGATTTCAAAATCTGTTACAGCTAAACGGGCGTTAATAGTAATAATTAAATAAATGTAGCACCCAAATTTATCAAAACAGATAGTCTTCACCAAAACACTATACCGGTACATTAGATCCCGAATCCTCTTCACCAATACACAATATCGGTACATTAGATCCCGATTAGTCTTCACCAATACAAAATACCGGTACATTAGATCCCGGATGGTCTTTACCAATACACTAAACCGGTACATTAGATCCCTAATAGTCTTCACCAATACACATTACCGGTACATTAGATCACGGATAGTTTTTACCATAAAACAATAACGGTACATTAGATCCCGGATTGTTTTTACCATAAAACAATACCGGTACATTAGATCCCGGATTGTTTTTATCATAACACAATACCGGTACATTAGATCCCGGATAATCTTCACCCAAAGTTATCAAAATAGATAGTCTTCACCAAAACACTATACCGGTACATTAGATCCCGGATGGTCTTTACCAATACACATTACCGGTTCATTAGATCCCGTTCTCTTGTCCCTGTATAGCCTGTAAACTGGGAGCGAATCTGTTAGGATAACGAAACCAGTCCCCTACTGCAATAACTCATCATTGTACTTCACTACCTTGAGATTGTTTACTATACTTTTATCATCTGTGGTAAGTCCACAATAAACGATTGTGACATTTCACATATTTAACATATACTATTTTTGAGTGTGTGACAAATATACAACGGACAAAACCCCCAGTGAACATAACCCCCAGCTGACGAAACCCACAACGGACGAACCCTCAAAATATAAAAATCGATTTTGAGTCAATATTATTAATACTTCTATATATGCAAAGTTGACCATGGGCTAAGGGAAATGTTTGTCAATTTAAGAGATCATGTCTGTTAACACAGTCTATCAATAGGCATGTTTCTAATTGTTTTACGTAAATAAAGGATTGGCTTTCGACCACTGTGGTTAAACTGTTTTTTTACCGCCTGTTATAAATTGAATGTTTGACATGAGAATTAAAAGGTAGAATAAAGATACGGCCAGTCTTGACCTTGGGCTAAAACCTTTAATTTTGTTTGTTTTACCTGGTAAGATAAGCTACCTGTTGATGCAAAGCTAACAATGGATAACTTTAGACTACTGCGGCTGGAAGGGCTAATGCAGCTTACTGGGATACTTTGAAACAAAAATTCACTTCAAAATACGTAATGTAAAACAAACAGCATACGAACCGCTGTGGTCGAAATCCAATCCTTTATTTAGGTAAAAAAACATAGGAACATGCCTATTGATGACAGACTTGTATCGACAAATATTTCCCGTAGCCCTTGGTCAAGATTATTTATATAAAAGTATCAATGATATCGATTTAAATACGATGTAATATTTTGAGGTTTTTGTCCACTGATGTTTATGTCCTCTGGGGCTTTAGTCGTCATACACTCGTTTTTTCGTGGGGATTTTGTCCGAATACCGAATCAGTGCCCTTTCGACATTAAGTTCTGACAAAAAATAGCAGACTGATACACGTGTCATGAAATTTCAAAATTATAATAGCTACCGGTAATCTAAATCATTTGGTTTTTATCTACCAATCATTGATGTCATTTCCCAAAAGATGAAATTTATTGATGTTTAGAAATTGCATCCTTACCCCCCCCCCCTTTGCACTTCTCCATGTCAACAATTATAAGATATTTTCAGACCACCTTACCCTCTCTAAGCTGTTGAAGAAATTAATGAACGAACCCTTATACCTTGTTCTTTGATAACCACGTTGCGAATTAATGAAATGTATGCACTTGGTCAAAGTGAAGCTTGGACTATAATTGTTACTATTATAACTGTCAATCACATAGCTTATAAATAAAATATCTTGAGTAACGTCAGATTAAATACACTATGACTAATTATGTTACTATTTGGACTAGTCCACACAAACACTCTACAACTTTGGTCAATTAGCTTTCTATCCTTTCATTTGCATGTGTGTATATGTATATATTTTATGGCTGTGTGTTGTTATGTGTGTTTAATAACGATTTTTTTTTATTATGAATGGCATTCTTTATATTTATTACTAGATAAAATTCAATGCGTAATTATTACACATTGTCTAGTTGAAATAAAATTAGCCTCAACACTGTAAGGCTGTGGAGATAAAATTCACAAGCCGGCTGACCTTCAGCTTGAAAGATTAGGTGTGAAATTCAGCACCGACTCTTTAACATCTGGAAATGTCCTCCTTCCCGCTCCCTTTTACACTTCTGTATCTACCGAACACATCTTTCTTATAATGTATATACACAACCACATTCAGAAGCGAATTTAACTAGTGTGATATAGAAGGAAAGTTAGCGTTTGCACTTTACTATGAAATTTTTAATTCATAACTGCAAATATGAGAATGCCTTTGTTATATTTATATATTACCTTTTTTGACTCTAGGAAGTTATAAAGGAATACATTAATTCAACATTGTACTTTAGTTACTGTCTTATGTCTTCGGATTTTCTATCAAATTTCACTGAAAAAAGCCAACAAAATACTTATCCAACTTTTATAAAATTTGTGACGTCTTTCTTTTAACGGGAGTAAAAACTAACAAATATATATTTCTTTTTTTCTATAGCACTGGAATAAACCTAAACAAAGTTAAAGTATGTTTCTGTGGTCTAAAAGCGACCGGTTGCTAATCTTGAGCCCATATTAATTTTGACAACTGGGGCCCCATCGTACCAAAACTCTAAAGTATTTTATACCGATCCGTAGGAAACTGCTCTTTTGTTTTTTAAATATGACTGCCGTAATGTTAAACATGCACATAGCATTCCTTTTGTACGAACAAACACTTTGTATCATCAAAAAACAAACGATTACGCTTAAATTTGTATTGTGCTAAGGCAAAAAAAGTAAAACATTTAAAAGATCACTTTTGTATATACTAGTAGATAATAATGGACAAAATGCTCAAGTCATTATGGCAAAAGAAATAATTTGATATATTTGGGAATTTTATTGCAAAATGCATTAAATATTCCACACGCTCACTTCGGTCTATTCAGCAAATTTTGACTAAATAAAGTAAATCATAAATGTAAGTCATGTTTTTTTTTTTTGAGGAATAGGAGGGGGGGGCGGAATAAGCTTAAATCTCAGCTTTTTAAAGATATGAAAATGGTTTTCCTATTTTTTTTATAAAAATCACTGAATTTCCCTATAAGACTTGAATAACATCACCATTAATTTATCTCGACCAATCGTATTAACAGCAAATCATCGTTTAGATAACCGTTAATAAGAAACTTACTTTTTCCACGCCCATGCCATATTTGACCAATGAACGACGTAGGCTACGTGTGGCGGGTGTAAGGCAAAAAAAAGTCTATCAGTCACGCAAACATGACCCCGGTAAATTAAGGTCAACTTTAGGTGGTTTTAAGTTGGAATGCATAGGAAAGTAAAGTTGAACTAATTCTATCACAAACAAATGACCAATTACTAAATTAAGATTGTGATATATTAAAAATAATATATACTTAAACTACAAAAGAATAAAAGATGCATGCGTATTTACTTAAGTTTGTAGTAGAAACTCATTTAAAAAAATATATAATAAGATGCCACGGCACATGTATGGTCTTTTATTATTATTTTAATTTAAATACGTACGTATAATTTAAAAAAAACCTGTTTGTTTTCTTTATAATGAAAATTATGTTCATAAAAAATGTTTAAAATATAAATGTTTTACGTTTTACTAACAGGTATTTGAAAATGCACATATACATTTTTTTACCTTTTGTTACTTGAGGGACACTAGCTATATGTCCCGTAAAGTGCGATACATGCCTAAAAATCAGTTAAATGCAATTAAAAAAAATTATTCCTTAAAATTATATCAACAGATGTAGAAAAGCTACTTACATGATAAAACCGAAATATTTTTTTGTTTTTTAATAAATAGAAAAAAAAATGGGCAAAAAATGAATTCGGCAGAAAAACGGATTGTATATCCCTATATCCCTAGCTGAAAACGTATATCTTGAATAAAACTGTAAAAATGGGGTAAAAATGTAAAAATGAAGTGTAGTATTTTAAAACATAGAACATTTTAATTGTATGAAGAATTTTTAAAAAATCTATGGCAGGAATTTAAAGATATTAGGGTTTGAACAAATGTCCCTCAATGTACCATTTTTCGGACCTTTTAGATATATCGTATTTTTTTTTAAACACTCATAAAATCATTATCCGATGATAGAATCGATTGATTTTTTTAAAATAACAATTAGAAGATCTATTTTACAATTTTCATGCCTTATTTTTTTATTCTAATGTTTAATTTGTTGAGAAATTAGCAATGTCAGTCGGGGTACACGTATGTGTCCACCTTTTATTAGCTAGTCTGAAAAATGGTCAGTCGGGGAACTTTTTGTCCAGCAAAGTCGCGAATAGGAATATATATATATATATATAAACATACATATGCTATTGTTAATCGACCAGCAAACTGGAATAATTATTCTTTTTCTCCGCCAACCAGCAATAGATGTGCGCATGCGTGACTAGCTGGACTACGACTGCTATTATTGCACTAGATATTAAGCCCGGCGTTGCCCGGGAAATCTAGGTGTAATGTTAAAATCCTTCCTAATCAATTTAATTAATTTAATAAGGTGCTGATTTATGTCACCTTCCTAATGTGCAGAAATGACCTACATTTTATATGTCAAAAGATGTGGCTGCCATAACCAACAAACCCTCATCAAAAAGTAATCCATCGAGGGAACAATAACCTCCAGTACACAATGTTTACAAACTATAATAACTGAGCATAATTATCAAATGCGCAGCCGATTTGTGTTAAATGCGTTGCCGATTTACGTGAAATCAATTGCAGAATTATTTATTTTTTTTATTTTACGTCACAGAGGATTTTTATTTATAGCGTTTTGCCCTGAATTAATTTATAGTTAAAATCAAAACAAAGCATTAAAAAAATGTACTGAAAAGTAAAAAATAACTACTTTACTATGTCATTTTGCAGTGAGAAGGCACGATACAGCACACATCGGGAAATGACGTCATAGAGGATTTTTTTTTAGCGACGGCGCTCCCATTCTCCAAAAAAAATAATGGTACCATCGGGACGTCATAGGTTATAGGTTATTTACGAACGCGCTCGATAGTGACCTAGTCTGATTAAAATGATATCTGTTGTAATAAAAACTTAAATAATTCGAATGATATTATATATTATTATAATTTAATACTTAGGACTTTTACATTTTCATAATAAAAAACCACATAAACTATTTAAAACTGTAGATTTTTGAAAAAGAGATATCGAATCGATTCGAAGCAAGCGCCATTTTGAATAATGTTTTCGTGACCTCGCTGGTCTCGTGATTACTTTATCAAATATTATTGTTTTATTTATTTCTAGAGGCTGTTTATTTATAGAACGTTTTCCCAACACACTGCGACCCGGTCAAGCTTAGCGCTTTATAAGTAGGATGTTTTTTGGTTTTCTGGGCTAGGGTTAGGGTTAGGGCTAGGGCTAGGGTTAGGGTTAGACTTAGGGTTATGATTAGGGTTAGGGTTAGGAATAGGGTTAGGGATAGGAATAGGGTTAGGCGCAATATATATAGCCAGATCCCGAAAAAAAATAATACGGAGTCCGTCTAGTCGTGCATGCGCACATGTATTAGTGATCGGCGGAAAAAAAAATATTATTCCAGTTTACTGGTCGAGTATAAACTGTAATCTATCTATCTATCTATCTATCTATCTATCTATCTATCTATCTATCTATCTATCTATCTATCTATCTATCTATCTATCTATCTATCTATCTATCTATCTATCTATCTATCTATCTATCTATCTATCTATCTATCTATCTATCTATCTATCTATCTATCTATCTATCTATCTATCTATCTATCTATCTATCTATCTATATATACATATATATATATATATATATATATATATATATCTAAATAATGGTCAGTACACATTCTATCAAATACATTTCTGAGTAATGGTCAGCACACAATCTGTAAATACATTTATAAATTTCAGTCACATTAATGTGGCATAACTTTAAACTTTATAAGTTTTTATGTTATCTAGAATTCTATATCTACGCACGATCGTGGCTGGCATAAATATCATATACACTTAGAACCTGTTAATAAAGTGTTCTCCATTTTCGCAGTGAAAATTAGCTTTATCTGATTCTGATTTCTACATTTGTCAGGGTTTTTACTGGAAATAAACACAATTCGCACAATGTTTGTTCACCCAAAAACAAGTGTTTAGAAATAATTAATGCAAGTGAGAACTATAAAAAAAATACACATTTTTGTAACACAAATTTTAATTATTCAAACAACTTATGGTCAAAAACAAAATTGCAGGACCTTCAGAATGTAGTTGAACTTTTTGGGGAATCAATATTTTTTTTTAAATTATTGTATACAAATTAGATTTAAATTGTCTTCTCAGAATAAAACCTCTACCCGAATGACTCTACACCTACGGCGCTACACGAATTGATGAGTGGCTGTTCTTTGTTTAAATTTCTAGATATTTTTTGTCTATGTCAGAGTGCGTAAACCATGACTAATGGACTGCTAAATACTGATTAGCCAGCGTTGAGAGCAAAGCGGTCTGCTTGCAGTGCCATGAGTGTGTACGCATCTTTAAGGAGAACTACTTGAAAAGACACCATCAAACAAAACTTTTTGATTCTGGGCACAATTTAACGAACGAAGAGAGAAAAAGGAAATGTCAGGAGATAGTTAATAATTTAATAAGCAGCAAGCTGTTTTCACCAAACAGTCGGGTATACAAGATGTTGCAACCGAAGCCAGTTTGGTGCAGTCCGATAAGATTGTAAAACGGAACAAGCTTTTTCTGACGGCGAATTCAGCAAGGAATGATTGTCAGATGCAGCAATCGTTGTATGTCCCGTACAGAAAAGAAAATTTGACACCATTTTTTTAGAGCATTTTCGAAAAAAATGCTCTATTGTCCCCGTTTTGTCTGTCTGTCTGTCTGTATTTCCGTCATCACCCTAGATCTCAACAACCATAAGTCCAAGACCCATGATGTATAATGTATATATTATTTTGTAGGTCTTGGCCTGCCAAGAAAACACTTTGGTCCATTTCGCGATCTGACCTATGAGGGCCGAAAAAGGGGGCGTTTTAAGTACCGTTTTTGCTTATATTTTAAATATAAATAATAAAAGCTAATCAAAGGGGCTTAATCATTATTTATTTTTGTAAAAGTTATTCAACATGATTACTTCCCTCTCTATTTATCTGCTTATACGAAAATGCTCTAAAATGTACTTTGTCCGAAACGGAAAAGACTTAAATTGCTTGTTTATAAAGTAGAACTGTAGTCAGGCGTGATAAGAAAATAATAACAATTGCACGCACCAACTTCAAGATACAAGCAAAGACTTTGTAATACTCTCTAGCGTTGGATTAGTTCGTATTTTAAAATAAAATGTGCATCTGTAATAGAGTGTAAATGTGAAACAAATACATGATTATTATCATTAATCCATGTTTTCACATGGTGTAAATTCTAATTGAAGTAGACAAAATATAATTTCAACTACAATGGGGGTAATATAAATGTATTTAATAACAGTAATGTTTAAATACAATGTAGAGAATATATATGTATTTAATTACAGTAATGCTTAAATACATTGGGGGTAATATAAACGTATTTAATTACAGTGATGATTAAATACAATGTGGGGAATATATATATATATATATATATATATATATATATATATATATATATATATACATATATATGTATTTAATTACAGTAATGTTTAAATACAATGTGGTGAATATATATGTATTTAATTACAGTAATGGTGAAATATACAATGTGGGGAATATATATATATATGTATTTAATTACAGTAATGTTTAAATACAATGTGGTGAATATATATGTATTTACTTACAGTAATGGTGAAATATACAATGTGGGGAATATAATTATGTATTTAATTACAGTAATGTTTAAATATAATGTGGGGAATATATATGTATTTACTTACAAATATTGGTGAAATATACAATGTGGGGAATATAAATATGTATTTAATTACAGTAATGTTTAAATACAATGTGGGGAATATAAATGTATTTACTTACACTAATGGTGAAATATACATTTGTGGGAAAATAGGATGTCTAATAGATTGAGTTGTGTGAAGTTTGTTTCATAAAGTTCTTATATGCCAGTGAGGGGAACGAATAGTCCTGCGGTATAGAGCTTGACATGGTAATAGTCTCTTCTAAATCTCCCGGATTGCCTCCATGGCCATGGACTATACGGCTCTAGTGGTGGTTAAAGGCACCATAAAAAATCCCATCGGTGGTTTGTAAGATTTAAGACACTTCTTCTCATCCTTACAGGGACAAAAATGTCTAGTAGCTAAATTATTTATAATTTGGTATTTATTTAGATAAGGCCAGTAATTGCATGAAAGTTTAATTAAATCCACACAATTATAGAGGGAAAATCATGTACTAATTTTACATCAGTAGAACCTAATCGAAACATTGTTTTTGTGTATTGTATTTGAGTTATGCATTAGCATGTCTAGTAAATGTTTGTAGTGTGTGTGTTTATGGTGGTATCTGTCATTATCTTATGTTTGTAGTGTGTGTGTTTATGGTGGTATCTGTCATTATCTTATGTTTGTAGTGTGTGTGTTTATGGTGGTATCTGTCATTATCTTATGTTTGTAGTGTGTGTGTTTACGGTGGTCTCTGTCATTATATTATGTTTGTAGTGTGTGTGTTTATGGAGGTCTCTGTCATTATCTTATGTTTGTAGTGTGTGTGTTTATAGTGGTATCTGTCATTATCTAATGTTTGTAGTGTGTGTGTTTATGGTGGTCTCTGTCATTATATTATGTTTGTAGTGTGTGTGTTTATGGTGGTCTCTGTTATTATCTTATGTTTGTCATCTGTATCTGACTGATTATGTTATGACATAAATAAGTTGTATGCAAAATAAACGTACACAATTTTTTGTACAAAAACAGAGAATACAACTAAAGCAGGAAATGTTCACTTTCACTTAAAACGAAATATTCATTTTCAGATACAATGTACTATTTTATTTCATTGTATTTTACTGAGACATCTTTGAGCTATTATCACATCATTTAGACTTCTCTTGTTGTGATTTTCCAGAACTGTATAATTTGCTTCATTTCAACGCAATTCTTCAACTTTTGATTTATATATTCATTGAACCCGGAGTCAGGTAAACGATATTTATCTCAATAAAGAGGGAAAAAAATCAAGTCGATAACTTTACATAGAAACTGCTTGATATAATTTCTTCGGGAAATATCTTTCTGAGAATCAACTCAACGATCTGGCTGATCGATAAGAACACAATCTGACGACAGTTGAAGACGTGCAGGTCTCACGCTAAGACACGCCTAGATAGATATTTCTTCAAGTTGATTGGTAGACGTTTGTTAATCAAATCTTTAGATAAATTTACTTGCATATAAATATGTTGATAGGTCCAATAAACTCTTGGATCTGTTTGTTTCCTTGATTAATTGTTTGTTTAACTTTTATCAGTCATCTTGCTATTGTTGTATAAATTTGAGATTTTGTGTTCAGGGTGTGTTCATAAATGGTTTTTTTAAGATATCATAAAGTCGACGCACAGTTGGTTATGAAATAATGTCCGAAATTATTTTTAAACAATCTAATATAATAATAGCGGTCTCGCGTCTGCGTTAAATGGAAAGTAAAGAATGAAGAATAAAATAGTATTCCAGATTAAAATATTAATTATAGCCCGGTCTTAATTCGATATTTCTTTTAAAATAATCTACAGTTTTAAATAGTTTATGGGGCTATTAACATGAAACGTAAAAGTCTAAAATATTAAAAATCATAATAACATATTATCATTTAAATTATCGTTATTGTTTTTTTACAACAGATATAGCATTATAAAATAGTTAAACGTAAATAATAGTAATAATCGAATATTTTCCGACGGTGAGAATATCTCGTTTATCGTAACTAATTTTCTCTACAAAGATATTTTTAATAAAAAAAAAAAAAAAAAGAATTTCTACACAAATAAAGTTCTGAGCTAATTTATTTTTTTTTCATTTTTGTTTAATAAATTTACTTTGATCTATTAGTTAATTAAAAAATAAGAATCTATTTTTAAGACTCAGACGTCAAGTGCAAGTGCAAAATAATCAAGCGATCTTTTATATAATAATAGTAAACAAAGGCCCGGTACCCGGACCGACAACTAGGCACGCTGTTGGAGTTGAACATGGTGATAAATATTTCAGCGCGTTAACACTCAGTCTATTTACCAAATATAGCATATCTCTGAACTTGAATAGGCGCTAAAGGACATGATCAGATAATTGTAGCCAAAATTCATTTAAATATAGGGACATTTAATAATACATCAAGTAAAGTGCATATGTTATATAGTTCACCCAAAAGAAAACAATCCTCAATATGGGTACACAATCTTAAAAAAGAAAAACAACCCCCTGACCAATTTAACTTTGAATCTAACATCCAACTTTACATAATTTGCGCAGTCTACACCAAATCATTAATTATACAAACAGGCTTGTCGTGACACAACTCTTCATTAAAAGGAGAATAAAAAGAATATAGAGTTGTTCCCCGTGAGAAAGAAGTGATCAAGATAGAGGAAGAAACAAAGAAAATGGAATAACCAGAAAGTAAATGGGAATATATTAAGCATCAAGTATTAAGTATGAGTCATGTGTTGATAGTTAAAGTACCATTCGTTGTACCTATGTTTGTAAATAAAGTTTTTCAATTATTCATCCTGATTTGTCGTAGTTGAATATTCCTACATACACGCTACCTCGACATTAATAGAGGCACGAAAATCCAATTTCCTTATGAAATGTTGGCTGAATGGATAAGCTCTTTGCTTTCAATGTTGAATGCCCGGTTTCGATTCCAAGCACTGTTTTTTGTTTGTTTTAATTCACTTTTTTTATAATTTTTTTTTTTTTGGTTATTTCAAAGGGAAGTAAAGAGAACTAATTAGATCTGTTTGACACATGTTTATAACGTTTTTATTAACTTCACTTCTTGTTTCTCTTTCCAGGGTCATTTCTTCTTTGTCATTCCGGAATTCGGAAATCCAATTTTAGACCACTCTCCAATAAGCTATAGCTCCGATACTTTCAATATAACTCAGAACCCGATAGCAATGCAATATTCTTACTATTTCATTTTGATTTGATGAGTTTTTAAGTATTTTTTTTCAAACAACATTTTTATTAACTTCATTTCTTGTTTGTCTTTCCGGTGTCACTTCTTGTTATAACTCTTCATATGCATTGATTGAAAAATAAAAACTAAAAAATTAGAAAATAAAGTTTACATTATACAAAAATATTTTATAAAAAAACAAGGTTTTTCTTGCGTACTAAAAAGCAGAAAATAATTTCTGAATAAATTGGTCACATGGTAAAAGACTTTATAAGAGCTTCTAATTTTTATAAAACGAAAAACGTTGGGCGCATGAACACAAACATCCAGGTCCAGACCTTTCTAACATACTCGAATTTCTACAAATGAAAACGTGTTTAATATAATTTCACTATATTAATATATTGATTCAATTGATATTACAAGTATTACATTCTATATCAGCAGCTTAGGTTATACAACACTAGAATTAATTTCACATACTCATATGCGTTTAGTTTTACAAGTTCTAATAAATGATCTGTAATATCGTGATATTTCGAAAACCTGTAACAATTCTTTTGGGATTTAATTCTTAACATTGCAAAAATTGTGCAATAAGCAAATTTAAATATACATTATCATAAACAAAATTTCAGCATTGTAAAACAAACATTCACATAATATAAAATTCATGTATAAAAGGTTTTGAATGGTACAGCTAGTAATTTAATATTTTCCCCGGAAGCTAGCCAATATTTATGTGATAAATGTAATATTTGTAACGAAAGAAAAAATTAGTCTTTTAGTTTTGCCAACTACATTTAGAGAATTTGGTGTGTGTTTAATCGTGTTATTGTGTTTGTATATGTTGTTTCGGTGTGTGTTTAATCATATAATTGTGTTTGTGACATTGTCTTCTATGCAATCTCCTAATTAGTTCCCTGTACCTTTGTGTTTGTGTTCCTCGACTTTATTTCATTCTCTAAAACACAAAAATGAGACATGAAAAATAACAACAGCAAGTTCTTCCTGTAAAGAAAATAATGAAACAGATAGCTCTTGACATTCGAACTTTAGGTCCCGAGTCAATTTCCCTGAAAGAAAGGCAATATTTCAGAAACTGGTCAAAGCGCTCCTTCTTAGACATACCGTCATGCCCCCATACCCATTGCACTCATGACTGATATTGAATGTAATAGTAGATCACTACAGAAACCGACTAACTATCGGTTCATGAGATAAACATATTATCTTGTCATAAATTTAGATAATGAATGAGATATTCTTTCTTTTCCACTTATCAATAATTTCTAATATCTACACGACCATAACTTTTGTAAATATCACATACTCTAAATGGAGCTGGAATGAAACGTTATTTTCAAAACTTGAGCGCTTATAAAACATCGGCCTTCTTATATCAGAATATAAGGGTGTCCAAGATCTAGTACTTGTACGTCATACAAGAAAACGGAGAACGTGGGGAAGCTGAATTACGTCTTGCATCGTCTGGAAACAGGGAGTGTGTGAAATGGGGAGTGTGTGAAATGGGGAGTGTGTGAAATGGGGAGTGTGTGAAATGGGGAGTGTGTGAAATGGGGAGTGTGTGAAATGGGGAGTGTGTGAAATGGGGAGTGTGTGAAATGGGGAGTGTGTGAAATGGGGAGTGTGTGAAATGGGGAGTGTGTGAAATGGGGAGTGTGTGAAATGGGGAGTGTGTGAAATGGGGAGTGTGTGAAACAGGCATTGTGTGAAATGGGGAGTGTGCGAAACAGGCATTGTGTGAAATGGGGAGTGTGTGAAGTCCATGTCAGGATGATATGAAATATGTTAGATCCTATAAACCACAAATGGGGCGTTTTTTCAGTGAACTTCTTTCATCCCCATCATAAACTATAGTGAAATGGCCATGAAGGAACGACGGTAGACACTTTGTGGACATTAGCCTTGGGGAGTAGAATCAAACATTCCACAGGTTAAAGACATATTTTATTCACAAGATGTAAGCCTACGTTAGACTTCGATGTCACGTGACAAGATGACATACTAGAACCTGATATTTATGGTTTAATATGATATGAAGCAATAAAATATTTATTAGTATTTGAATAAAAAAATATTCAAAAATTAAAATTTTGCGGAGGCTACTACAGCGAAGAAAATGTACTTAATATATTTATTGAGCAATTTTGAAAAAAAAATAGTTTCACCTAATTTGCATAAAAGGGCAATAAAATTCAAGCAGAGTAGAATATGTGTGTGTGTGTATATATATATATATATATATATATATATATATATATATATATATTAGCTGCACAATCAACATATAATTTGATGTTTAAATACATTTAAAAATTAATTAGTATACATCATTTGCTGCTTACGTCACTTTCAAAAGTCATGAAATTATTTTAGGTAGATATGAATATAATTCTAGAAATCGGAACTCCAATATTGTTAATATAAATTAAGATAATTTCCAGTGATGACTGGATTTCTTGACCTAATGATTGGCATGTCTTGCAGCTAATGTATATGTTTTTTTGTGTATCCGTCTATCTCTGTCTGAAAGTGTATATGTGTGTGAGTGTGTGTGTGTGTCTGTCTCTGTCTGAAAGTGTATATGTGTGAGTGTGTGTATGTCTCTGCCTGAAAGTGTATATGTGTGTGTGTCTCTGTCTGAAACTGTATATGTGTGTGAGTGTGTATGTCTGTCTGAAAGTGTATATATGTTGAGTGTGTGTGTGTGTGTCTGTCTCTGTCTGAAAGTGTGTATGTGTGACTGTGTGTGTCTGTCTCTGTCTGAAAGTGTATATGTGTGTGAGTGTG
This sequence comes from Bulinus truncatus, assembly GCA_021962125.1. NCBI lineage: Eukaryota > Metazoa > Mollusca > Gastropoda > Planorbidae > Bulinus > Bulinus truncatus. The sequence continues at coordinate 104,016 of JAGDYQ010000086.1, read as the reverse complement.
TGTCTGTCTCTGCCTGAAAGTGTATATGTGTGTGTGTGTCTCTGTCTGAAACTGTATATGTGTGTGAGTGTGTGTGTGTGTGTCTGTCTGTCTGAAAGTGTAAGTGTGTGTGTGTCTGTCTGTGTCTGAATGTATATATGTGTGTGAGTGTGAGGAACAAACAGTTGGTTCTGGTATGTCATATTGTCACGTGACATCGAAGTCTAACGTAGGCTTACATCTTGTGAATAAAATATGTCTTTAACATGTGGAATGTTTGATTCTACTTCCCTAGGCTAATGTCCACAATGTGTCTACCGTCGTTCCTCCATGGCCATTTCACTATAGTTTATGGATGACCCTTTGGGAAAGTGGCTAAGCTGTGATTATTTGTATACTTTCATCATAAGTGAGCAATTTTGTGACTAAAAGGAAAACTTTTTTAAAAAACAGACTGGTGGCAATTTTCAGATGTTTTGATTATGAAAATTAAATTAAATACTGTTAAATAAAAAGTTGAATAAAATTAAAAACTCGGATGTCTACGATTATTATTTTTTAATATCTTGTCAAGATATTTGCATATATCAACTAGTTAAATTTTAAATTCTAATGACACAACAGAACATATTTCCTTCCATCGAAAACATGGGAGCCCTTCATAAAATAGCTATCTATTGGAGAGACGGAGATTTTCTTGACATTTTAGAGTCTTCTAAACAATTGCATGCTTTGGTGACGACTCAAATATCGCACATTTTCAGAGTCTAAAAAATGAAAACAATTATATTTTCTTAAAATTTAACTGGAAAGTGACCAGAACTATTTTGTGAAAATAATGTTAAGAAAGTAGAACTTTCTGATGACCAGAAAGAAAAGTTATTTGAACAGGCTGGTGACAAAACATTGAAAGTAATAATGAATAGCAACGTCAGCCGTTTCTGACAAATTGTGTTTCAAGAATATGAAGACTTGAGTAATGCAACAATCTCAGCATTGTCTTTTCCATCAATGTGACAATGCTCTTTTCCTGATTTGAATGCGAGAAAAACTTAAAAGAGAAAAGTGACTCCAGCCTGAAGGTTATGTCATACTGGCTGTCAGTATCATCTATACTCACATCACATCTTTAATGTCATACTGGCTGTCAGTATCATCTATCCTCAAATCACATCTTTCATGTCATACTGGCTGTCAGTATCATCTATACTCACATCACATCTTTCATGTCATACTGGCTGTCAGTATCATCTATACTCACATCACATCTTTCATGTCATACTGGCTGTCAGCATCATCTATCCTCACATCATATTTCATGTCATACTGGCTGTCAGTATCATCTATACTCACATCACATCTTTAATGTCATACTGGCTGTCAGCATCATCTATCCTCACATCACATCTTTAATGGCACAATAACAAGCTTAAAGTAGCCACATTCAGTCATGAAAACTAGTACAATTATTTGCTGAATTACGTTGGTCATAATTCAACAATTGTACCCATGTAATAAGTTGAGTGATATTTCACCAAATAAGCGAAGGTAAAGGTTAATGAGCACGACGATAAAACATTCTTAAAACTTTAAAAATAAATGAGTTATTCTCAGCTGTTGACACATCCTTTAGATCGATATGTGAATTATCTGAGCACATAAAATTGTGTGATGTATATTTCAGTTAAGTACAACCAATCAAAAAACAAAGTATAATTATGAAATAAATGTTGAGTGACAATGAGAAGAAAACGAAACAAACATCACTGAACGGTATAAAGTACGTTTTCCAGCAGTGTGCTCTCTAGGTAAACTAGAAATAGAGCAGTGGTTCTAAAACTATTATGTTTCGCAAACAACTATGAGAGCTTTTTCGGTGTTGCCACCCATCGGCAGTTAAAAACTACGAACAAGGCAAAAAGATACAGTCGTCATTAATTGTATTTGCAGATTTACCGTTTACATTGTGGTACGGGTTCGTTCATTACAATGTTTAAATGTTGAATCCTTCTGTTCTATTAGTGTATATTTAAATATGCTCACTGTACACATACATATATAAACAAAGTACTAGGGTTGCTGTTATGAAGCCAATAGTTATTACACAATAAACTTTCACAACATGAAACATAATATAACAACTTTAACTACTCATGACCGCTGTCCTATCTAAAATCTTCTAGCTTAATATACTAACTCGTCCACTCTCTACAACTGTATGTCCGAAACTATAATATACAACTCTAAACTAACTCGTCTTTTATACTGACTCCATGACCTTTATCACAATCAATATCTTAACGCAATTAATAGTAATATGACTATATGTATACCTTTTTTTCATCACCCGTCAAAACGAAACATTTTTATAAACTCCTTTCAATAGTAAATCCATGGGTTGCGCTGATCTTTGGGAATTCCCTATTCACTTTATTACACCATCGAATGTGGTGGGACGTTTAGAAATCAAAGCCTACAAATTGTTGTTGATCAGTGACCAAATACAAGAAGCCATTCCTTTGTCCAGCTCATGAGTACATGATGGCTTGATCTGCATTTCGCTGACCACATATTTTGTTGACCCTACAGGGGATTGGGACGAGTGGAACCTCCCTTGGTGGTAGTTCTGGTATTTGAGTGACTATGACCTTAACATATTACATATTGCCGTACTTCAACATTACATACTAACAAACTTTTACACTGTATATTGACATACTTTTACATAAAATATTAACATAATTTTACTTTCCATATTGACATGGTTTTACGCTGCATATTTACATACTTTCACTTTACATAATTACAAGCTTGAATATTTTGAATCTCAATTTGAGAAATATCAGTTGTTTTATCAGGTTAATGAGCTTTATCTAACATTGTTGGTAAGTTGAAGTAATAATATCACTCTTCAGACTGACTTTTGATACTGCTGCTAGAAACCTGCAAATAATTTATATGCATGTCACTTTGGGTCTTTATAATGTTCCTGCCGGAATGAGAATTTTTTTTTTAGTTACCATTTTATGAAGTTTAGTTTTTACTTATAAAAAATAACACAATTTTCGATAAATAATAATATTGTTGCCACAAATTTCTATAAAGGTTCAAATATCAATGTTCAACCCAAGACCATCAGCTAATTCTTTGAGAACTCCTGTGTAGCTAAGGCAGGGCCGCTTTATCAACTAGGCATAGTAGGTCTTGTGCCTAAGGACTACAGACTTTTCAAGGGCCTACAAAAGCCATAACATAAAGTGAAAACAAGTTCAGAATGCCAGTAAAATGTAATAATGTTTGTATTAAAGTAACTATATATAACCGTGTGAGATGAGCAAGTCAAGCTGCAGTGCTGTAGACCTATTTTAACTATGTTAACTTTTCGGCTCTTTGTCTTAACAAAGTCAAACATGACGTTCCCTTCAGCACTTGTTCCAAAAATTGAAAGATCCGGAAAGCAATATTTACATTTGGAAAACTTGTCACCAATCTATTATGTATTTGTGATGTAATCGTTTCAGCCAGTTTTCTTGTTAGCAAATATCCGTGAGAACAAAAGAAATTCATTAGTAAATGCCTCTTCCAGAATTGATGGGTACATCTCAATTAGTGACTGGGCTTTCGAAACAGTTTGATCAGTTCACAGAGTTCAGAAGAAAGTTTAACCTTCATGTAGTGCTGTGTAGGCTGCTCGCCGTTTTCCCATCTCAGTAATAAGTCTATCCATCATAGCATTAAATGACTGAGCACAGGATTTTTCATTAGGACTCATACCTAAAACCGGACCATTATCATCCACAACTTCATCATGAAATCGGTGTCGCTGTCGTTTGCGTTGTGTACATTCTTTATGGTCCGTTTGTGAGAGCTCTTTTGCCATACCTTTGTACATTTAAAAAATGTAAAAATGTATCGGGTGTATCATGAAAGTTAAGAACAAGACTATCATACAATTTGACGATGGTCGTTAACTCAATTCTAGGTTCCTGTAAAACTTTGTTGACAATATCAATTTTTGGAGCTAGTCCTTCCAAATCACACAAATTAACAGAGTCTCGAAATGGTCCAACTTCTTTATGAGTGATTTGGCTTGTGCACATATGCTGGTGGTTGACATTCGTTTGTAGCAACATCAGACAATGCTTGTTGATTTTCCTTATACTTGGCATAAAATGCTTTAATAGCTGACCGCCTTGTACCTGATAACCCTTGTAAAAGTTTTTTTCTTGCAAGCACTATATCAATTTAAACCATTGCTGTGGTGAAATCGAAAAATCTGACTGAACAATAGCAAAATAGTTGACTGCAGTTGAACAGCTCTCCAAAGTAGACAAACCTACCAAATTCAAGCTGTGGGCAGCGCATGGCACCCACTCCGCTAATTTATTAATCTCTCTAAATCTAGCTTATACTCCTGAATAAATCCAACTCATATTACTTGCATTGTCATAGGACTGCGACCTGCAATTGACGATATCTATACCATGAAGTCTGAGAGTACTCATCAACAGATCGAAAAGGTATTTACCATTATGTTGTTCAATTGGAATGAACTGAAGAAAACGGCCTACCATAGTACCACTGTAATGAAATGTTATTATGACTAGTTATACTAGTTTTACCAGTAACGCAATCAGTGTCTCTGGCTCTCTGCTCATAAAATGGAGCAACGAGCCACTAATTTTTTTCAACGCTTTTTTTTTTTCTTTCTCCTCCTTTTTATTCGCTTGTAAAATCAACTCCCGTGTTTCCTCTTGAATCCATCAGACATGGTTAATTAAAATTACTTTCGTTACTTTTTTAAAATTTTGTAAGAAAAAAGAATCACACGATTAACGATAAACTACATGTGCATGATGTAACACCGGAATTACTACGTCATCACTGCATAGAGTATGCATAGAATAACTAACAATGCGAAAAGTCTATTTACATTTCCAATTGCCAAGAAAGTGAGGGTGCATTCTTGAAAAATGAAGTCAAGGAGGGCCTACGATTTAGAAAGTACCTAATGTCTACGGTGACCTTGAAACGGCCCTGCGCTAAGGTCATGCCAGAGCATTAAAAAAGACGCACAGAGTATGATTGTTTGGTCACGGTCCAAGGAGTTGTATCGGCAGAAGGTTTGCGGTTCAAGAATTGTACCTGGCAACAATAAAGGTTTATCGAATATTTATTTCTATAAAAAAATATATTGATATTTTTTGTATTTTTGGTAAATTCACACAGATCACATTATTGCTGATGAATATTTTTTTGACAACAAATTCTCAAAGAAAACTTACATTTCGGTCTGATATTTCTGCTACTATTCCACACAGTTCATTTCTGTTTCTTAAAAAAAAGTTTGCTTCAAAAAATAAAGCATTTTTCTTTGACGAAGTGAAGACTACTAATTGTTAGTTTAAAACAACATAACATTTAAGAAAAAAATATGAAAATCAACAAATCGATTATGAATGCAGCATTTTGAAAAGTGAAGTATACTATGTCATTCTTTGTTTTAGATATTACAACATATTAAAATTGAAATTGAACCAGAATCTGAATGACAAAATTTTTTGACAAATTATTCGTCGAAACCGAAAGACGAGTCAAGTTTAATATTACAAAAGTAAATTAATTGGTCATGTTTATGTATGAATTGGTCTATTGTAATGATCTTTCAATATGTATATTCAAATTGAGTGGTTTTTTTTCCATATAGTTACTGATGTTACCATTACTTTATTAAATCAATGTACGCTTTTGAACCAAATATATAATTATTATATTGTATTTTGATAAGTAGATATTTATTCTAGTATAAAATAGTGCAGGGGTGGGCAAACTACAGCCCGCGGGCGGCTTGCGTCCCATCAGAGTATATTATGCGGGCATATGCTGTAAATGTTTTCGATCCTATGCTAATGTTCTATGATTAAAATTTGCTTCGCTATATTTTTTTAAATTTTATTCCCACTATTTGATTCGAATCTAAAGATATTAAATCGGTTTTATTGTTCCAGAATATTAGTACTGCTTGACCTACAAGCACATTATGTATGACCTGAAGGAAAAGTTCAAGTCAGTTCTTTTGCTGGACACTTGGGACGTAAGGATGTTTGCCATAACCAGTAAAATGGTTCCAGAATTCAAGAACATTAACCGAAATTGTGAATAGTTACACACTTCTCATTAATTACAATTGTATTCTGTGGTCATGTTGTATGTAAATTAAGTTACACCGTCTTTATAATTATTATGGCAGGTAACTTTTGTTGAAATAAGTATGAATAGTACGGTCTTTAGACCTAATTAGTAACTGATTTAGTTCGTATTTTAAAATATAAAGTGCATATGTAATAAAGCGTGAATGTGAAATAAAATGACACATACTTAGTTATTATCATTTATTCATATTTTCAAACGTTGTAAATTGTAATTGAAGTAGAAAAAATATATATGCGGCCCAAGGATAACAATTAAGTTTTCAATGTGGCCCTCAGTAGAAAAAGTTTGCCCATCCCTGAAATAGTGTTTTTTGATAGGCAGCTATTTATTCTAGCACACAATACTTTATTTGTATAGACAGCTATTTATTCTAGCATACAATACTTTATTTGTACAGGCAGCTATTTATTCTAGCATACAATACTTTATTTGTACAGGCAGCTATTTATTCTAGCATACAATACTTTATTTGTATAAGCAGCTATTTATTCTAGCATACAATACTTTATTTGTATAAGCAGCTATTTATTCTAGCATACAATACTTTATTTGCATAGGCAGCTATTTATTCTTGAATAATATTGGTGAAACACATCAGGGTTATGACATAAAGTCATAGTAAAAATGATTGCCCTAGTCAAAGACGCCGCCAATGTTGATGCATCCGGGTCCTGGACCACAAGTGACTTTTATTGTTAGTTGACATTTTGCTCCCCCAACAATTTACTAACTAATTATTTTTCGTATTTTATAATAACGTCCGAACAAATCCCACTATGGTCCCCAGCCTACTGACTCGGTGAGTATGTATGTGTGTGTGTGTTAGTGTGTGTGTTAGTGTGTGTGTGTGTGTTAGTGTGTGTGTGTTAGTGTGTGTGTTAGTGTGTGTGTTAGTGTGTGTGTTAGTGTGTGTGTGTTAGTGTGTGTTAGTGTGTGTGTGTTAGTGTGTGTGTGTGTGTGTTAGTGTGTGTGTGTTAGTGTGTGTGTGAGTGTGTTAGTGTGTGTGTGTTAGTGTGTGTGTTTGTGTGTGTGTTAGTGTGTGTGTGTTAGTGTGTGTGTGTTAGTGTGTGTGTGTTAGTTTGTGTGTGTGTGTTAGTTTGTGTGTGTGTGTGTTTGAAATTTATTTGCATTTGAATGTCAGAGATTGTAATTTTAAAATTGTTTTGCTTCAAAGTCAAAAGATAATGATAATTTAACTTTGCAGTGAAAGTTTGTTTTCTATAATATCAGTTGAAAAACTTTTTTGATATATCTTTAATTTTCAATACAAGTATCATGAATATCTAAGTGAATAGAAACAAAAATGTTGTATTCAGTCAGTTTTTTATTTATTTATTTATCGATAAATCTTTTTATAAAAATCCATCACAAGTGAATCAGAGGTAGGCTACACCAGTCATCAAGAATGAAGAAAGAAAATATTATATCGACTAGCGACCTAGTTTTTTTTTACCTTCTACCTTACCACTTCAAAGATACTTTTTATTTGGCCCTTTGTTCAGTTAACTTCATGTTCATCGGTGTCACCTTATTTTTGAATCAATGTTAGACAAATTTTCGTTTAGTTAGAAGGCACATAGCTGGAGATGACTCAAAACGACAAAACACTGATTTAATCATTTTGGGTTAATAGATTACCTACTTGTAAAATTAAAAATGGGGAACAGATAAGGATGGAAATAATGATGTCTTAATTATAGCGCACCACTTAAATGGAGAATCATACTTTTTATGCGCCAGGATAACATTGATGGGAGCGCTGATGAATAGCTACGATACCTACAAAGCTGCGGGGTGAGTGTGTCCGCTACTTCTGCCGGGATGGCTAAAAATAAGTGTTTTAAGACTTGCCCAGACTAGCTAGTCCAGCGGAGATCGTGTACCACTGATCTGTCAGAATGGCAAGGGGGGGATTTTCCAGCCCATCGGACAGAGGGGAGGTTGTAATGTTTATGACATTACCCCCTCCCCGCCAGAAATGGCACGCTGTAATGGTGTGATTGAGTGAAACAAGGTGAAATGGGGTTGTGTGCCTACCGCATCTGTCACCACCACTAGCAGTGAATACTATGGTCTCTCATTGTCCTCATCGACCACAGTATCAACACCGTCGTGAAATGGCGTTTCTTTATGCCAGGAAAACACCATTGATATTTTTCCCTCAGACCATGGTTTGTCTCCTAGACCAGGTTAGCCCAAAAGCTAAAATCCATTTTATTGCAGATAATGCACTTTGATCTTAGCCAAAAGGCCGAGAAGCGAACTCAAAATCCGCTAGACAAACCGTGCAAAAAGGACTATCGCAAGTTTAATTAGTTTAAAACAAAAATGTACCAAATTATATATATGTATATTTAAGGGTGGTACAAAATAAAGGGGAATTTTTTTTTTATTTTCTTTGATTTAAACCCGAAATTTGACTACCATAATAAAAAGTACTCAGAAATATAAAATTTCATAATTTTCAGATGAAATTCAGAGGTTGCACAAGCTCTCTGAAAATTAAGGTATGGTCTCCAATTACCACATTTTATCCCGAATATTGATGAACCTGAATAAAGTCTGTTTTGTTCTTTGATGTTTATAATGTGTAACTGTTTAATATTTATGTTGGTTGCAAATGTTGCCCTTATTGCACTCAATGTCCATTTGCACTTATTGACATTAATATTAATAATGAACGGAACGCTCAGAGAAAAGAGAGATCAGAGAGGTTATTGCAAAAAAATAAAAATGACCAGGAAACTATAAAAGTTCTTAAATGTGCAGCACGTTATTGCAATTTTCTTCTGACAGCAGTTCAGATGAAAGGGTCACTGAAGAAAATGAACACGATGAAGAATTTTTGATCACAGAAACGAAGAAAATGTGCAGAAACTGCTCCACCAAAGTCTGTCATGTCCATAGAAGTTTCTGCTGCATTAGATAGACCACAAGTTAATGATCATAAAGCAGTCCATTTACTAGCTGCTACAGCTCATTCTCTTGGTCACGATGTCAGTGACATGACATTAAGTTGAAGTACTGTACAGCGTGTGAGAGCTGCGATTAAGAAAAAAACAGCACATGAAGTTAAATAATTGTTTGATCCACAAGTACCATTAACTGTGCATTGAAATGGAAAATTGCTTCCAGATCTCACAGGCAGGCAAAATGTTGAGAGATTGAGGTGGAAAATTGCTTCCACATCTCACAGGCAGGCAGAATGTTGAGAGATTGCCAGTGATTGTAGCAGGACTGCAAATAGAGTGCTTGCTAGGTGTACCAAAATTGGCTTCAGGGACAGCTGATAGTCAAGTTCAAGCTGTAGTTGAATGTCTGAAGGACTGGGGAATTTGTGAAAAAGTAGTAGCATTAAGTTTTGACACAACAGCAAGTAACACTGGTGATTCCAAAGGGGCATGTGTTTTTATTGAAAAGCTGCTTGAATAAAGTATTATTCATCTTGCTTACTGCCACCATATGATGGAAATTGTTCTGAAAAAAAGTGTTCACCGCATTAAAGATAAGTGAGCCCTCATCTGGAACTGATATTTTTTTTTTCAAACGATTTAAAGAGCAGTGGCATTTTATGGAAAAGGGATTCTATGATACTGCAGATGGGATGACTGAAGTAGACCTTTTCAAAAATAGCACATTGCAGTTTGCAAATGCCAATCTTCAAATTCGTCACCCACGAGATGATTACAGAGATTTTTTGGAACTGGCTGTCATATTTATTGGAGGAACACCACCACGTAGGATTCATTTACATTCTCCGGGAGCTGTACACAGAGCACGTTGGATGGCAAGAATAATTTAGTACTACAAGATTTGGATATTTAAGAAGCAGTTTAAGCTGAAGAGTAGGGAGCGACCGATATGCCTTTTTACCGATAGTCCGATACCGATTTTTTCCCCCAGCATTTTTACCGATACCGATATTTTCTTTTTAGGAGCTGTCCATTATTTATGTCAACAAATTTTTGGCGATTTTTACCTCCCCCTTCCCCTTGTCAACAACTTGTCAAACTTCCAGAGACCCCCCCCTATAAAATTAAGTCAACATTTAATTACCCCCTCCCCACTAAAAAAGGTGGCTTCCAAAATGTTTATGTGGCAAAATTAGTAGGAATATAATTAGTTTAATTAAAATACTGAATGTTAAGCGAGTGTGTAACACAGAACTACAAACGCTGCTTAATTTTCCTATTTATTAAGTAATTATATTAAATTTAAAAAAGTAACATTGTTGACGTCAACTTTTCTTGACCTCCCCCCCTCCCCCTTGTCAACAATTGTCAAAAATTTTCTGACCCCCCCATCCCCGCTATTTTGTTGACGTAATTATCGGACAGCCCCTTAAGCAACAACAATGCAAAACACATGTTTTTCTCGTGCTGTATGACGTATATGACCCATGTTCACATATTTTGTAACACTTCGCCCACGCGTGTCTTGTTTACCCCCCCCCCCCCCAACTTCCCATCCAAAAAAAAATACACACAGATGTTCACTAATTGTATCATTCAAGGTCATACATTAGAATTAAGAAACGCCAATCCTATTGTTTCAAGGTCATATCTATGATGTAGACTTGACAATTTCTGTGTACGGGATTTTTTTCCTTTTTTTTTAAATCTTGTCTGATCTGGTTTATAGAATTGGGTTATTTAGTGATTTTTTTTTCTGCAACTCTGATGTGAAAAAAAAAACAATGTATCGGCAGCCAAAAAACGGCCGGTCCGATAGTTAACCCATAGTGCCAATATCGGTTTGACTATCGGTCGTTCCCTACAACAATTGGCCGATCCGATATTAACCGATAGTGCCAATATCGGTCCGATACCGATACCGATCCGATTATCTGTCTCTCCCTACTGAAGAGCAAAGACTGTTTCAGTTCTTCTGTTTTGTTTCCAGTACTTATATGAAACTGTGGTTTCAAGCCCCACAGCAGGCAAGGGCGCCATCAAATGACCTACAATTTCTGAAGGATTTAGAAAATATAACTCCGTTAATTCAGTTATTGGAAAAGCAGCAAAAAAAAGCTTTCAGTCGACATTTATGGTATCTAAGTGAAATTCCAGTGGGCCTCGCTTTTTTTGATGAAAATATTGATCCCAGGCAAAAGGTTCAGATGCTTAAAAATATGTAAGAAAAACCCGGATCTACAAATCGAGCTCAGCGTCTTGATTCCAATGGATTCATTGCAGTGCCGGCCTTAGACATTTTTTTGATATAGGCAAGGACAAAAATGCCGCCCTTTTTAGGTTCATTTTCTAAGAAAACTCTATAAATGCTATTTATTTTGAAGTAAATCCAAATTATAAAAATAAAAATATGATTTATTTATAGTTTTATTACTGGTCTTCATTCTTCATAACAATTTATTTAAATTTGGCAACTTTATTAAAGAGTTTTAAGTATACGTAGTGTATTTTATGATTTTTTTTTGCTAATATAGAAAAGTACAGAAAAAAAAATGAAATGGCATGTTAAGCATTAAAACGATTGAAAAGAACTCAATATGCTCTTCTAGCTTTTGCAGAGGCAAACTCTTCAATTACTTCGGTCAGATCCAAATCTTCTGCAATCGTTTTCTCTATAGATATTGTAGCTAACCCAACCAAACGATCCTGAGACATGGTAGAACGAAGATATGTTTTTTTGAGTTTGAGCTTCGAAAAGCTTCTCTCTGCACTCGCCACTGTTATCGGGGAGTGTAAGCGAAATTCGCAATGCCAAGTACACATTCGGAAAAAGAGCAACAAAGCCCATTCCACATAGATAGTCTAATATAACTCTAGGCAACCAAGCCCATTTCAAATAGATAGTCTAATATAACTCTAGGCAACCACGCCCATTCCACATAGATAGTCTAATATAACTCTATGCAACCAAGCCCATTCCACATAGATAGTCTAATATAACTCTAGGCAACCAAGCCCATCTACATAGATAGTATAATATAACTCTAGGCAACCAAGCCCATTTCACATAGATAGTATAATATAACTCTAGGCAACCAAGCCCATTCCACATAGATAGTCTAATATAACTCTAGGCATCCACGCCCATTCCACATAGATAGTCTAATATAACTCTAGGGCTTGCTTTTTCTGTAATTCTCCTTAATAAATCAAATAATTCATCGCACAGTTCTGTTGCATTCATGTCTGCTGAATCTTCGTTTTCAGATGTTAAAGCTAATTGAAGGTCAATGCAGCCTTTGAAAACCTCTCTTTTATCATATTTTTCCAGTTTTTTAATGACATACAAAAAATCCAAATAAATCGCTATGAGATGTTAACTGCATAAATCGATCATTAACTGATTGAGTTGCAGTATCCAATATCTAGTTAAAAAAAATTACTCTGAAATTCATTTCTGGCTCGAGAATCGGATAGTCTGAAACTTCATAGTCAAATTGTCTCTTTCTTAGTCGAGATCTTATTTGTATTTCCGTAGGTAAATTGCACTCAATACCAAATTCTTCAGCCAATGATTTAGCTGTTGTAATTGCTTTGGCAAAACATTCATCTGTTCTATAATTCTGGAGCACAGTTTTAGTTGCAGTCAATTGTTGAATTGATTTGTTTAAATCAAGATATTTTCTTGAAATGTTTTGCTAGATATATTAATTTCAAATAAAACATCATACCAAATCACTAATGAACAAATAAACTTGAAATCGAGAATTTTTGTGCAATTCCCTTAGCCTCTGCACGGGACTGGGTTCCACGTGGTCAAGAAAGTGAAATGTCATCAGCAATTGAAACGAGTGCATCGTAAATTTCAACTGTTTTGTATCGAATTACCTTCACATCATTAGCTCGACTTTCGCAGCGTGATGCGCATAACTTTTTAACAGTTAAACCTGCTGCCTCTTTGTTTTTGACATATTCTAACAATACATTCCAGCGATGTGTTGATGCAGAAAAAAGGTGTATATATTTTGAATTACCTCAAAAAACCTTACTGCTTCCAAACAACAGTTTACCGCATCATTCACCACCAAATGCACCAAATCGAGCTCAGCGTCTTGATTCCAATGGATTCTATGCAGACCAGCCCATCAGCATCTTTGTTACAAACAATACAAAGTCATTTTCCTCCATTCTTGGTTTGCCACATTCATTCCTGGAAATGTCCTCTGAAACATAGAGTAGCAAAAATGAATACAAACATGCAGAAAAGGTTGTAACCAATTGAAAGTTGTTAATGACACAGCCGAAAGAGGAATGAAACTGATTCAGGATTTCAATGAAGTTTTATGCAGAAAAGAAGACCAGAAGCAATTCTTACTTCAGGTGGTGCAGGAACAACGACGATTATATCCGGATGCAAAGAAGACCACAGTGGTTACTGGACTAGCAAAAGCAGTCAGTGAATATGACGTCAAAAATAGTAAACACTTTGCTTTGTTGCATTCTATTATTTTGTTTTGAGATTTTTATTTCATGATGTTTAACACTAAACAATTAACATAAACCATTAAATTACTATTAAGTACCAAATAAATGTTTTCATTGACTTTGTGCAACCCTTAAATATTTCACGATTGTATTCAATTTTTCAGAAAACACTTTTTTTTTGGCAGAACGCAATGCAGGTCTTAAATTTAGAAACATCGAAAAAAAGTTTTTTTGGGCCTGCCTAATATATATATTAGGGCTGTACCGGCTCTTTCGATGTCAAGTTGTAGCTCTTTCGATCTCAAATTGCGGCTTGATCGAATACCGTAATATTGAAACAACAAATTTCGTGGCTCTTTAAAAATTGAGAAAATTTTAAATTATAACTTTAGGCTCTTCCATCTCAAAAGGTTGCCGACCCCTGGTC